>OY982551.1:0-438381 GCA_963859965.1 Ceramica pisi
AACCCGCGTCTGAGACGAGGGACTCGTCAGAGTCCGACGTCTCATCTGCCCTCCTAAAAAAGCTGGCCGCAGACGGCGCGCGGCTAGCTTCTGACGCCGAAGCGTCAGACTGGCCCTGAGAAGGGCCGTTGGGTTGGCCCTGAGAAGGGCCGTTGGGTTGGCCCTGAAAAGGGCCTTTCAGGAAACGCCCTTGGGCGTCCCGCTTGGGTTTTGGCATATTGCCTCCTCCGAAATCGCAGCTGAATCCGCCAGATAAAATAAAATCGCTACGAGAGCACACTGTTCTTTGGCCGAACCCCAGTCTGCCACTCCGTTACGGTGACAGAACTGGGTCGTTTCCAGGGGACGCGACGTGGACGCAAACAGTGTGGGGGGTCCCCCTCCCCCAACCTAACCTAACCTAACCTAACCTAACCTAACCTAACCATGCCCAAATGCTAAGAACGCTTAGCATTTGGGCATGGCCGGAAATTCTGTACGGAGAGTGCAGACAGGTGCAGTCAGTGCGGAGGACCGCACTGACTGCCGGGAATGAACCGCAGTGCTGCAACTGTTTGCACTCGAAGCTTCAGCGGACCGAACACAACGCGTTCAGTGCGGAGTGCCCGGTCCGCAAGAAATGGGACTACCTGGCTCGGACGACAACGGCTTACGCCTAGAAATCCCCCCCTTACCCCCCCCCCCCCCCCTAGATATATAGACTATATATAATGACTATATATAAATATATCCAAAAACCCTTAAAACGTAGAAAAATAAATTACCCGATTAAGAAATGCCAATAATAATATATAATTTGAATATTTATATTTATATTATTGCCACAAACAAAATGGAGAATCAATAACACAAGTCATAAAAGAAATCCCCATCTCCCTAATCCCTTTTTCCCTTCCCCCCACCTCTCTCCCTACTACCCAATAATAATCCCCATCACATACAGTGTTAGAAAATACCATAAAAGAATTTAGGATAAAACACATACAGAATTAACAAAGCACAAGCAAAAAGACAAGTTAAATCAATTATTCAATAAAAAAGATTTGATAAATAAAGTAGAAAATAAAATGAGAAGGTATAGTACAAGAAAATATTAGATACGTAAATCGGAAAACAAAAATATAATAAAATAAGTAAACATATGTATATCCCACCCCCTCCCCCATTACCCCTATAACAGTCCAGAACCTGACAGCTAAAATAAAACTTATAATATAAGGAATAGATCAGATAAGTAAAGCAGAAAATAAATAAAAATATTAAATGTAAGATAGCATAAAAAAAAAAAGAAAATACTCCAGATATAAATTAGCTAATAAAAATTTACTAAAATAAGATAACAAGTTTAGAAAATACATAGAAATATTTAATAATAAGCACAAACATAAAATAAGCTTGCAGCTAAGTAAACTAAATATGTAAGTAAATAGATTAAAATACATAAAACAGAAAAACAAATAAAAATACATTAGTTAAGATAACATATAATTAGGTAAACAAATATTGTAGATATACTAACTATTTCTTATATAAATAAAAAAAAAAAAAAAAAAAAAAAAAAAAAAATGCGTGTAATATGTATCAAAAAAAAAAAAAAATATATATAAATATATATATAAATAGATGGACTCACGTTAAATAACAAGCTACGTGGAACTATTTACCGTAGTTTTAAGGAAACGTGCCCGATGTAGGAGCACATACTAAAATAAATCAACAAAATATGTAAACAATTATAATAAGGTAAAAAAAGGCGCGGTCAACCATGTCCGCGGCAACAAATTGTACTAATAAAAAAAAAAAAACCTAACCTAACCTAACCTAACCTAAAAAAAAAAAAAAAAAAAAAAAAAAAAAAGCCATACAGCGACGCCTTAGTGCAACGCCATAGATCGACGCCATAGAGCGACGCCGTAGAGCAACGTCATGGAGCGACGCTATAGAGCGACGCCATAGATGTTTGTCCGTCAATCACGCAAAAACGGCTGAAGGGATTTCGATGAAATTTGCCACATATGTAGGTCACATCCTGGAATAACACATAGGCATAACTTTTTATCCCAGTAACATACCTACATGACTTACTGGAGTCACAGGAAGACGTGGAAGTCCAAAGTTTCTGCTACCTTCGTACTTTAGATTCAAAAGTACCAGGAAGACAGAAAAATGACGAAATTTATTACCCGGCCTATTATTTCCAGTGCTAAAAGATTCACAAGTACCAGGAGACCAACAACATGTCAAATTATTTTTGGGCAAATTTTTTTTTAATTAGCAGAGCAGAAACTTTTCGAAGTATTTTCGGGACTGGAATTCCGAGCGCTACAGATTCACCAGTAGAACAGAAACATATCGAGGTATTCCGGGGCCGGAATTACGAGCGCTACAGATTCACAAGTACCAGGAGAGAAAAAAAAAAAAAAAAACAACTTTATTCATCAAGATGGGTGTGAATTTGAAGAACATGGTTTAGTTATTCAAATTCAAATTCAAAGCATTTATTTCAAATAAACCATTTACAGGCACTTTTGAAATGTCAAGGTCGGTCAGTCAAAAACATGAGGCTATTTGCACGTTCCAAAGCGTAGATCTCTATGGAGAAGAACGTGCAAGAAACTCCATGGACACTCTTTTAAATCATGTTATGTTTTACAAAAATCTTAGTTACATGTACTTGCTTCTTCATGTGAGGACAATGCAAAATAAAAAAAACCTAAAACAACAACTTAAATATAAAGATGAAAATAAGCCAGTGGTGGTTAAGAGATGACCAGTCTCAACTGACGGCGTCCGTTCACGAACCTGACGTATGTATCGGCACCATTCAGCTCAACCATTTTGAAGGGAACCGAATGATCCAACACACACGCCGCCATCAGCAAAACATTTGAGTGAGCATGACATGCTCTCGATCACCATGCTCGTTCATGTCAAACAAGTAAACTAATCACATAAATATTATGTAAATGGCCCCATGGTACTCACATTTACAAAATTTGAAAAAATGCTTCTACTTTACATAAAACTATGGTTGTCAATGACCAAGTAATGAAAGATGTATAACAAACAATTCAATTACTATAAAACAGCATTATTATCCTACTAATATTATAAATGTGAAAGTTTGTATGTTTGTATGTTTGTATGTTTGTATGTTTGTATGTTTGGATGTTTGTCCGTCAATCACGCAAAAATGGCTGATGGGATTTGAATGAAATTTGGCACACATATAGTTCACATCCTGGAATAACACATAGGCTACTTTTTATCCCGATAAAAGGCATAGCTTAATGGCGGCGGAGGAGGAAGTGGAAATCAGACGTTTCTGCTGCCTTAGTACTTCAGATTCACAAGTACCAGGAGAGCATTAACATGTCGAAATATTTTCGGGTCTGAATTTGTGAGCGCCAAAGATTCTCGAGTACCAGGAGAGCAGACATATATGTCAAAGTATTTTTGGTCAGGTTTTTTTTTTGCGTGAAAACAGATTGATTGGCTTTCATTGCAAGCGTTCATGTTTGTATGTTTGGATGTTTGTCCGTCAATCACGCAAAAACGGCTGAAGGGATTTAGATGAAATTTGGCACATATTTAGGTCACATCCTGAAATAACACATAGACTACTTTTTATCCCGGTAACATACATGACTTAATGGAGACAGAGGAAGAAGTGGAAGTATAAAGTTTCTGCTACCTTAGTAGGTACTTCAGATTCAAAAGTACCAGGAGAACAGAAACAGGTCGAAATTTTTTACCGGGCTAGAATTGTATTACGAGTGCTAAAAGATTCACAAGTACCAGGAGACCAGCAACATATCAAATTATTTTTGGGCAAAGTTTTTTTTTATTAGCAGAGCAGAAACTTTTCGAAGTATTTTCGGGACTGGAATTCCGAGCGCTACAGATTCACCAGGAGAGCAGTAACATTTCGGAAGTTTTTTTGGGGCTTGATATGAGCGCTTTAGATTCACAAGTACCAGGAGATCAGAAATATGTCGAAGCAACGCTATACATTCACACGTACCAGGAGAGCAGAAACATATCGAGGTATTTCGCCTGAAAATTACGAGCGCTACAGATAGATTAAAATACCAGGAGAGAAATATCTGAAAGTTTTTAAGTTGCTGGAATTATGAGCGCTATACATTCACAAGTACCAGAAACATGACGAACGAAGTTTTTTCAGGGCTGGAAATTGTAAATGCTATTATAGATTCACAAGTACCAGGAACGCAGAAACATTTCGAGATATTTTCGTTGCCGGAATTGTGTGCGCTAAAGATTTACAAGTACTAATAAGTAATTAGTAGGATAGTAGGACTTTAACAGTTGTCCAGTTTTTCTTGAAATTGAGATGAGACGAGATGAGATGGGATGAGATGAGATGAGATGAGAAGACATGAGAAGAGATGAGAAAAATTGAGAAGAGATGAGAAGAGAAGAGAAGAGATGAGATTAGATGAGATGAGATGAGATGGGATGAGATGAGATGAGATGAGATGAGATGAGATGAGATGAGATGAGATGGGATGGGATGGGATGGGATGGGGTGAGATGAGATGAGATGAGATAAGACGAGATGAGATGATGTTTTTTTTTACTGGACAATAGATGGCTTTCATTGCAAGCGATTCAAAAGTACCAGGATAACATCAACATGTTGGAGTATTTTTTGAGGCTGGAAATATGAGCGCTAAAAATGCTTAAATACCAGGAGATCAGACACATGTTTAAGTATTTTTGAGCAAGATTTTTTTTACCAGGAGTACAGAAACATGTCGAAGTTTTTACTGTGCTGAAATTGTGAACACTATAAGACTCACAAGTACCAGGAGAGAAGAAACATATCCAAATAGTTTTGGGGCTGGTATTGTGAGCGCTTAAGTTTCACAAGTACCAGGAGACCACACACGTCAAAGTATTTCCGGGGCTTTAATTGCAAGCGGTTTGGATTCAAAGGCACCAGGTAACCAGAAACATATCGAAGTATTTCTGACTGTGTAATGGTGAACAATTAGGATTTAAAAGATACCAGGAGAACAGAAACATGTTGAAGTAATATTGAGGCTAAAAATATGAGCGCTAAAGATTCACAATACTTGGAGTTATTCAAAATATTTTGCGCAAGATTTTTTCTGGGCTGGAATGGTGAAAGCTATTGATTCACAAGTACAAAGATAGCAGAAACATGTTGACATTTTTTCGGTGCTGAAATTGTGAGCAGTTAGGATTCAAAAGTAACAGGAGAACAGGAACATGGCGAAGTTTTAACCGGGCTGGAAATATGAGAGCTAAAGATTTACAATTACCAGGAGACCAGAATCATGTCGCAATATTTTCGGGCCTAGAATTGTGAGAGGTTAGGTTTTAAAAGTGCCGGGGGAGATCAAAAATATATCAAAGTATTGCCAAGGCTGGAATTATGAGCGCTACAGATTTACAAGTAGATACCAGAATACCATAATTTTGGAACTCACTATCTGGATACCAGAATCATGAAGATGCAATTACAAGAATGATAATATGAGGCAATTAAGTTGCACACCAGTTCTAAAGTCTACGCAGACGAAGTCGCGGGAAGAAGCTAGTAAAGAAAATAAAAATTAAATTATTGTATTATGAGTACAAAACAAAAAATAAAATCCTACTATATAATATAATATTATAAATGTGAAAGTTTGTATGTTTGTATGTTTGTTCGTCAATCACGCAAAAATGGCTGATGGGATTTGAATGAAATTTGGCACACATATAGTTGACATCCTGGAATAACACAGGCTACTTTTTATCCGGATAAAAGGCATAGCTTAATGGCGGCGGAGGAGGAAGTGGAAATTAGACGTTTCTGCTGCCTTAGTACTTCAGATTCACAAGTACCAGGAGAGCATAAACATGTCGAAATATTTTCGGGTCTGAATTTGTGAGCGCCAAAAATTCTCGAGTACCAGGAGAGCAGACATAATATGTCAAAGTATTTTTGGTCAGGTTTTTTTTTGCTGGAAAATAGATTGGCTTTCATTGCAAGCGTTCATGTTTGTAGGTTTGGATGTTTGTCCGTCAATCACGCAAAAACGGCTGAAGGGATTTAGATGAAATTTGGCACATATGTGGGACACATCCTGAAATAACACATAGGCTACTTTTTATCTCGGTAACATACACGACTTAATGGAGACAGAGGAAGAAGTGGAAGTACAAAGTTTCTGCTACCTTAGTACTTCAGATTCAAAAGTACCAGGAGAACAGAAACATGTCGAAATTTTTTACCGGGCTAGAATTGTATTAAGATTCACAAGTACCAGGAGACCAGCAACATGTCAAATTATTTTTGGCCAAGTTTTTTTTTAATAGCAGAGCAGAAACTTCTCGAAGTATATTCGGGACTGGAATTCCGAGCGTTACAGATTCATCAGGAGAGCAGAAACATATCGAGGTATTCCGGGGCCGGAATTACGAGCGCTACAGTTTCACAAGTACCAAGAGAGCAGTAACATTTCGGAAGTTTTTTTGGGGCTTGATTGATATGAGCGCTTTAGATTCACAAGTACCAGGAGATCACAAATATTTCGAAGAAACGCTATACATTCACAAGTACCAGAAAAGCAGAAACATGTCGAGGTAATTCGCCAGATAATTACGTGCGCTACAGATAGATTAAAATACCAGGAGAGAAATATCTGAAAGTTTTTAAGTTGCTGGAATTATGAGCGCTATACATTCACAAGTACCAGAAACATGACGAACGAAGTTTTTTCAGGGCTGGAAATTGTAAACATTTTGCGATGTTTTCGGTGCCGGAATTGTGAGCGATAAAGATTTACAAGTACTCATAAGTAGGATAGTAGGACTTTAAGAGTAGTTCAGTTTTTCTTGAAATTGAGATAAGATGAGATGAGATGAGATGAGATGAGATGAGATTTTTCTCACCACCATCCTACTAATGTTATTAAAAAAACCAGTCCAAGTACTTTCGAAGCGGGAAATATGAGCGCTAAAGATTCACAAGTAACAGGAGAGCAGAAACATGTCAAACTATTTAGGGTAGTTTTTTTTTTCTGGAAAATAGATGACTTTCATTGCAAGCGATTCAGAAGTACCAGGATAATGTTGGAGTATTTCTGAGGCTGTAAATATGAGCGCTAAAGATGCATAAGTACCAGGAGACCAGACACATGTCGAAGTTTTTACTGTGCTGGAATTGTGAACAATATATGACTCACAAGTACCAGGAGAGAAGAAACATATCCAAATAGTTTTGGGGCTGGTATTGTGAGCGCTAAAGTTTCACAAGTACCAGGAGACCACACACATCAAAGTATTTCCGGGGCTTTAATTGCAAGCGCTTTGGTAACCAGAAACATATCGAAGTATTTCTGACTCTATAATAGTGAACAATTAGGATTTAAAAGATACCAGGAGAACAGAAACATTTTTTTTTTTCTTTATGAGAACAGAAACATGTTGAATAATATATTGAAGCTAAGAGTATGAGCACCAAAGATTTACAATACCTGGAGTTATTTAAAATATTTTGCGCAAGAATTTTTCTGGGTTGGAATGGTGAAAGCTATAGATTCACAAGTACTAAGATAGCAGAAACATGTTGAAATTTTTTGGTGCTGAAATTGTGAGCAGTTAGGATTCAAAAGTAACAGGAGAACAGGAACATGGCGAAGTTTTTTCCGGGCTGGAAATATGAGAGCTAAAGATTTACAATTGCCAGGAGACCAGAAACATGTCGCAATATTTTCGAGCCTAGAATTGTGAAAGGTTAGGATTTAAAAGTGCCCGGGGAGACCAAAAACATGTCAAAGTATTGCCAAGGCTGGAATTATGAGCGCTACAGATTTACAAGTACATACCAGAATACCAGACCATTGATATATTTTTCGACCAGAATCGTGAGGCGCTAAAAATTCACAAGTACCTTCCAGGGGACCACAAACATGTCGAAGTAATTTTGGGACTCGCTATCTGGATACCAGAATCATGAAGATGCAATTACAAGAATCACAATATGAGTCAATTAAGTTGCACACCAGTTCTAAAGTCTACGCAGACGAAGTCGCGGGAAGAAGCTAGTAAACTATAAAACAAAAAAAAGAGGGTGAGCATCTCTTCCAGACATTAAAACCTAACTAGTGGACCCCCGCGGCTGTGACTGTGGATCAGGACCGGCATTTAGCCAAACATTTTTATCGAGGATATAATCTTCCAGTTTATAATATGCTCTACTACATAGTGTGCGTTTTATGCATGCTTTAAATTTTCTCTCATTCAGTTCGAGAATATCAACTGGTATTTTATTATAAAATTTAACACAGTACCCCATAAAAGAAGTGTGTACTTTAGCTAATCTGAACCGGGGTTGATCTAATTTGTTCCTATTTCTCGTATTAAAATTATGCCTGTCACTAATCTTGTTAAAAAGATGAAGATTTTTCCGAACATACATAATGTTTTCGTAAATGTATTGACAAGGTACTGTCATGATGTTAATATCCTTAAACAGCTCCCTTAGGGAATCGCGCCGCCGGAGATTGTATAAGGCTCTGATGGCTCTTTTCTGCAGAATAAATATGGACTCGATGTCTGCAGCTCGTCCCCATAATAAGATACCGTAAGACATGATACTATGAAAATAACTAAAATAGACCAGCCTCGCGGTATCTATATCAGTGAATTGACGGACTTTTCTGACAGCGTATGCTGCCGAACTTAGCCGTCCCGCAAGAGATATTAAATGAGGACCCCATTGTAGCCTTGAGTCAAGCGTGATTCCCAAGAAAACCGTGTTTTCGACGAATTCTAGTTTCTCTTTGTTCAATACTATATCGCAATCATTACTTTTAACATTCGGTAAGGCAAATCTGATGCATTTCGTTTTTTTCCCATTTAATACTAAATTATTAGCAGTAAACCAATTTTGGACCTGCTGTAGGGCGTTATTGATGTCGTCAAGATTTATGGAACGCCTGTCTATCTTAAAAATTAAGGAAGTACCTATCGTCAGCAAATAATACTATTTTAGGTTGATTTTTCAAAAGATGGGGTAGATCATTAATATATACTAAAAAGAGGAAAGGACCCAATATTGAGCCTTGCGGTACCCCCATTTTGATTTTTAAGCCCCGAGAATTGACACCATTTACTTGAACTTGCTGCTGTCTGTCACTTAAGTAAGATTTCACTAGACTAAGTGCAAGTTTACCTAGTCCGTAATGTCCCAGCTTTATGAGCAAGGTTTCGTGATTTACGCAATCAAATGCCTTGGAGAGGTCACAGAATATTCCTATGGCATCTTGAGCCTCTTCCCACGCTGTATATATGTGTTTTAACAACGTGGCACCAGCGTCAGTCGTACAACTACCTTTGGTAAAACCATACTGTTGATCGTGTAAGATTTTATTGATGTTAAAATGATTGAGCATCTGATTGAGCATTACTTTTTCAAACACTTTGCTAAAAACTGGAAGTACAGATACAGGTCTATAATTATTGGTGTCTCTGCTGTCTCCAGATTTAAATAGTGGTATAACCTTACTGTATTTCATTACATCTGGAAATACTCCTTGGTCTACACATAAATTAAATATTAAAGCCAAGTATGGTGCTATGGTCTCTATTATGGACGTGCACACTTTGATAGACATTCCCCATATGTCTTCGGTCAATTTGATTTTAATTTGCCGGAAAGCCTTTATGACTGTCATAGGGTTGATATGTTTGAATTGAAATTCAACCGTACAGCCTGGAACGTTTGCTCTTAATAAATTATATGAGACCTCGGGTGTAGAATTTAAAGCTTCCGTAGTTTTAGTTGGTATATTGGTGAAAAAATTTACAAACTCTTGAGCTACTTCTAAATTAGAGCTTTTGGCACCATGTGCAGTCTCCAGTAAAAAAGCAGTGTTTCGTTCTTTATTTCTATTGGTTTCATTATTTATTACTTTCCAAACTGTCTTTATTTTATTTTCTGCCGATTTGATCTTATTACTAATGTATAGGGCTTTCGCTACCTTACAAGTTTTTCTAAACACTTTAGAATATTTATTTACGTACTTATTAAAGGAATCAGTGTTTATGAAAGGCTTGAGGCCATATAGCTCATATAGTCTTTCCCTACTTATCCTAATGCCTTTAGTCGCCCAGTCACTAAATACAAACTTAGGGAAAGTATCTTTAGACTTCTTTTCAAAAGTTGCATTGAATTCTTTTAATACTACTGAAAAGAAATTATCATAAAATTTATTCGCATCCTCAATGTTATGTCCTAGAACATTTAACTTATTTTGTAAGGTACCATTGAATTTTGATAGTTTGCTTGTTGTAATTGGCCGATATTGTGTAGGAATTTTTTTTCAAGGATGCTTTAAACTTAAACGTTACCAATTGTCCACTATGATCAGAGGTAAGGTAATTAACTATGGCTTTATCTAAATATTCACAATCGCAGAAAACATTATCGATACAGGTTGAAGATGTTGTTGTTACCCTAGTTGGTTCTGTAAACACATTACACAAATTAAACGATTTAAAAAGGCTTATAAATCTGCTGCTATTTGAATTATTTTCCAAAATATTAATATTAAAATCTCCACAAATAATCGCGGACTTGTTACCTGCTGCAAGTTTCGCAAGGATATCTTCCATTGTTGATTCAAATAAAGTAAAGTTTTGAGGGTTTGGGGGTCTGTACACGCACACTATTATATGCTTATCTAGCTCAACACAGGACAGTTCGATGCAATGTTCCACTGATAAGTTAACAATATCATTACGTTGCTTGAATTTTAAGCATTTTTTTACTAAGATGAGGGAACCACCGCGCAACATAGATTTGCGGTTAAAACAACTCCCCACACTATATTATCATAACTAATTATCATCTGGTAATCCTTCAACCAATGTTCACTAAAACATACAATGTCAATCATTGTTTTTTCTAAAAACATTTCAATTTCTAATAATTTGGAAGAGATACCTTGAATATTTTGATGAAATAATTTCAAGGTACGCTGCTGACCCCCTTTTTGACATCTAGATACTGAAGCGCAAGAAGATACTTTATTTATGGTAGGCATCATTATTCTGTCACTGGTATCCTATATATTTAAAATGATAGCATGTGCTGACCGGTTACTTCACAGCCTGGATCCATTTTTTCTTAGTACGTGGAAGCAACATTCATCAATAAGCACATATTAACAAATGTTTTCAGATTAAGCTTACTAGCTGACCCGCGCAACTTAGTCTGCGTAACATTTTCATTACTGCTCCGCTCCTATTGGTCTTAGCGTGATGATATATAGCCTATAGCCTTCCTCGATAAATGGGCTATCTACCACTGAAAGATTTTTTCAAATCGGACCAGTAGTCCCTGAGATTAGCGCGTTCAACCAAACAAACAAACAAACAAACTCTTCTGCTTTATAATATTAGTATAGATAAAGTATAGAGTATAGATTTCAAAACTTTGCAATTGCACTCGGCTGAAACTCACATACATCCAACAAACTGTTTAGTATTAAAACTATTCAATTCTCAGTGAGCCTATGAAACATCATGACAGCCCAGGGCCAGAAATGATCCATTACGGGATTAATTCTCCAGAGGATCAAGGGCAACTGTAGATCCCTAGGCATTGACGACACAGACGAACTCGCGAAGAGAGGTTTTGAGGTGGTAAAGCTGGACCTGTATTGTCAGTTTCGTACGTAAATTCGGCTATAGATTGCAGGCAGTCAAAAATAGCTATGTCAAGGCCATACCCGTGACTACTTAACGACTTTTCAGGTAAAATAGAAATTCCTTCCGAAATATTAATATTGCGATATTTATTATTGCGAATTTATATATATAAATACTAGCTGACCCGTGCAACGTCGTCTGCGTAACATTTTTCATTACTGCTCCGCTCCTTTTGGTCTTAGCGTGATGATATATAGCCTATAGCCTTCCTCGATAAATGGGCTATCTAATACTGAAAGAAGTTTTCAAATCCGACCAGTAGTTCCTGAGATTAGCGCGTTCAACCAAACAAACTCTTCTGCTTTATAATTTTAGTATAGATGATGTTTATTATTGCGAATAATAAAAGGATAATTAAGGGTCAGTTCTCCTAAGAAACACCTCTTTAACATAGGCGTCAGAGACAACCCAATTTACAGAGGTTGCTTTGGCGCCGAGGAGTCAGTTGCTCACGTCATCCTGAGAGTAAGGCGGCTTCCCGACGTGAACAAATTCTCGGAACGGTGAGGTCGCTCCATGAAACCTGTATAGCATCCAGGAGACATCTGTGCATTTGGGGGGACCTATGCTTGCTAACCAAGCTAGGACACCTATGCACAACGGACAGAATAGGAGTCTAACATGGTGCTGATACCTGAGTATAGATCCGCAGGGGTAGATTGCTCGCGGGACTATTCGAAAGAGATACCGTGGCTCCGGAACACAAAGGGCACATGAAGGAACATGGATGGGTTTTAGTCAGTAGAAGTCTGACACTCCCTCCCGCTCCGCCTAGAACGGGGGAAGTCATTTGATGATTTACAATCCCTAAAAAAAAAAAAGGGTTAGATTGCTCTACCGGTTGGTTTTTTTCCCATGGCCAAACTAAGGCTGGGTTGCACCATCTTACTTTAACAATAGCAAACATCGAAACTTCAGTTAAAGTATCGATTAGGCCAAAAATTAGTTGCACCATTTGACAAATAGTTAAATGACGTCATAACTTTAACCGTAACTGTAACCGCTCACTTTCCGCTGGTTAGTGTTATTGTTTGTGTTAAATTATCCGTCAACTATCAAACGCGTTGAATATAATCTCTTGACTTGACCCTTCCCTTTAACTTTAACAAAGCTAATGAATTCGCTGGTGCAACACATTGCACTATAACCGTTAAAGTCAGCGCTACTGTTAGGCTGAGTTGTACCATAGAAGAAGTTATAGTTAAAGTTTGCGTCAAATTTAACACTAACAGTAGCGCTGACTATAACGGTTATAGTGAAATGTGTTGCACCAGCGAATTCATTAGCTTTGTTAAAGTTAAAGGGAAGAGTCAAGTCAAGAGATTATATTCAACGCGTTTGATAGTTGACGGATAATTTAACACAAACAATAACACTAACCAGCGGAAAGTGAGCGGTTACAGTTACGGTTAAAGTTATGACGTCATTTAACTATTTGTCAAATGGTGCAACTAATTTTTGGCCTAATCGATACTTTAACTGAAGTTTCGATGTTTGTTATTGTCAAAGTAAGATGGTGCAACCCAGCCTTAGTGTTAAATTTGACGCAAACTTTAACTATAACTTCTTCTATGGTACAACTCAGCCTAAATGTAGCTCTTTCGCGTGTTAAAAACTCTAGCAACTTTCTTTAACAACATGTACAGAGAAGAGTTATCATCAAAATGTTTTTCATAAGTAACAAAAAATATTGGGGCTGTTCGGCATTTTGAACAGAAGAGGCGAAACAGCCAGTGCCTTGCACTCTTCCAAGTTCCAAATGCTAAGAGGAGTCAAGCAATGCTAAATATTGACTGTTCGTATATCTTATCTTAGAGATCTTACCTAACGACAACATATTACTTTCCGACATACCTACACGCGAACGAAGTCGCGGGCAACAAATAGTCTATAATATAGGAGAGGGCGCTACTGTGCGCAAAGTAAACATCAGCTGCTTGTACTTAATTCATTAAAAAAATTAGAGTTAATATACAGTGAAGAAAAGTAAATACGACTGCAGTGTGTGAAGACTATCAGTGATTTAAGATACAGTTCATAAGTTTCCTTCAAAATTATGTAAGAAAAACAAAAACAGTGCAGTGTAACGAACTTACATTTGAATTTGAGCAAAAACTTGACCAAACAAACCAAACTTGTTTTGATGTCAAGAAATCGGTTACCTACCAACTTTGGATTTTAAACCGAAATAGCTGGAATTCGTCTACTTGGATGATTGTTTTATGTCATCCAAGTAATCGAAATTGCATATTTTGCTTTTCTGCGATTTTGCAGTAGTGTTGTTAGGTATGGGGTACCACTAAAAAGTGAAAAATAAAAAAGTTTTTTTACTGACAATATCGCTGATTAGAGTAGAATTAATTTGTTTTAACATTTTATAATATTATTAAAAAAGTTTACTGGGTTCATAGAATCGATTTACAATTATAGAGAAGCCAGTAAAATCTGACTGCAGTCTTGCCAAGAAGTACCTTGTTACCCAGACAATGGGTTGTGGAAGCCTGATAGGCAGCCGCTCCATGTAAAATACCTGTATTCAGCAGAATCTGGTTTGTCTGGAAGCCGAGCCAATAGTTATAATAGTCACCCATCCACAGACCGACTTCGGCAAGCGTTGCTTAACCTTGAACATCGATGCGTTCGGCTTTTATAGTTTGTTAAAGAAATTTGTCACATTGTTGTAGCTTGATGTGCTGCCGTCTGTACTATATTATTTTAAACCGGGATGCCATTCTTTATAATAATCACTACATCCATGTAGTATGGCTAGAAGACTCAACTGTTTACTTACTACATCCATGTAGTATGGCTAGAAGACTCAACTGTTTACTTACTACATCCATGTAGTATGGCTAGAAGACTCAACTGTTTACTTACTACATCCATGTAGTATGGCTAGAAGACTCAACTGTTTACTTACTACATCCATGTAGTATGGCTAGAAGACTCAACTGTTTACTTACTACATCCATGTAGTATGGCTAGAAGACTCAACTGTTTACTTTTTTCCGTGTACATTACATACAGATACAGGGTGCTATAGGGTGTAACCTTTTGTATAAAAAATGAACCGAGGTAAGACCGCGGCCGGGTGTAGTCTGCCAGTTACATATTGGCCCACGGCTGGCTACCGTCCGTGGGTGTCCGCAGGCTCGCGGCGAGGTAAAACAAACAGCCTTGTTCGTCACATAATTAATTTATTCAGTTCCTTAGTAAGTAGTACCTTATGCTAACGCTTATATCTAAATGCGCCTGGCTTGTCACACAACGCGCCAACAAGCACGATCGAGATCATCCATTGATGTACTGGCTCTTGCCAGCTGCTTCCATCGCGTGTTAGTCGGAAATGCGATTACGAGTCCTAATCCAGAACATAGCGGCCACTGTTAGTTTAAAGTTGACAGACAGGCAAACAGACATTCATAAGAGAAAAAATACACAAAGATGACGGAGTCATGTGTACTACGACAAGACTTCCGAAGGGTTAAACATGAGATGGAAGTTTGCTGATCAAGTTTAATAGATATATAACGTGTCTAAACAATTTAGTAAGCGGTTTGAGCCGGGCGGCGGCGGAGAGGAGTCCGCCGTCCGCCCAGACAAACCTTAGCAGGCGGCGCGGTGAAGCCGGAAAGCGGAAAGCCTGCAGGTTCATGAAAGGACATCATTCATCGTCCATATGTGTTTTGGGCTAAGTACGACTATGAACTTATATTTCGCAAGAATACGTTCTTGTTTAAATTCTTTAGGAGGCCAACTCAGTAGGGTCCGGCACATTAAAGAAATTCAAAAATACATACTTATGCAAAACACGATAAGCGTCTTATTTACTGGCGTCAAAGCTATTACTGTAACTCTAATAATTCAGCCCGAAATTAATAATGTTCTTTAATGAAGAGATTGACTGGAACTTGGAGAAAGACATGGATACTTTTATCCCTTGTGATAGTTTCCGAGTTTCGAGTAGATGGGAGCCGCCGGCAAGAGCTGGTGGACGTGTCGACCTCGGATGTGGGCGCAGTGCGAGGGTCGTGTGTGTGTGTGTGTGTGTGTGTGTCCTGTCACAGCGCCATCTTGCGGCCCTCGATGGAGATCTCGACGGCGCGGCGCGAGCCTGACTTCATGCGCTTCTGGTCCATGAAGCGCTTCATCTGCTTCTCGTAGCGCGTCATCTTCTTCTTCGTGGCCTGCAAGAGAGGCGAGCGTGAGGAGGCCGCAGTCAGTAGGTGCGGCACAGGCACAGCGCCAGGCACACAGACTCACCCGGGACATGTCGGTGTCGCAGGTGGACTTGGGCCGGTACACGTAGTCCTTGTTGGAGGGCAGCGGCACGCGCGCGCGCGCCACCCAGCCCTTCTCGCCCGGCCGCGCCCCCCTGCCGTAGCGACACATACACACAGACTCACCCGGGACATGTCGGTGTCGCAGGTGGACTTGGGCCGGTACACGTAGTCCTTGTTGGAGGGCAGCGGCACGCGCGCGCGCGCCACCCAGCCCTTCTCGCCCGGCCGCGCCCCCCTGCCGTAGCGACACATACACACAGACTCACCCGGGACATGTCGGTGTCGCAGGTGGACTTGGGCCGGTACACGTAGTCCTTGTTGGAGGGCAGCGGCACGCGCGCGCGCGCCACCCAGCCCTTCTCGCCCGGCCGCGCCCCCCTGCCGTAGCGACACATACACACAGACTCACCCGGGACATGTCGGTGTCGCAGGTGGACTTGGGCCGGTACACGTAGTCCTTGTTGGAGGGCAGCGGCACGCGCGCGCGCGCCACCCAGCCCTTCTCGCCCGGCCGCGCCCCCCTGCCGTAGCGACACATACACACAGACTCACCCGGGACATGTCGGTGTCGCAGGTGGACTTGGGCCGGTACACGTAGTCCTTGTTGGAGGGCAGCGGCACGCGCGCGCGCGCCACCCAGCCCTTCTCGCCCGGCCGCGCCCCCCTGCCGTAGCGACACATACACACAGACTCACCCGGGACATGTCGGTGTCGCAGGTGGACTTGGGCCGGTACACGTAGTCCTTGTTGGAGGGCAGCGGCACGCGCGCGCGCGCCACCCAGCCCTTCTCGCCCGGCCGCGCCCCCCTGCCGTAGCGACACATACACACAGACTCACCCGGGACATGTCGGTGTCGCAGGTGGACTTGGGCCGGTACACGTAGTCCTTGTTGGAGGGCAGCGGCACGCGCGCGCGCGCCACCCAGCCCTTCTCGCCCGGCCGCGCCCCCCTGCCGTAGCGACACATACACACAGACTCACCCGGGACATGTCGGTGTCGCAGGTGGACTTGGGCCGGTACACGTAGTCCTTGTTGGAGGGCAGCGGCACGCGCGCGCGCGCCACCCAGCCCTTCTCGCCCGGCCGCGCCCCCCTGCCGTAGCGACACATACACACAGACTCACCCGGGACATGTCGGTGTCGCAGGTGGACTTGGGCCGGTACACGTAGTCCTTGTTGGAGGGCAGCGGCACGCGCGCGCGCGCCACCCAGCCCTTCTCGCCCGGCCGCGCCACCCTGCCGTAGCGACACATACACACATTTACTTCAATGCTACATTCAGCTCGATACTACCTAACCTATACAACCCACTGACTGGGTAACACGGTACTGGCGGTACTTCTTTGATAACACAGGTGTCACATTTTCTATTTAACGACTGCCAAAGATCTACTACAATGAACAGCCAAGACCGGTGCAGAGGTTCGGCGTGCACACAAATGCTTTTCGACTTATCGCCATGGCCTCGTCTCGTGCTTGCCGCTCCTCTCGCGTCATCGCTGCAAGACATAGTCACACTCACTTGTCGGCCTCGGGCTCGGGCTCGGGGCGCGCGCGCTTGGCGGGCGCGGGGCCGGGCGCGCCATGGCCTCGTCTCGTGCTTGCCGCTCCTCTCGCGTCATCGCTGCAAGACATAGTCACACTCACTTGTCGGCCTCGGGCTCGGGCTCGGGGCGCGCGCGCTTGGCGGGCGCGGGGCCGGGCGCGCCATGGCCTCGTCTCGTGCTTGCCGCTCCTCTCGCGTCATCGCTGCAAGACATAGTCACACTCACTTGTCGGCCTCGGGCTCGGGCTCGGGGCGCGCGCGCTTGGCGGGCGCGGGGCCGGGCGCGCCATGGCCTCGTCTCGTGCTTGCCGCTCCTCTCGCGTCATCGCTGCAAGACATAGTCACACTCACTTGTCGGCCTCGGGCTCGGGCTCGGGGCGCGCGCGCTTGGCGGGCGCGGGGCCGGGCGCGCCATGGCCTCGTCTCGTGCTTGCCGCTCCTCTCGCGTCATCGCTGCAAGACATAGTCACACTCACTTGTCGGCCTCGGGCTCGGGCTCGGGGCGCGCGCGCTTGGCGGGCGCGGGGCCGGGCGCGCCATGGCCTCGTCTCGTGCTTGCCGCTCCTCTCGCGTCATCGCTGCAAGACATAGTCACACTCACTTGTCGGCCTCGGGCTCGGGCTCGGGGCGCGCGCGCTTGGCGGGCGCGGGGCCGGGCGCGCCATGGCCTCGTCTCGTGCTTGCCGCTCCTCTCGCGTCATCGCTGCAAGACATAGTCACACTCACTTGTCGGCCTCGGGCTCGGGCTCGGGGCGCGCGCGCTTGGCGGGCGCGGGGCCGGGCGCGCCATGGCCTCGTCTCGTGCTTGCCGCTCCTCTCGCGTCATCGCTGCAAGACATAGTCACACTCACTTGTCGGCCTCGGGCTCGGGCTCGGGGCGCGCGCGCTTGGCGGGCGCGGGGCCGGGCGCGCCATGGCCTCGTCTCGTGCTTGCCGCTCCTCTCGCGTCATCGCTGCAAGACATAGTCACACTCACTTGTCGGCCTCGGGCTCGGGCTCGGGGCGGCAGAGGCCCCGTTAGAAATTTCAAATGTAATGGAGCACCATTTGAAATTTATTTTTTTATTTATTATTATCGCTGCAAGACATAGTCACACTCACTTGTCGGCCTCGGGCTCGGGCTCGGGGCGCGCGCGCTTGGCGGGCGCGGGGCCGGGCGCGCCATGGCCTCGTCTCGTGCTTGCCGCTCCTCTCGCGTCATCGCTGCAAGACATAGTCACACTCACTTGTCGGCCTCGGGCTCGGGCTCGGGGCGCGCGCGCTTGGCGGGCGCGGGGCCGGGCGCGCCATGGCCTCGTCTCGTGCTTGCCGCTCCTCTCGCGTCATCGCTGCAAGACATAGTCACACTCACTTGTCGGCCTCGGGCTCGGGCTCGGGGCGCGCGCGCTTGGCGGGCGCGGGGCCGGGCGCGCCATGGCCTCGTCTCGTGCTTGCCGCTCCTCTCGCGTCATCGCTGCAAGACATAGTCACACTCACTTGTCGGCCTCGGGCTCGGGCTCGGGGCGCGCGCGCTTGGCGGGCGCGGGGCCGGGCGCGCCATGGCCTCGTCTCGTGCTTGCCGCTCCTCTCGCGTCATCGCTGCAAGACATAGTCACACTCACTTGTCGGCCTCGGGCTCGGGCTCGGGGCGCGCGCGCTTGGCGGGCGCGGGGCCGGGCGCGCCATGGCCTCGTCTCGTGCTTGCCGCTCCTCTCGCGTCATCGCTGCAAGACATAGTCACACTCACTTGTCGGCCTCGGGCTCGGGCTCGGGGCGCGCGCGCTTGGCGGGCGCGGGGCCGG
This sequence comes from Ceramica pisi, assembly GCA_963859965.1. Taxonomy (NCBI): domain Eukaryota; kingdom Metazoa; phylum Arthropoda; class Insecta; order Lepidoptera; family Noctuidae; genus Ceramica; species Ceramica pisi. The sequence goes on from OY982551.1 coordinate 19,362, forward strand.
GCGCGCCATGGCCTCGTCTCGTGCTTGCCGCTCCTCTCGCGTCATCGCTGCAAGACATAGTCACACTCACTTGTCGGCCTCGGGCTCGGGCTCGGGGCGCGCGCGCTTGGCGGGCGCGGGGCCGGGCGCGCCATGGCCTCGTCTCGTGCTTGCCGCTCCTCTCGCGTCATCGCTGCAAGACATAGTCACACTCACTTGTCGGCCTCGGGCTCGGGCTCGGGGCGCGCGCGCTTGGCGGGCGCGGGGCCGGGCGCGCCATGGCCTCGTCTCGTGCTTGCCGCTCCTCTCGCGTCATCGCTGCAAGACATAGTCACACTCACTTGTCGGCCTCGGGCTCGGGCTCGGGGCGCGCGCGCTTGGCGGGCGCGGGGCCGGGCGCGCCGGCGGGCCGAGTGCCCGCCATGGCTTCGTCGCGCGCTTGCCGCTCCTCACGCGTCATCGCTGCAAGAACACGAGCCCTTTATCTATTAATATGTTTAACGACACAATTTTCAAGTTGGTAAATATGGAGACACCACCGAGAGAACAGAATGTATGGTACATATCAGGACGTGTTCACCTTTGAAGTCGGTGGAGAGGTTGAAGATGGGGCGCGCCCACTCGGAGATGAGGCGGCCGGCGCGCTCGCGGTTGGACTTGGTCTCCTTGGGGTGCTTGTACAGGTACATGACCGCCTTGCCGATGCCCGACTGCTTCAGCAGCGACTTGTCGATGGACGGGAACTGCAACAAAGCGAGCGCTCACACACGGTCGGCAGACTGACAGGCTGCCACCCGCGGCACACTCACGTCCATCAGCAGCTTGAGGATGCTCTCGCGGATGAGCAGGCAGGGCAGCGCGCGGTTGGGCATGGGCGCCAGCCAGTCGCACAGCACGTTGAGCACGTTGTGCTCCAGGAAGGCCAGCTGCAGGTCCTTCTTGATCAGCTGCGACATGGCCGACTTCAGCATCGACACCTGCGCACACGGTGGTGTCGTATATCAGTACTGTGTAGTACGTGGTCGCCGGTCGGTGGTATAGCTAGCTGCGCAGTAGCGGTGCGTACCTTGCGCACGGCGGGCTGGTTGCGCTTGTTGAGGTCGCGGTCCTCCTCGGCGGCGTGGCGCATCTGCTGCAGCAGCTGCGCGATGAGGTCGTCGTTGTCGTTGATGATGTCGATGTCGCGGCGACGGCGGCGGCCGCGGCGCTCCTCGCGCTTGCGCGCCAGCATCAGCTCGAAGTCCGACATGCCGGCCGCCATGTCCGCCGACTTCGAGTCGGGCGCCAGCTCGTCGTCCGACGAGTCGTCGACGGCGGGCTTGTCGGCGGCGCGTGGGGCGGCGGGAGAGCCCGCCCGCGAGCCCCCCTCCTCGCGCGCCTCCCCGCCCGCGCCCTCGTCGTCCGACTCCAGGCGCACGGCGCGCCGTTTTTTGCCTGCGACGAGTAGCGAAGCCGAAGTTATCATACTGGACCGTAAAAAACTACAATTTCATAGGCGATACAGCTAATACGATTCGTCGCTTACCTCGACGCGAGGGTGAGCCGGAGCCGGAACGTGAGCTGGAGCGAGAGCGCGATCTGTGCACAAGTATAAACAGTGTTCTTAGAGAGACGTCTTTAACACATACATTCGGTTTTCAGTGTCAGTTTTGATATAATAAGCTAGTAGACTTACCTAGAACGAGACTTGGCCGAGCCGGAGCGCGATCGTGAGCCCGACTTGGAGCGCGAGCGCGAGCGCGAGCGCGAGCGGGACTTGGACTTGGAGCGAGAGCGCGACTTGGAGCGAGAGCGCGACTTGGAGCGCGAGCCCGAGCGTGAGCGCGACCTCGAGCGCGAGCGACTTCTGCTCTTATGAGCTGAAGCATAAAGCAAACATGTAATAGCGTGGTACACACTGGACACAGATAACAAAAACATAATATAAAACCTTTTTTACCTTTGTCAAGAGACTTTGATCTGGATCGCGATTTAGAACGCGACCGCGATCGTGACTTTGACTTGGATCGCGAGCGCGACTTTGACTTGGAGCGGCGCGACGCAGAGCGCGACCGCGAGCGACTGGCGCGCTTCTCTGCAACAACCGAACATTATGCTCAAGTGGAAGCTTCCGAACGCGTCATTTGAACACTTATTTATATTAAAATACATGAACAACATGACAGATAGTGCCATCCTTTGTACATTGCATATGAAAGATTAATATTAGAAAGAGAAGTCAGATATGAAGTTTGACGTCCAAGACACCTATACCTACTGACAGCTGCTATAGAAAACAGCGTTTTCGCGAGAGGTACATATAATTAATTTAAAATGAGTTATTATGAGATCGAGTATACTCGTACAATTAACAGCAAGATTTTATTAAAATAAAAGCCTCACCTTGTGACTTGGAGCGCGCTGGCTTGCCGGCGGCGTCGGTGTCCACCTCCATGTTGGCGGGCGAGCGGGACTTGCTGCGAGACTTGGAGTGGCGCGGCGGCGGCGAGCCGCTCTTAGAGCGCCGCGGTGAACCGCTGCGCGAGCGGGACTTGGCTGGAGAGCCACTTTTGGACCGCGACCGGCTTTTGGAGCGTGACCCGCCGCGCGCTGAGCCGGCCCGAGAACCACTCCCGGAACGTGAGCGAGCACGGGAGCCGGAGTGTGAACGAGAGCGAGATTTAGCCGGCGAGGAGCTGCGGGAGCGCGCTGACTTGCGAGAACCGCTGCGAGACCGCGAGCTTGACTTAGAGCGCGACCGTGATTTTGAACGAGATCGTGACTTCGACCGCGACTGCGACTTGGACCGCGAGCGAGACTTGGACCGCGAGCGAGACTTGGATCGCGAGCGAGACTTGGACCGCGAACGTGACTTTGAGCGGGAGCGTGACTTAGAGGGCGATCTTGAGCGCGAGCGAGACTTCGACCGCGATGCTGATCTGGAGTTGCGTCTTGAATGCGTGGAGCCGTCGTGAGACATCTTGGACACAGAGCCCGCCTGTCGAGTTATGCCAGTTTCAGAAATTGTTCTTATTATACTTAATGCTCAAACTTAAGCCGGATTACAGTCAAACAATGAGGTAAGAAGAAAAACATTTGGGAACACTAAAATATTAAATATTGGGAATGTGTGGCGGTCTTGTCCCAAAAAAAAGTAGAAGTAAAAAAAATGTAGCTCTTAATAGTTTAGTTGTCATACTCACCGAGGGGCTACGGCTGCGCGAGCCGGAGCGGGAGCCGCCGCCTCCTGCACAAACAAGCTCTACTGTACACGTTCACACGTTGCGGCCACCAGCGAGCCACTGACGGCCACTGACGGTCACTGACCATCCTCCTCAATACACAGCTATCTACATGCACTTGCACTCTACTTTTGAAACTTGTAAACTGTTGGGAAGGAAGCTGTATATCTGTTTATAGTAATGTGTTAATCGTTTAAGTAGGAGCTTGTCATATAAGACTAATCAGACTAAGTACTTGAAAATAAAGCATTGAGAAAGACACACATGCACAGATCTTAATCACTCTAATTACTGTGGCATCCAAAATTGAACCTTAACACGCTAAACATATGGTCCAAGTGAACCGGATTCGTTGGTGTTGTTTTAAAGTTATAAAAATTGTCCGGCCTATCGAATACAAAAGGATCGCACGTTCCTCAGCAATTACAGCGAATAACAAGCTCATTAGTATAGACTTTATTAAATTACCGGTTAATAATTTGTAACTTTGTAAATCGTGAAAGACAGATGTGTTGCTGGGGAGTTTGTTGGCCACTTCTTCTCTACAGCTAAAACACTAGGAAGCGGTGACGGGCGGGCGTTTTGGGGGACTGTCTTTTGTAACACTTGACGTTCAAAAAGTGCTGGCCCTCAGCCTAATTTGAATAAATGACTAGATTTTTTTTTAATTTTCAGTGATTTCTTCGCCTCCACAAATGCGTTCTGTTCCTTCTCACTCCACCTCCAAGGTCTTTTTGATTCTAAAAGTCGATGCAGTGGTTCCAACACAGTGCTCTTATCAGGCAAGAATTTTTCATAAAAATTATATAAGCCCAGAAAGGCACGCAAAGTCTCTCTGTTGTTTGGGGCCGACTTTTCTTGGATCTCTTTGACTTTCGCCGGTGCTGGGTGAAGTCCCTCTGCATCAATCAAGTGTCCAAGGAATGTGATGTTGTTCGCAGCGAACACGCATTTCTTCACGTTGCGGCGGAGTCCCATCTGTTGCGGTTTGCTCAGTACTTCTCTAAGTCTCCGGCTGTGTTCATCAATCGTGGCCCCCGTGACAGCGATATCATCTAACAGACACGCCACTCCGTCCATCCCCGCTAGCGCCGTCGACATAAGAAGATGAAAAATTGCTGGCGCCGCGCTGATACCGAATGGCAGGCGATTCACCTTCATTAGATCGATTGGAGTGTTCAGCGTGAATAACATAGCTGTCTCGTCGTCTACCTTCAGATGTGTGTACCCGTTTCGCAAGTCCAGTTTACTAAATATTCTGCCGCCACTCAGTCTCACAAACGCCTCCACAGATGTCGGCAGCGGATAGATGTCTGTATCTATAGCGGCATTCACAGTAACACGAGTCACCACACATTCGTACTGTTCCGTCTTCTTTCATCACCGGCATCACCGGTGTCGCCCACTTCGAATAACGATAACAAACAGGTGTCAGTACACCCACCTGCACCATTTCGTTCAACTGTCTAATGACTTTTTCTGTAAGAGGGTAGGGCACCGCGCGGGCCTTTAAGAAGCGGGGCGTAGCATCCGACCGCACGTGAAGTGACACCTCAGGGCCTTTGTACTCGCCGAGTCCTTCTTTAAATAGTCCTGGAAATTCTTTTTTATATTCTTCTATCTCCTCTTCAGTCCAGCACAATTCTGATATTTGAAGTCCTAGTGTATGGAACCAGTTTCTGCCCAGCAGATTTGGTCCATTCCCCGATACCACGACCAGTTCACATTGTGCTTCCTTGTTACCTAGCACAACACGCACGTCTGCTAGTCCTAATACTTTCAAAGGGTCTCGAGTCCATGTCACGAGCTTTAGATTGGTAGGTCGTAGGGGTGGGGCCGTCAACCACAGCTTCTTGTATGTCTCTTCCGACATTATGGTACGCGATGCACTCGAGTCCACTCCCATTGACAAATGAACGCCGTCTATCATAAACTCTGTGGTAATCGGTGGTGAGTAATTATCCACGCAGACCTATACGCCCATCATCTTCTCAGTTGAAGTGTCCACACTCGTATTGGCTTCCCTTGTGTCGTCGACTTGGTGTTCACGACCTGGCTTCTTGGCGCAGGCCGCCGCAATTTGTGTCCAAACTTTTTGCAGTAGAAGCCTTTCGCCTTCACAAACGGGCAGCGCTCGCCCGGCCTGTGTGCGCGTGCACACCGTCGACACTCGTTCGATTTAACATTACCAATGTCCATAGGTTCAGTCTCTGTGACACTGGACGGAGTTTGCTTAGACTCACTAGCCACACACGCAGGGTACAAATCAGGGAACGTCACTTGATAGTCCATACACATTTTTAACGCGACCTCGTACGTCAAGTTTTTCTTTCTTAATAAGTCGCGTCGCAAGCGATCTTCCCGCACCCCCAGCACTAGTCGGTCTCTTAACTGGCGTTTCAAGTCCATGAAATTGCATTTTGCACCAAGCAGACTTATAGCCGCCACAAAGTCTTGCACGCTTTCACCTTCCACTTGTTGACGTTTGTAAAATTTTCCAGCTTGCAAAATTTCGTTAACCTCGGGTTCATAAAACTTGTCCAAAACACTAAGGCCCGTATTAATAAACGTTACACAGCCCGTGGGACAGCACTTGATTTGAATGTCGAGATGCTGATCGTATTAATAAACGTGATTCTTTATGTTCTCAAGTTGTGGATTAGGCGTACGTCATCAACTGAGTGATGAACTGATTAATAAACGAAACTAGACCCTTAAGGGGAAAGCTCCCACCAGCCCGCGAAATTCAAAATTTCTTGCGTTTTTTGCAATTTGCAGGCCAGTGCTAGGTTGTATGTTGATTAAAATATTATTCACGGCTGTAAGACGTATGTAGTTACAGAATTATAATCATCAAAATCACCAATACAACCTAGTGCTGTGTCTGTGAGAGTAGCACAAATTTGGTTTAAGCGTTTTCAATCCGGAAATTTTGATGCCGAAGATGCAAGTCGCTCTGGTCGCCCTATTACGGATAAAATGGATGCCATTTTTTAAAAAGTGTAGCAAGATCGGCATATCAGTAGTTACGACGTAGCTGAAGCACTGGGAATTGACCACAAAACAGTTTTGGCGCATTTGAAAGAAACTGGGTACACAAAAAAGCTCGATATTTGGGTACCTCACGAGCTCACTGAAAGAAACCTAATGAACCGTGTACTCATTTGTGATTTTAAGTATTACGACGACGTAATGAAACCGAACCATTTTTGAAAAAGCTGATAACTGGTGATGAAAAGTGGATCACGTACGACAAGAACGTGCGAAAAAGGTCGTGGTCAAAGGCCGGTCAGGCTTCACAGACTGTGGCGAAACCCGGGTTAACTCGCAACAAGGTGATGCTGTGTGTGTGGTGGGATTGGAAGGGCATTATTCATTATGAGCTGTTACCACCAGGCAGGACCATCGATTCTGAACTCTACTGCGAACAACTGATGAGATTAAAGCAAGAAGTTGAGAGAAAGTGGCCAGAATTAATCAACAGATGGGGTGTGGTTTTTCATCAAGATTACGCTAGACCTCACACATCTTTAGCCACTCAGCAAAAATTAAGAGTTTGGCTGGGAGGTGTTAATGCATCCACCGTATAGTCCTGACTTTGCACCTTCAGATTTCCAACTATTTCGGTCTCTTCAGAATGCTTTAGGCAGTGTCAGGTTAACATCACGAGAGGACTGCCAAAACCACTTGTCGCGGTTTTTTTTATCAGAAGTCCCAAAATTTCTATAGCAATGGGATTATGTCCCTACCTACAAGATGGCAAAAAGTTATCGAACAAAATGGTACCTACATACTTTAGTTAAATGTAAATATACTATATTAAAAAATGTTTTGAATCTTCTTAAAAAATGCGAAGAAACTTATTCCCCAACCTATTATAAGTTACCATAGCTTACGCCAGATAAACGTGGAATAAAGTACATTGACCTTTCCCTAATATCTCTTCGCAGATATTAGAACAATAAATTAAGAACTGTGTTTCATTACTATAGAACGTAAAGGATCACGATAGAAGTCGATTCAGGACAGCTTTATGTCATTATTTCTGATTTTGATCTTAAGAAAGTCAATAAATGTATGTGGGTGTACTTTATTCCACGTTTATCTGGCGTAAACTACCGCGTGTATCTGACATCGACGCACAAACGATTTCCATGGGTCCAGGGCATGATTCTGGACACCATAGACTTAGAATTTTTCGTCGACTTTTTTTCGTTTTTTTCAACGTTTTTTTACTTTAGACTGCTCATAATCGTTATTCTGACCTAACCCAATGGGATTTTTAATAAAAAAATAATTAATTAACTATTTTCACTAAAAAGAGCAATCTGAATAAAACCACAAATAGATATCAGATTGCTCTTTTGAAAAAAATGAAAAAATGAGAAAAGAACCGACGACAAATTCCAACACTGGGGTGTCCAGAATCATGCCCTGGACCCATGGAAATCGTTTGTGCGTCGATGTCAGATACACGCGGTATAGTTACTTACAACAGTATAGCGTTTAATTGACCAAGGGTCAGGGTTTTATCAATGAGAGAGCAGCACAAAGACTTCAGATAAAACGCTAAACAAGCAGAGGAACAATCCCCACAGAGGGAGACAGACACACATAAATCACATCGTAGAATTTGTGCTATTATCTCAGCGCGATGATGATTTCAAGGTTTCTTTAAAGGCGCATGAGTTTTGGCAAAAATGGCAACATGAGTATTTACCCAGACTACAGCAACACACTAAGTGGTTAAACAGATTCAAACTGAGACAGTACCAGATTTAGAGATTGGTCAGAAAATGCTCGTACATACAGACAATACTGTAGAGTGACAGACAAGCACCAAGCCGAGATGAAGTTACTAGAATGTATAGTGTGAAAACCAATAACCACATAGTTAAACGATCCATTCGTAAATTATGCCTTCTACCTGTAAACACATTTCATTTTCAATACACATGCTGTGTAGGTTTATTAATTTATCATAATGTACTGCAGTGAGATTGATTTACTAAGCATTCAATTTCATTCATTTACAGTTGGCTATAGTTATGACTATGTACCATTTTGTTTCTAGTATTCTATTTTTATTGGCTAAGTGTAAATTAAAAAAGTTACAATTTTATTTGGTTTATAAGAGCTAGGTTGTTGGTGGGCAGTATGTTGGGAAGGATTATACCCGTTTATAGTTATGTGTTGATTGTTAAGTAGGAGCCATGTTTGACTAGGTAGTACAAAATAAAAACACTCAAATTTCTATGCCAACCAAAAATGAACTTAAGCATGCTAAAAATTAACAAATATTTGTCTTTAAACTAAGTCTAGGTGTATTTGCAAAATAAACACCAGTAACCATTGCCCCCAAAATCAAAAAACATCAAAAGTCATTTATTCAAATTATATTGATTGCCAGCATTTCTTGCAGTTTTACATAAAGCCATTCCCCCAAAATGTGCACTAAATAAATTAACATTAAAACTGTGCCATTAAATTGGGTATAACTTTCTGACCTGTCTCAGTTTTTCCGCTCCATTGTAAACATACTAAACTGACTTGTGCGGTATTTTTAGCGAAGTGATGACATCTTCAACATTAGATATCAATCAACCATATTGAGATACTTCATACAATAAACTAACTGACATTGGTTCTAGATGACAATAGGCCGTAAACATCAGACACTAACAATAAAACCATACTTGAGTTTTGTACCTACAATAATTATGTGCATTTTTATTCATAGGTTTTTATTTTCATCAGGACAAGATTTTCCCCATTTCACATGATAGTATCTTACATATGACCACTGTTTCTTAAAGATAGAATGTTGACAAAACAATGACCTGTACGTAGATAGACTTTTTTCCAACATCAGAACTTATTGCTCTTGCTTCCTTTCACATTAAGATTCACAAACGAGCAGCGATATCCGATGACAACCGAACGTCGGTAATAGGTAGCATGGTCATTTAGACAACGTTTAGGCGTATCACATTGTTTTTTGTCACTCAATAATAATTTTATGATATTGAGGTTATAAACACAAATCCAACTTACCCGTGTCAACGTCCATTTTCGCTTTTATATGGAGACTACGAACACAATAATGTGCTCTATAAAACTAATTGAGCAGCATAAATAAAAATTAATCAAATGCCAATAGTTCTGAATAATTGAATACCAAAAAAATCAGAAAAATCGACAGCAATTTTATTACACTATTATCAACGACCGTATACTTTTGACACCACAAAACAGTGTTGCCTTGCCACACGCCAGATCGAGAAATCTGGATAGAACGGTCGAAAAATCTGTACAAAATCTGTATGAACGCAAAACGCTAAAATCTGTATAAAATCTGTAAAACTGTAATAAAATCTGTACAAAATCTGTTCAAGAAAACAATATTAAAGATTTTTATTCATTTTAACTATCATTTTTTTATCAACTTGGAGTTTATAACAGGGTTCATCAGTTGTTTCGTTAAAAGAAGTCCCTCAATCGTTTCAGTGCCTAAATGCTTCTTGTTTTTATTTTATTTAAATATTATTATTATTATTTTATTTATTGTTTTATTATACACTAAAAAGAGATACATTTTCAATCATTTCATCATAGATTATGTGAGGAAGCGAAAATTACGAAAATCTGTATAAAAGTTATGCTAAATCTATAATCTGTATTGGTGATGAAAAATCTGTATATATGGCAACACTGCCACAAAATTTGACAGTTTAAGGCAAAAGTAGAACAAGCCTCAGACAACAAAGTCAGTATTACCAAAACCAATTTATCAAATTCCCCGAAAATCGAAACTCAAATTGGATAATCCAATACAAATTTGTATTGGATTTTCTGATACCCTCCACAAATTCCCCCAATTTTTAAAAGAAGTTTTCTACGTAAACCGTACATTTCAAGAGACTTTTGATAGATAGAGGTTATTGACGTCCCTATTTTATTTGAAACGCATTGCACGTAATTAGAGCTAACAGGGTTCGATGGGGTTGGCGTATCCATGTTGATAAAACCCCGTGTAGATTAAAATCAAATAAAAATAAATATGTTAGGACAAATATTTACTCTTTTTTTCTAGAAAAAGTGTTACTATTTAGCCCGGACTGATGAGATGTGGGGATTTTGAATGTCAATACATTCAAAACCCTCGCATTTTCCCAATAAATCACCAATCAACTTGAGATTCCCCTCTCACTATGTTGAATGTCCCACACGTTGGCAACGCTAGTGACCACAGTGCCGGCTCGGCTCCTAGCGGCCCGACTCCTAATCATACTTACATGGCTTGTTGCAGCAGTAAAGGATTACTTCTATTTAAGAGATTATTTTAGACCAATGTACAGCTTGACAGAAAAAAACTTTTTCCAAAAAAATACAACCGACTTCCAAAAAAAAACACTGCAAAGTAAAAAATAACTTTAATTTCGGAAGTCGGTGTTTTTGTTACTTTCTTAGTATTTTGTAAAAAGTTTTTTATTTTTCACTTTTTAGTGGTGCCCCACACCTAACAACACCACTGCAAAATCGCAGAAAAGCAAAATACGCTAATTTCGATTATCAAAGAATCATCTAAATAGTCAAATTCCAGGTATTTCGATTTAAAATCCAAAGTTCGTAACCGATTTTGATATGATTTAAATGGTACCAATCTGCAAGTATATCCTTTCTGATAAAATAAGATTTTTTCAAATCGGTTCATAATTGTCGGAGTTATGAGGTAACAAACATAAAAAAAAAAACATACAACCAAATTGATAACCTCCTCCTTTTTGGGAAGTCGGTTAAAAAGAGTAGGAAATAATAGAGGCGCCACAGTGCCATTCGTGTCTCGTTTATTACAAACATTGTTAAAATTGGAAAAATTAACCAGGCCCGGATCTACGATTTTCCCGAACCAGGAAACTTGATAGTGGCGCTCGTCTCCTCCTTCGGTGTTTTTGGTTGTTTATTTGTTTTTAACACCGACTTCCGAAATTAAAGTTATTTTACTTAGTACTGTGGCTCGATTTTCCTTTATAGCCCGCTGCTGTGGAAGTTCGTAATTTTTTTGTAGATAGTGTAGTGTCTAGTGTGTTGGGATTAATGAAACACACGCACTAACCTTTATAAAAAGTTTATTAAATAGGTAATATCTATGTATGTAACAAAATCACAATAACAAGATCACTGCGCGAGTACATAATATTCGGCGATGCGCGCGCAAGCAATGTTGGATGCGGACTAGCGAGGGCGAGCGAGGGGCGCGGCTCGAGAGAGCGCGGGGTGGAGGTCATTGTATTGGATTCAGCTCGTATTCAGCTGAATCCGGTTTGACTAGAAGCCGACCCCAAAATAGTTCTGACTGAAAGGCTAGGCAGATGATGATGGCATTTTATGACCATCAAAACACTATATTTTGTAGGTACTTTGGCAAGGCGGGCGCCGGGGCTCCGCTAGCGGCTGGACTGTAGGTATAGCTAAGGGTGTGTACAAACGTGCGGAAGCATAAGGCTGTGTACAGGTGTAAAGTATTTATGTTTTGGTTAATATTCTTATGCGTGTATTTATGTGGTATTTATAGCTATGTGAGATTTATTATATATGGATTATTTGCATATATGTATTATGTACCTATGTAAATTTAAGGTATGTACCTTAGCTATATCCTACAATAGTACTCACAAATAGAAAGCTTTTTACAAAGTTTCAAGATGCAGAGAATCACGATTTACGAGATAAAAATTGGAAAATAGTACGCCATTTGCAAATTTTTAGGTTAGATAAATTGTCATGGTAGATGTCAAAGTTGACATTTCACGTTCCGTTAAGTTTTAAGATGCGGAGAATCACGATTTACGAGATAAAATTTGGAAAATAGTACGCCATTTGCAAATTTTTAGGTTAGATAAATTGTTATGGTAGATGTCAAAGTTGACATTTCACGTTCCGTTGACTTTATAAGTGTTTTTTGTTCAATTTTATGTCTTGTTTTTTTTTTCATAAATATAATATTTTTATAGGTATATTCACATACTTAAAGTATGTAATAAATCTCCGTCGACTGGGCCTCCCTTGACTGTGCAATGTTGAGCTAATCGTTTAATCGTTTCGTTTATTTTGCAATACAGGTTTTGGTTGTTAACAATATACGTGATTGAAGCCTCCTTTTAAGCAACAAATGCCTGTATCAGGAGACTCCGCTCTTCCACAAAAAGATGTACATACAATATGTTAAGCAAATGAAAATCAAAATCAAAATCTAAATCGAGGATGTGCTATATAATATTGATAGGTACTGATTATATATAAGTTTAAGTATATAAATATAAATTACCATAATTGCAAAACTTATTTCAGTTGCGAATTTGGCGTGTGTAAGTGGAGAGAGTTTGTGTGGGGTGTATGGCTAATATAAAACGTTTTGAGGTTAGGTTACTATAATTCGTTTTTCTCAAGAACGGTTTGTCGCCTTTACATGGGAGTGGTGCTAGGGCACAGGGGGCACCTCCCCTTCCCTCCTCCTGCTAAACGATATTCAATTTTACCTCTTTTTTCTAACTCAAATGCTATTCTAACCTCAAAACTTTAACCATGGATATCTCCATAACCATGGGGCTCCGGGGGGTGGGGGTGGCGCAGAGGGCACCCCCTCCCCCCACCTCCCCCCTCCCCCACCTCCCCCCTCCACCACCTCCCGACCTAAGGGTCGGTTATAGCCCGCTGATTTAAGAATAAGCGGGCTATAATGGAAATTTTAACCCATAATTATGTTAAAATGTGTTACCCGACTCTGAAATAGATTTTAATTTATAATTCTGCATCAACTTTTACCCGTCATCAAGTTTTGATTGTCTATGTCCTAAAATTAGTATGGGACCTCTTGATACCCTGCGCCACTGACCTTTTTGTGGAACTTACATCTCAAAAAGAAAACTATTCAGATATCAAACATTTTGTGCCCAAAGATTATAGTCGACAACAAATTAATTAGAGAAGCTGCTGACGTAGCTCAGGCATTTAGTGAGTTTATTTCCAATATTCCTATAACTACAACTCGCTCCTTGAATTCGTCACCTTCTAAAGCTGAAAACCTTTTGTATACTAGTGTGCCTTAGTGTAATCAATTATTTCGTTTTGAGTCGTGATGTAGTTGACGTATTCAATACACTGAAATCTAAAAACACAGGTGATTTCTGGGGCATTTCCATTTAACTCTTGAGTAATATATTAAACATAGTAGCGCCCTATCTTGCTGTGACATTTAATAAATGCGTGGATTCAGGAACTTTTCCTGATCTCATGAAGAGTACTAAAGTCATACCTTTATTTAAATCAGGCCATAAAAATCACACAGGCAACTTCCGGCCTATCTCCATCTTACCTGCATTTATTAAAATATTTGAAAAGTTAATACACAAGCAGTTGTTAATTCATTTTTATTCAAATAGACTACTTCATAATGAACAGTATGGCTTTACAAAAGGTCGTTCTACAAAAGATGCGAGTGTCGCTCTCCTAAAACATATATTGAACGCATGGGAGAACTCGCAAAACGCAATCGGAGTTTTCTGTGATCTCTCTAAAGCCTTTGATTGCGTACACCATGACACAATTTTACGTAAACTACGTCATTACGGTCTCAAAAGCGAAGCTCTTAACGTGATTGATTCATATTTACATGATAGGTTCCAATGTGTTGATGTAAATGGTGTAAAATCTTCCAGGCTACCAGTGCAATTAAGTGTGCCTCAAGGCTCAATACTTGGTCCATTCTTGTTTCTGGTATACATAAACGATCTACCATTTTTTATATATTTATTAAAACTCTATTCTTAACCGCTCAACACCCGGGGGCACGCCCGCGTGCCATAAACTGTTACAACCGTTAAAACCCGTTGGCACGCCGGCGTGCCATGGCGAAATATGCGGTTTATTTAAAAACGCATGGTCTTATTTCATGTGGCAAGGTTTACACACTTGCGGGATGATATTCTCGTTCAACTAAGCTATTCCAATTTTAAAAATATATGATGGTATCATTGAAATATTTTTTTAAAAAACAAATGCTTACTTTGTCTCTGGAACGTCGATGACGGTCGACTTTTTGTTTAAACTTTGTTTGCATGTAAATTATTTTATGCTAAGTGTACGAATATTTATTTATGAGTAGCTATTACATCGTTTTACATAAATGTTTGCACGAAATACATCAAAATAATACTTTTTCAGCCATTGAAAAATTACGTGTGAATGTCAGTCGCCATTCTTGCAAACCTGTCTATCCCCAAGCGACCGCCGGCGGTCGCGCGAAATTCATCGCGCCATTCCGTCAAACCCCAAGCGACCGCCGGCGGTCGCTCTCACCCACTCCATTGTAGGCCATATTATCAATACTTAGAGACTACTTCTCTATGAACAAGTTTAGATATTTACGTTTTTGGATAAATTTCCTACAAATTGAACGCAAAAAATGACATTTCAAAAACTCTAGTGTCAAAAGTTTCTATGTCACGGTGATTTCGCGCGCAAGTGGTGAAGTGATTTTAGTGAATTTTGTGTGTTTTTAGTGCGATATTCTAGGGTAAGTGGATAAATAATCATTTATCAGTATTTCCTACAAGTATGTAGCTAGTTTTTTGCATGAAATAACATAACAAAACTTGTTTTATTGAGCCAATAAAAGTTACGTAGTTCCGAGTGTTCGTCAAGGTAAAAATTGTTATTGTTTGGGTTTTTGGCTATTTTTACAATTAAAGTAAGCATATTGTAACGATTTATAGTTAACAATGCGTTAATGAATATATAGGTAGTATTCTACAAGCTTTTCCAATTGGAATCTGTTTGATATAACTCTGATAATCGTTATCAAAATAGCGCATTGAATTACGCAATAAAAAAACAACAAATGGCGCCGCGCTTTATGAAGTTTGAGCTTGAATATTGCTATAATCGGCTACAGAACTCATATAAAAGATCATTGTCATTAGATTACTTGTCTTTTCATAAGCTAGATCCCAAAAATTGGTGTAAATTGATGCAATAGTTTTGTCAGAAATAACATAAACAGCAACATAACTACATTCAGCAAGTTCTCTCATTTCAATAGGATATATTTATTTCTCGAGTACTAATAAGAGTTTTGTTTATACTTAATTTCATGACGACATAATTAAAGAACCCGAAACCGTTTCAAGTGCTCGGATACAAGCTACAGAAACGCTGCGATAACGTTTTTTGTTGGCCGGGTCAGATTACACTTACGGTAAGCGGCCGCCCGCGGCGCTGCCGGCCGTCAAGGATTGGGTGACGTAATAACGTCTGGGAGGCGAAAGGTGAAATGAATGAAATGATGAAATTGTTTTTTTTTTTTTGAGTTTAATCAACGTTTATGTGAATAAATAGTCGTACAAGTAGTTATTACATAGTTTTGCACAATGTATTTACCATTTTACTTCATAATTTGACTTGTTTTGCCCAAGAATGTACCGTGAAAAACCGTTATTTTTTTTTAGGTGAATTCATAGGTTTGTATCTTTATTTTTTTTCATCAAAGTTAGTAAGTATTTATACTTATATGAAATTATAGCTCAATGTTGTGTAGGTTTGATAAATATTCCAATTCTGAAACTTAATATACTATGTGAAATTAGCTAATACAAAACACAACGCCACTTAGTTCTCTCTTCAAGGAAATCTTATCATTGTACAATATTATAGTGGCATATTCTTACGACATATAGCTAGTTTTCAATCATTAAAGGATTATGTAGTATCCTAGTAACATTTTTTTATTAGAAACTACTCAATATAACTAGGATGAGCGTTTACAAAGTCAAGCGTTTTATTACGCAATTTCATAAAAACGGCTCGACGGACGATGAAGTTTGATTATGAATATTATGAAAATTTTACATAGGACTGTCAAAAAAACGCTGTAATTAGATTATTTGTTTATTCATAATGTAATTTGCAAAATTTCGCATGGATTGATACAGTAGTTTTATAAGAAATCGATAGAACAAGGGAACAAACAATATTTCAGCCTGTTCTCCGTTATCAACATTTATTTATAAATACCACTCTCATATTACAAGTATTGTATACATTTTATAGCATGGTCAGTTTATTCAAGAACCAAAAACAGTTTACAGTTTGAGATAAGAGCCACTCGAAACGTAAGCAAACCATTTTTTGTTAGCAGAGTCGTAGCGTGTCAAATTGCGATAAAAAGCGCCGGGCGTTGACAGATGTTGACGTTTGACGCACCAAGACTCAAGAGGAGGGTATCTGCGACGTAGTATTATTTGCGGATGATACCTTTCTTATCTTCAAAGTAGATAGGAATAGACAAATTTTCGAGAGCGTAAACAGCGCTCTTTCAATGGTTACGGATTGGTTTACGACAAATAATTTAGTTCTAAATGCCAAAAAAACGAAATGTTTAAAGTTTGCCTTGACAAATGTTAGAAAGGAGAAGGGGACTTCTGGGCCCAGCAATTAACTGCTTCGTTGAAATGTATATTAAAAAAACCGTTATATTTTTCTAAAGGAAATCACAAAATGTGGTACCATGTTTCTATCTAGGAAGCGAGAAAACTTAAATTAACTTCTGAAACTAAATAATCGATTCAATTAAGCCTGAATTGCGAGTAATTGATTTTGAATGAATCAGTAAAATCACAGAATATTTATGAAAGTCGAGTGACATAGCTGTTTTATCGTGGAATCGATTCATAGCAAATCGAGTTCTTTTAATTTATCTTCGGGCAACACTTCTGCCTGACATCAGTCAATCACCGACTGACAGAATGATGTCACTCGTTACCATGAAGGTATAGATAAATATTCTATTTATCTATACCTTCATGCTCGTTACTTGACCTTAGACCTTATACGTCAGTGGACCACAGAGACTTGACAAGTTGACATAGAAATCTGTAATGACGTTTAATGGGGTAAAAAACTGCTAATTTCTCACACTAGATGTCGCTACTGTTGAGTGTTCCCTGTCAATTGTCAATTATACGTAAAGTTGTTGTAAACAAGTGTAATATTTTTGTTATATTTTCTGAATATGACAGTTTGTGCTGCTATTGATTGCAAAAATACAGGGATACATTTATTTCCTAAAGATGCCAAAAGAAGAAAACTGTGGGAAAACGCTGTTAGGAGAAAAAATTGGAAGCCTACAAAATGGTCGAGGCAAAATGGTCGAAAATTTGCTTTTTTGCCAGCTGTGGAAGCTTTTCTCTTTTTTAACTCTTCTTTTAACTTAATTACACTCCAAGTCACGTACATTTTAGCTATTTAATTCATAAACAAACTAAGACAAACAAGTCGCATACAAACAATATGGCGGTTGGTTAGGAACACTCAACAGTGTCGCCACCTACATTATATTTGTAGTTTTTAACTCCAATATTTGACAAAATGGATATGACGAATTTTTTATGGACTTATTAAAAACATTATGAAAATTAAATAACTAAATATGAAAAAATACGAAAGACATTATTGTTAATACTTATCACGAAAGAAAATACTTGGACGTAAGACTAGGCAATATGGTTGAAAGACCCTCCCTACGGGGTAAATTAAAAAAAAAAAAAAACATTTGCTTTGTTTGATTGTCAATAATGTCAATGTCAAAATATGTCGCTCGTTGTTAAAAATGTTGTTGAAATCGTAGACTGATTTCAAAATAAACAAAAATACTGTAATATTTTTCTTACCCTGAACTTTATAAATGCGTAATGGACGAAGATAATAAATTGCCCTTGAAGCGAGTGGAATTTTCGCTGACAAAATTCAATGAGGTAGAAATTCCTCATCTTTTGGACTTACTGCGACAACACAAGGCGAATATTATCAAGGTAACGTCTTGCTCTATTTCTATACTCTTTGTCTAGTCCAGCTAGAGTAGATGTGACTACGCCTCTGCGGTGTCGGTTCACCGCCTCATATGTTTGCATAACGAATATTAATGCGTAATACATAGCTTATTACACAAAAGACGACCCACTGACCCAATTGAGCATTAGTATAAAAATTAATCCCTATTTCCCTTGGTCATCGCATCACGCGTGAACGGCTGGACCGATTTCACAAATTCTTTTTTGTTGTGTTTTTTACTCAGGAGAAGGTTTTTATGAAAGACAAAAAAAAAGAAAGTTGATGTTGACGGAAGCGAAGCCGCGGGGGACAGCTAGTAAGAATATTTAAAAAAAAACACTAGGCATGAACTAAGGTCAATGTGGGCAAATCCGTCTGCGGGGCTATTCCGTATACCTGCATTTACTACTCAATCCAGAATAGTTACGCTATTACTGATTCGGTCGATACAATAGGATCACTTTTTAGTGAGAACTATGATTCATAGATGGAGTAACGTTGTCTACAAGAGTAGAAAAATACGTTTGAAGTTTAGTTGTGCTCCGAACGCGAAACTCAAGTGTTGCATGCTGACGTTTCGTAAAAGGTAAATATTAAATTTTATAATTTAAGACTTTCTGAGTATGTATAACATGTAGTTCAATAAGTGTATTAACGGATTTTTCTATTTGTTTTGAATAAAAACCAGTAGAAACAGAAATAATTGTTTAAAAAAATATCTAAACTCAAAATGGTCAAGTGGGAAAATCCGTCTAATATCAAAGGGGCTAAATCGTCATATACCGGAATTACCCCATTGCAGATACTGTCAACCTTTTTCATCTTACCCATTTTTAGTTTTTGCCATCGACCAGAAAGATTTGTGTTATACTCTTGTTATTTATCTCTACAACTTTTAAATAGATTTGGTGGCATACGTTTTTAATTTCAATTAGTAGTTAACACTAACAAGTATTAGCACTTCAACTACTGCTGCTACCCGTTTGAACATGGCGCTTACAACATAGTGCCGAAATGTCTAAAACTCTGAATAAATAAAAAATGTCATAATTTTCTGTTCTGGCTTTAGTGCTTAGCTAACAGACTAATACTAGATTTGGCTTATGGTCAGGTATAATGTTCAATATCTGCGTGACCGAGCTTTGCTCGTTTTTCTAGATCGATTTATCGCCCCCGAAAACGCCTGCATACTAAATTTCATGAAAATCGTTGGAGCCGTTTCCGAGATCCGGATTATATACAAGAATTGCTTGTTTAAAGGTATTAGATTAATATTATTACCTATTTGTTTGTTTTCAGTATTCTCATGATTACTAATTATCAGTAATCATGGTTAGAAATTAGAAAATAGAGACAGCAAAGGGTTCCTATAACAAGGACAAGCTGCATGCAGCTGTACTAGCAGTCCGAAATGGTACATTAACTGGATATAAAGCAGCGCAACTCTACCAAATTCCACGGATGACCATCATGGACCATGTCCACAAAAAAAGATCTTCAAGTACACTGGGGAGAAAAACCACTCTCCTTTTGATGATTGAACAAAATCTCGCTTGCTGCCTCAGTACAATGGAAAAATATGGTTTTGGCCTAAGTAGGGCAGTCGTTGATTATGTTCCATTTATAACACTAATAAAAAACTGTACACTAATATTTACCACATTCATTTAGTACCTATTATGTCAAATACAACTATTTTGGTTCGGAAACTGATTTATCTTTAAGTACATAGTTCAATCATTTTTAATACCTACATTGTGTGACGTGCAGCGTTGTTAAAAATTGTAATGATTTTTCAAACTTTTGGATAGGTTGATAATCCCTGGTTATAAAAAATAGCCGGATTAGCCCAAAAAAATATTTTAGGGTATAAAACGTAAATTCAACCTTATATTAATGATGTTACAAAACAGTTTTCTTCAACATGTGCATTTACTTGTTTACAAATTGCATACTTTGACATAACGCGGTAATTCTAGGAAAATTTGCTACTGGACGGATTTGCCCCAATCTTCGGGAAAATCCGTCTAACGACCGTTTTATAAAAAAACTATTTTAGTTAAATATGGAGAGATGTTCTGTTGTTTCGAATGAATGTGTTTAAAAGACAACAAAATACTTTATCGCTTACAACCATCAAACTTATATTAAAGTAGATAATGTACCAGTAATAGCCAACTAACTTCAACTTTAAAAAAAATATGACGGATTTGCCCACATTGACCTTAAACATTTGTAACTGATAGAAAATAACTGTATGGCGAGTTTGACATTATAGATAATTATGTTCAAAAGTGTGACCCAACTCTGAAATTGATTTTAATTTATAATTCTGCATCAACTTTTACCCGTCATCAAGTTTTGATTGTCTATATCCTAAAATTAATATAGGACCTCTTGAAACCCTGAGCCACTGACCTTTTTGTGGAACTCAAAAAGAAAACTATTCAGATATCAAACATTTTGTGCCCAAATCAGCCAGAATATAAATACTTTTTGTAGAGAAAACTCAGGCGTGTCTTTTTACCGCTAAAAGGAGTCGTTTCGCCCAAACTCCTACTTTTCGGGGTGTATCTGTTCCTGTGACTGATCGGCTCGAGCTTCTAGGCATGGAGTTGACATCCAGTCTGAACTTCGGCCCCACCATTGAGTACAAACCCAAAACTGCAGCCAAAAAGCTGTGCATCCTGAATAGAGTGAAGCGATACTTCAGGCCTGGACAGCTTTTAACCCTTTAAAAAGCACAAGTCCGATCCTGCATGGAGTATTGCAGCCAGCTCTGGGATGGCTCGGCCAAGTACCAGCTTGCCGCGCTTGACTCGGTGGAACGCAGAGCTAAGACTCGGTGACGAAAAACTGGTGGATGCCAAGCTTCACAGCTTGGCTCATCGCCGCAAGGTTGCCTGCCTGTCGGTCTTCTACAGATTGTACTTCGGCGAATGTGCCCAAGAACTCCACGACCTCATCCCACCCTTCTACCATCAGACATCCAGACGCACTGCAGCTTACCATCCCTACCTTGTTGCTATTCCACGAATTCGCACTAAGCGATTCCAAACGTCTTTTATAATGCGGACAGCAAAAGAGTGGAATTCTCTGCCTGCGTCTGTGTTTTCGAAAGCTTACAACCCTAATCTCTTCAAAGTTAGAGTAAACAGGCTCCTTCTGGGTAAGCTCGCTCCATCATAGACTTTGTCTCTGTCATTTCTGACCAAGACTAAGGTCAAGAGCAAACACATCACAAATAAAAATAAAAAAAATATCACAATTGTATTTTTACTAGTAAATGTTTACACTGATATGTTTCGCATTGCTGGAGTGGCCCAGTGCTCCATACACATGTAATTCATATTCAAATTCAAAATTCTTTATTGCGAACTAAGTGTAGGTACAGGAGAGATGTTAACAGTATATATGCATGTTCTTAGAACTTAGTTGCCATTTCAGGCAACAGACAGGCAGGTATAATCTGTTATGCACATGTATACCTGGAGATCCAGTGAACACCACTGATGCTGCCATTTTAAGCTATTTTGGGCCCAAGTGATCTAAATTTTAAGTTTTGCTTCATCAGTTCAGTTTTGGGGGCCGAGTCACCCGCGTTCGTAGGAGAATACCCTTCAGCGAATCCCTACACGTGGTCCCCGGGTGGTGCTAAACAGGTGACACTAACCGCGTCCGTGGTCAAACCACCTGATTCAGACCCACAGGTCCCGGGTTCGATTCCCAGCGGGGGCAAATTTTTTGCTCGGTTTGGTTGGTGGTAGGACTTGTTCTAAGTCCGCCTGGCAAGCTACCACCATCATGTCTAAGTCTGTCGCCATAACAACAATGTTAACAGAATTGTTGTGTTCCGGCAGTTAGAGGTATGATAGCCAGTTCCTCTGTGTAAGAGGATTCCGGGTTAAACTCGCTTCCATCTTCGACCTAATCATCACTTTTCATCAAGTGAGATTTGGGCCAAGAGTCTCCCCGTCTTGCATAAAAAAAAAATAAAAAAAAAGTTAGAGATAATAGTCAAATTAATTAGTGAAGCTGCTGACGTAGCTCGGGCATGTAATGAGTTTTTTTCCAATATTCCTATAACTACAACTCGCTCCTTGAATTCGTCACCTTCTAAAGCTGAAAACCTTTTGTATAGTAGTGTGCCTAAGTGTAATCAATCATTTCGTTTTGAGCATGTAACGCCTCGTGATGTACTTAACGTATTCAATACGCAGAATTCTAAAAACACAGGTGATTTCTGGGGCATTTCCATAAAACTCTTGAGTAATATAATAGACATAGTAGCCCCCTAACTTGCAGTAACGTTTAATAAATGCGTGGATTCCGGAACTTTTCCTGATCTCATGAAGAGTAGTAAAGTCATACCTTTATTTAAATCAGGCCATAAAAATGACATTGGCAACTTCCGGCCTATGTCCATCTTACCTGCATTTAGTAAAATATTTGAAAAGTTAATACTCAAGCAGTTGTTAATTCATTTTCCCAAAAAGGAGGAGGTTCTCAATTCGGCCGGTACGTTTTTTTTTCTATGTATGTACATCGATTATGCCGCGGTTAATGGACCGATTCTCGTGCTTCTTTTTTTGTTCGACGCGAAATAGCTGCCAGGTGGTCCCATAAAAATTTCTTTCAGTTTGGTCTGGTAGTTTTTATTTTATAAGCATTATTGTTATTTGGACGATGTCATTTTGACGATACTTTGTATATAAGTATGTCGATAACTTTAACATTTGTAATCCGATTTGCGTAATTCTTTTTTTGTTCGTTAGGGTACATATTCAAGTTGGTACCCTGGTCATCTAGTCAGCATATGATGATGGGATCCCAAGGAAATCGAGAAGAACACTCCATTTATAAGCATAATTATAACTGTTACGTTTCAGACAATATGATACAGTTTGTTCAATTATTTGCGTTTGATGATGATTTCCTATGGATGAGCTAATGATGGAAGGTACAACTCCTCAAAGGTTAGGAGTTCAGAGAAAATTCTTTCAAAATTATACGTACATATGGATAGAGAATAGTATTCCTTGAGGCTATTAGGTTGACCTTGAAGGTAAATCTCATTAACGTTTAGGTTCAATAGTGTTAAATGATGTTCTGTGATTGTTAAATAAATAATAAGCGAACACTTCACATCATAGCCTACAGCCCTTTTGCCCAGAGTAACATGTGTGCGTTCTCCGCCTGGTGCACCTGACCTGAACCATCAGATATTTCGCGTCGAACAAAAAAACATCACGTAAATCGGTACACACGTAATAAAACAGACAAACCTACAAAATAACCTAAAATGTACAATTATTAGGGCCATTTAAAAGTAAAAAATAAAAAAAAACTGCGTTTAAAAAAACCGACTTCAAAAACCCCACGAAGTAGGTGCATATAAGTATTATGGATAAAAAAAAACTAAAAAGCAAAAAATAACTCAATAAGGATTTAATCCGAAACTACCTATAAAACTTTTTACAAAAAAAATACAACCGACTTCCAAAAAAAAACACTACAAAGTAAAAAATAACTTTAATTTCGGAAGTCGGTGTTTTTGTTAGTTTCTTAGTATTTTGACACCGACTTTCGAAATTAAAGTTATTTTTTACTTTGTAGTGTTTTTTTTTTGGAAGTCGGTTGTATCTTTTTTGTAAAAAGTTTTATAGGTAGTTTTGGATTAAATCCTTATTGAGTTATTTTTTGCTTTTTAGTTTTTTTTTATCCATAATACTTATATGCACCTACTTCGTGGGGTTTTTGAAGTCGGTTTTTTTAAACGCAGTTTTTTTTTTATTTTTCACTTTTTAGTGGTACCCCACACCTAACAACACAAGCAAAATACAAACGCACCAGTTGCCCATACGATTTTCGAAAGTTCCCCTCGACTTCTCCGGGATGCCATCATCAGATCCTGGTTTCCTTATCATGGGACCATTTGGGAAGTATTCCCTTTCCAACAAAAAAATCATTTTTAAAATCGGTTGGCAAGCGACGGAGTTATGCCCGAACAAACATAAAAAAAAATAAAAAAATACAAACATCCGAATTGAGAACCTTCTCCTTTTTGGGAAGTCGGTTAAAAATTACTAAAAAACTATTCTTTCGTATGTGCTACCTACAGATACGTTTGATTGAAGTCGGTGCCAAGCCCTAAACAAATTAAAACTTAATAATATCAACAGTTAAATCAATACTAGTATCTAATAGATAGTAGTAAGAAATTCAATATTTCGGGATGACCGTCAACGACGTCTGCCCGCGCGGGTTTACTATAGTATACTGGCTAATACGAACGAAACCTGCACGCTCAAGGCCGCGCGCGTGGTTATTTGGCTTGGCACCGACTTCAAACGTATCTGTAGGTAGCACATACGAAAGAATAGTTTTTTAGTAATACTATAGGTAGTTTCGGATTAAATCCTTATTGAGTTATTTTTTGCTTTTTAGTTTTTTTTTATTCATAATACTTATATGTACCTACTTCGTGGGGTTTTTGAAGTCGGTTTTTTTAAACGCAGTTTTTTTTTGCTTTTTAGTTTTAATTCAAATAGACTACTTCATAATGAACAGTATGGCTTTACAAAAGGTCGTTCTACAACAGATGCGGGTGTCGCTCTCCTAAAACATATATTTAACGCATGGGAGAACTCGCAAAACGCAATCGGAGTTTTCTGTGATCTCTCTAAAGCCTTTGGTTGCGTACACCATGACACACTTTTACGTAAACTACGTCATTACGATCTCCAAAGCGAAGCTCTTAACGTGATTGATTCATATTTACATGATAGTTGTTGATAGTTTGAATCAATATGCTTATTTTATTAGCTGTATGTGCCTGGCACTAAATTTGCACGCCACAATTGGCAGAATGTGATGACACCACAAGCTAATCTTAAGACCGTTATGTACCATATTCTGACAAATAAATGATTATGATTATGATTATAGGTTCCTATGTGTTGATGTAAATGGTGTAAAATCTTCCGGGCTACCAGTGCAATTAGGTGTGCCTCAAGGATCAAACCTGGGTCCATTCTTTTTCCGGTATACTTAAACGATCTTCCATTTTTCTTAAAGGGTATCTGCGACGAAGTATTATTTGCGGATGATACCTCTCTTATCTTCAAAGTAGATAGGAATAGACAAAATTTCGATAGCGTAAACAGCGCTCCTTCAATGGTTACGGATTGGTTTACGACAAATAATTAAGTTCTAAATGCCAAAAAAACGAAATGTTTAAAGTTTGCCTTGCCAAATGTTAGAAATTTAGGACCCAATGTAATCTTATGTGACGAAGTGCTTGAAACTGTGGACACAGCAGTATTTTTGGGCATAACTGTTGATTCCAAACTACAATGGGGCCCACATAATATCAAGCCTGTCGGGAAGGCTCAGCTCTGCCGCATACGCCGTTAGGACAGTTAGACAATTTACTGACGTTGACACAGCTAGGTTAGTCTATTTTAGTTATTTTCTTAGTGTTATGCCCTACGGTATTTTATTGTGGGGAAAAACTGCTGATATCTATACTAATATTATAAAGAGGTAAAATTGTTTGTAAGTTTGTAAGTTTGTAAGTTTGTAAGTTTGTAAGTTTGTAAGTTTGTAAGTTTGTAAGTTTGTATGTAGGGGGTAATCTCAGGAACTACTGGTCCGATTTGAAAAATTGTTTGACTGGTAGAAAGCTACATTATCGGTGAGTGCTATAGGCTATAAATTATAAAGATATCATGCATATTAGTCGAACTATCTCAATTTTTGTCTATCCAGGCGGAAAAAAATAGCTCTTACAACAGAGTTATTTGCGTGCGCTGCCTTAACAGTTGTATATAATTGAAAACAATGTATGGCAACCTGGTCCGCCTATAATAGTTCTACAAAAAAGTCCGCGGCACCGTATTTCTATCTTTTATATTTTAGCAGATATAGTAGCTTTTATGTGTTAAAAAAAGTATTTTTCGACGTACTTATCTTTGGACGATTTTTTATACAACAAAATATTAAACCTTATCGAAAAAAATGTTATTATGATCACAAGAACATCATAGAGATATGATTTGCCCAAAACAGTATGTCAATTGGTTGAATAGTTTCGAAGATAATATAAAATTACTAAATCGCAAAACGCCGCCCTCGCCGTCCATTCACGAACCGCACTAGACGGCGTTGTGCAATTACGTCATTTTTCTGAATCGTGGTGTTAAGATTTTCCGCGGACTATTGACCCTCTCCAGTTATTATTTAACTTTTGTCGTTTGGTAGGTGAGTTGTACGTAGTTGGTTGAATGTTGTTGGTCTTTAAAATTGTTTTGGTTGCTCGGTTTCTCAATACACAATTACTTCGTTCTCATTCTTCGAGTTCGAAGCTGTGATATTTCTGTTTTTGGGATATCGGACAGTTTCAGCGATTGTTTATCATGCCTAAAAGGATATCACAACATCCCAGACATGAGACAAGAGCAGCTCGAGTACGCCACACGGAAGAGCCTCTCGAGGAATAGAGAAAATATTTCGCAAGCACGCGCTGGGAAATCTAGCTCCGAGCGTTCACAGCGGCTTGCAAACCAAAGCTGGAGAACATCGCAGGTCCGTGCTCGGGAATCTAGCGCTGAACGTGCACAGCGAAGGGACAGAGAGTCTAACGCTGAGCGCTCGCAACGGCTCGCTAGCCTAGCTACATACATAGTATTATGCAATAAAAACAAAACCCTCCTTTTGGCCGTCAGGAAATAAATCATAGCAGTCAGTACTAACCGAACCACACTCATAATTTCATCACAAGTTAAAATGTTTACCGCCCAACGAAGTGGGCACGGGTCAGCTAGTACAAAATATATTTATCTTACAAAAACTTGCTGTTCGAGCAATATATCAGCTAGGGCCAAGGGTTTCATTAAGAGAAATTTTTAAAGAGATTGGAATTCTCACGGTAGCATCTAAATTTATTTTTGCAAACATTTAATATATTAGGCAAAATATACATTTATACAGTAAAACGAGCGAGATCCACAACTTTAACACCAGAAACAAGCACAAGTTACATGCTCCTTCACACCGACTTCGTAAGGTCCATGATTCATTTGTGGGGCTCGGTATCCATCTAAACAATAGACTTCCAATATCTTATCTTGATCTGCCTTTTAACTCATTTAAAGCTAAAGTAAAATCTAACCTCTGTTCGAAGGCATACTATTCTATTAATGAGTATTTAGACGATAAGAATTGTTGGTTGCTGTTTTGAACGCAAAACAAATTATCATGTTCTTTGTGTTTAAGTAGATAGTTTATGAAAGGTTATATATGTTCATATAATTTTGTTTTTTTTTTATACTTCTTTTCATTATTTATTTGTCTGACTATGTAGGTATTTTTTTTTTAAACTTATTTAATCCACATACGTCAACACTTGCTTAAGTGATTATTTTGTTTTAGTGTCTTAGTGTGCTAGCTAACAAGTGATAAATAACATTTTTTTTGTGTCATGTAAATTTTAGAAGGAATTTTAATTTTTGATTACTTTGCATACTAAAAGTATTTGAAAATAAAGCATTGAGACAGAAACACAAACACAGGTCTTAATCACTCTAATTTCTGTGGCAACCAAAATTGAACCTTAACGTGCTAAATATATGGTCCAAGTGAACCGGATTCGTTGGTGTTGTTTTTAAAGTTATGAAAATTGTCCGGCCTATCGAATGCAAAAGGATCGCACATTCCTCAGCAATTACAGCGAATAACAAGCTCATTAGTATAGACTTTATTAAATTACGAGTTATTAATTTGTAACTTTGTAAATCGTGAAAGACAGATGTGTTGCTGGGGAGTTTGTTGGCCACTTCTTCTCCACAGCTAAAATACTAGGAAGTGGTGACAGGCGGGCGTTTTGGGGGACTATCTTTTGTAAAACTTGACGTTCAAAAAGTGCTGGCCCTCAGCCTAATTTGAATAAATGACTTTTGAATTTTGAATTATTTTTGACATTAATTCCCTCTAAATTCCAACTTTGTGGAGTTTGAAACTATCATACTGTTGCATAGACAAGTATATGGGAAATCATCAAATGATTCCTCCTGCTCTGGGCGGAGCAGAAGGAAGTGTCAGATTCTTACTGACTAAAACCCATCCGTGGTCCTCTTAAGAGCGCTTTCACATTTTTTCTTGAATTTTAGCGTTTTATTCGAATTTTGATGTGTGATTTTGCTTTAGATATAGCCTTAAAAAAATTAAAAATATGCCTAAGACAGTTTTGTCAAAGCGCTCCTACAAAATCGAATTGCTCAGGTTGACTAAAGTTGAATACCGCGCGTTACAAGATTATATTGATTTTCGACAATTATTTAAAAATATTTACTTTACTTTTAATTAGACCAATTTTTTTTTCAAGCAATATAGCAATGCCACCTTAATTATTAAATATTTTTTATTTGAATTTTGATTATAATTTCATAGATAAGAACATGCATATATTATACTGTAAACATCTCTCCTGTACCTACACTTAGTTCGCAATAAAGAATTTTGAATTTGAATTTGAATAAAAATTATAGTTTCGTACGGAAAATTGTCAATAACTCTCAGTTTTACAGAATTATTTTTGGTGTATTACTCTATGAATCGTAATAAATTGATTTGAGTATTCCAAAGTAGAAGATACAGTTGTACCGTGGACATTTTTATAAATGATTAAATTATAATATCTTCGGTGTACCAAGATATCAAAAGATACCCTAAAGCAACGTTTTGTGAAACATCATTTGCGGAGTCAAGGATTTTACTGATGTGCGTGAACAAATTGAAATATTTATTTAGAACACTCCCAAGATAAATGATCAAACTATCTTAGGCATATTTTTGTTTTTTTTTTAAGGCTATATCTAAAGCAAAATCACACATCAAAATTCGAATAAAACGCTAAAATTCAAGAAAAAATGTGAAAGCCCTCTTAAGCTCTTTGCATTTCAGGGCCACGGTGACTCTTTTCAAACTATCTCCGCAACCCTGGCAGGGTTGTGTGGTGCCTGGAAGCCAAATGTGGATGATGTTGTAATGTGTAGAGTAGGGATCGTTGAGGTGGGTAATGAGACAGAGTTGATTGCAGTACGAGGAGCAAGGTGAGCTGGTGCGCGCCCGCGCCGAGCAGACGCACGCGCGGCGCGTGGCGGCGCAGCTGCGTGGGCTGCTGCACGAGCTTGAATCATTGAGGCGTCAGGTACAGTGATTTAGCTTTTTGTTAGAATGAAGTAGAAAATAATTCAATTCAATTATTTATCTCAGATTATTAACAAAAAGCCTTATAATGTTTGTAGATGTATGACTTAATCTGCAAGTAATAAAATTGGAAAAAATGGACAGAAAGAAACACATTTTGGAGTATTATTACCGCAGTTTTTTTGACTAATTCCACTAAACCCCAAAGCCATTCATCATCAAAACTCTTTGGTCCATACATTTATTGCGGCTTCAACGAAATATTTTTATACTTCAATTACACTAAAAAAAAATTGTCAAAAGCAAAAGTTAAAGTTCCAAATCCTCCATACTCTGTTTTTTACACCTGCTACATCTACTTTTTAACCGACTTTCCAAAAAGGAGGAGGTTCTCAATTCGTATGTTTGTATTTTTTTTTTTTTCGGGCATAACTCCGTCGCT
Source organism: Ceramica pisi (assembly GCA_963859965.1). NCBI lineage: Eukaryota > Metazoa > Arthropoda > Insecta > Lepidoptera > Noctuidae > Ceramica > Ceramica pisi. The sequence continues at coordinate 49,098 of OY982551.1, forward strand.
TGCCAGCCGATTTTTAAAAATGATTTTTTTGTTGGAATGGGTATACTTCCCAAATGGTCCCATGATAAGGAAACCAGGATCTGATGATGGCATCCCAGAGAAGTCGAGGGGAACTTTCGAAAATCGTATGGTATCTATTTTGCAGTGGTTTTGTTAGGTGTGGGGTACCACTAAAAAGTGAAAAATAAAAAACTTTTTACAAAAAAATACAACCGACTTCCAAAAAAAAAAAAATTCTACAAAGTAAAAAATAACTTTAACTTCGGAAGTCGGTGTCAAAATACGAACAAACTAACAAAAACACCGAGTTCCGAAGTTAAAGTTATTTTTTACTTTGTAGTGTTTTTTTTTTGGAAGTCGGTTGTATTTTTTTTCTAAGGATTGTTTGCTGTACCTTTCTATATTTTATAAGTGCGGGGTTTGCCCAGGCATCGGAAGTAAAACTCAGATAATATGGCAACACACAAATTTATTTCAATCAAACAATGTAGCAATAAAATAATCATACTATAATAATATTAATAATCTATTAATAAAATAAAATAAACAAATTTTAATGACAGTGAGGTCACTTAGGGCAGTACTGACTGTCAGGGACAGTGGTCCGAGAACCCACCGCATTAAGGATAGTACTTAATTGTCAGAGACAATGTTCCACATCCAATAACCGGGCAGTACTGACTGTCGAGAGATAGTGGTCTGTGCATCAAGACGCATCCGTTGGAAATGGAAATGCGTGCCGAGTTGCCGACTCAACAGTGCGGCTCGAGGCGATCGCTAGTGGGAGGGAGAATGTTTCAATATTTCACTGGATTGGATATCAAGTCTTTTAAGCCAAATGACAGATAGAGTGAATGATGCGTCCGGTGCACGTTCCACTAGCGCCATCTAGTCGCCATCTCTCGCAGCTGTTTAAAAATGTGCCTGTAGTCACGGCCATTCTGACAAATCACTCGTCCTCGAGTGTATTCAATCATCTATAACATAAATAAGACTTTCCTTAATCCACATAATCGTTACATATCAAAAATAGCACTGGTCTGGGTATTTCTTTACAAAAGAAAACCCCCACAGTTCAAACATACTGGTCTAAATCGTCACCCATAAAGCAGGTGAGATTCCTGCAGCGCATCGTAATCACAAACCATTACCCACAACACAACAGTAGGAGAGATCTTACGAGAAAACCCACACAATTTGAACATGCTGGTCTAAATCGTCTCCCACTAAAGCAGGTGGGACTTCTACAGCGTATCACAGATCATCAACCACATGAGCAAGAGGGATCTTAATATTTTATTTGTAGAAATGATCATCACCCATAGAATTAGAAGAGACCATACCAATTGATCAATCCAAAAATTAACGGGCCAACGGATAAAGTTTCTCCAGAGTCTTGGGGTGGTTTGGTTTCTACCTCCTCGCGGTCCAACCCCAGGCAACGGCACCACAGGCTTGTCTCTGGTACGGCAGACCGATCCCACTTAAGCGGTGGTAGGCTCCGCAAGGAGCCGCCTGGCTCGCGACCACCATCCCGCCGGAGTCCGGCGCCAAGCAGCTTGCTGTGTTCCGTCGGTGTGCGGGAGTGCCAGTGCCTTTGGGGAGAAGGTGGTTGTCAGTTGCGCTGTTCAGAACCGGTCTTGGACGCGGGGCCAGGCTTTCCGGCTAACTCATTTTTGGAGGGTAGCGGGATCCGAAGCACGGTGCCAGCCGTTGGCCGACCGTAGTCAGTAAGGGGCCCAAGTAGCACGCCAGCCACGTGTCAAAGGCGATAAAAATGGTATATACTTCACCGTGTCAGCCGGCGACTAGATGGGAGGACCCGGTGGCCATATCCGGGAGGATTCGGGCGTCCCCGCAGTCTCTAAATGAGTTCCCCATTGGTTGGTTTAGCTCTAGTGTACCACTTGGTTTACTGAACAGCGCCTCGACAGTTCGAGTTTTTTCTCCAACTACTTTGCAGCAAGCAAAGAAGAATAAGGTGAAACAACGGCTGACCCATTTAAAGTGCACTTCACAAAATATAAGGGGGTTGCACTCCAATCTCAATCCGGTCCATCACCACCTTGAGACCGAGAAGCCGCACCTGTTTTTCCTAATGGAGACGAAAGTGACAACCCCGTCGGACGTGGCGTACCTCAACTACCCGGGCTACTCTCTAGAATACAAGATCAAGGAGCAGGAGGCCTACCACAAGCTCTTAACGCGATCCAATTTAGGACCTAAACTGAACTTTTCTTCTAATTCGTACCATAACGTCAGATTAAAGATTCAATTTAGGCCATACCATTTGACAGCGATTGTCACAGACTGAGTCGCAAGTTTTGGTTTCATTCATTCAATTTTGTTCTTGCTTGGTACCATAACGTGTAAACGCAGCTCAACTGAAACGCTCAAACTGTCAAAATTAACGATTCATTAGAAGTTACTATTTCTCTTACAAAACTGAAACGTTTTGTGAATTATTAACGAAAACTATGTTTTTAGTAGTTTTTTTACGAAAACCAATGTAAGCATGCTTTATTTATTTATCTTTCCTTTATAGTCTAAAATACCCATTTAAACGCATTTGTTTTTCTCTATCAGATGTCTGATGAACAACTTTTGTTTGAGTTTTTTGAGGAAGATTTTGCGTCACTCTATGTCTATACCCAAAAACGGAAGAGGCTTCAATTACGCGGCCAGTTGGACCCCTTCAATAATTTTGAGGATACCGAATTCATTACGCGCTACAGGTTTTCCAAAAAATTAGTGCTCGATTTGTGCGCTGAGTTGAGCCCAATGTTTAAAGAGCCTGTCAAGTCAACGGATCTATCCTTAGAGAACAAGGTAGGCGGTAGGCCTAATCTAACATAACTTCTTATCTCTTTAATTTACATAATTGATATAGATGTTTTTATTTGTGAGAAACGATTTGTGAAAAAACTTTTATCCAATTTTTTACAATAAGGTTTAAGGTCTATTAACCTAATTATTGTTGTAATAAGTTCTTATTTATTTAAGGTTTTGACTGCATTGTCATTCTACGCGACAGGGTCTTACCAAAGACCAATTGGAAATATAGGTGGTCATTCCGTTGCACAACAAACGGTGTCATCAGTATTATCTCAAATAACCAAGGCATTAAATTCTTCCCAAATGAGAGATAAATAATATTGTTTTCCCAAAGACAACCATGGTTGCCCATACGCGAGCGTAGAGAGCTAAGGGCTCTTACTACCTTGTTTTCATTTCTTGTCTCTCCCAACTCTCCCAGTTATCTAGCCCCTCACTTTCAATACATTTGCACCAGCCACAATCTCAATCTACGCTCATCAAACAACCATCTCCTTCAATGTCCCACTCACCGTACTGACTTTATTCACTCTTCTTTCTTCGTTCAGTCTATTTCTCTGTGGAATGCGCTTCCTCAGGAGATCAGGATGGCCACCAACCGATTAACTTTTAAATTGAAAGTTCGTGAACACATTCGGAAGAAGTTGGCAGTAGTATCATCACAGCGCTAATGTTTTCCAGTTACTTATTCGTATTTATTGTTTAAGTATTTTGTTTACATATTTATCTTGTTAATGTGAGTATTTATTATGTATTTATAGGTATAGTTAGTTTGTGTATAGTATTCATTTTAACCGGTTAGATCTGGCGGTGGATCCACTGGTGGACTGGTGGTTCCACCTGACGCAATTGATTTTATACTTTATTTCTAGGTACTTTACTTTATTTTTATACTTTGAATTTGAATATTAATCATTATAATATTATTTTTTACATTAAATTCTCTGTATTGCACCTACCACTATTCTCTGCATCACCCAAAGGTTGACTGGTAGAGAATGCCTGGTACTCTTTTTGTGCTGAAAGTGTTAAATAAATAAATAAATAAACCATCAGTTATTATTATTTTTTAGATTCCTTTATCAGGGTCATAACAAGAAATAACTATAAATGAAAACACCATTTGTATGATAAATAAAAAATATTTGAATGATAAAGTTCTAAACTTTGGTCGTCATCTTCATACGAATCATTTTTATTTGCACGTTGATTCCAGATTGATATGATTATTTAGTACCAATTCGTTTTACAACGTATGTTGGATTTTCATTTTTGACATTTTTGATAGATCAGTGTTATCTACACAGACCTATTCTTAGAAAGCTAGGAAGAATACAATTTCGAGACGTGCAAGTAGCTGAGTGGCTGAGTAATAGTGTAAACAGTTAACAGAATATTAATGAACCGCTAGAAAAATCCACCAACCACTTGTAGAGAACAATTTCACCACTAAAGAGGAGATTGAAACCATTACTTTTTGTGGAAAATCCACGTGGTAACACTGATCTAGTCAAACTGACACTGACAGTGACAATTTAACCGCTGACGTATAAATCAAATTCAACCAACTTTTTACTGTGGTACGTTCCAAAACGAAAAATATAAAACTACGTCCAAATAAATCATGTTTTTTCGTAAAATAAATAGCAAAAGGTAAATAAATATCTTTGTCTGACTAAGACTTGTTTTAAACATAGTTACTGTATTAACTTAAATTCTTTAAAACGACTGTTTAGTGTTTTTAAACATTAAAGTAATGATCCTCAGTTGAGAAAAAATAATAGTTTCATGCTTCTGAACGTGTCTGACAGTAAAGTGTAAGCGAAATAAACTTATCTGAAATTAATAGCGTCGTCTCTTTTTCACCAAAAACGCGGTTCAGCCGCAAATTGCGATCTTTCATTCACTTACAACGATCTAAACTCCGCAGAGCGCTTTGGACGTCATGGTACGAATATGAAGCGAGGCAGTTTAGGGACCATAAATGAAATGCCTTGCTCTCGAATCATTTTTAATTAGGTCATGGTAGGCCTCCACGCTGGGATCTGTATGTACGCCCGCGATGACATTTGTTGTCGTCGTCTCCGTTGCTTTGAGAAATCGGGTTTTTCTGCCATTTGGCTACTTATGGACACTGGCGTGGAAAAAATTATCTGTATCGGCGTATACCGATCGCACAGCGGCGACCAGGAGACAACAGCGCTGTTTAATTCCCTCGTGTAGTCGACCGATGTAGCCCAGCCACGGTACCCAACAGCGAAGTTCACTTTTCTGGGAGACTTCAACGCCCTCCATAAAGAGTGGTTGTTCCCGTACCAGAAAACTGAACATGCCGTTAGAGGTTAGAGGCGCGCAAGTTTGCTTTAACGCTAGATCTAACCCAATTGCTTGGACCTTCTGCTGGCAACTGATCCGGACAGTCATTCAGTATCGGTCTCAGCCTCGCTGGGAACGTCGGACCACTGCCTGGTGAAATCCGTGTTGACCTGCTCTCCTCCAGATAAAAGAGTCCTAGAGGCACGAGACGAGTATGGCGATACAAGTCAGCAGATTGGGATGAGATGCGGCATTTTTTTGCGTCTTATCCAAGGCGGCAAGTGTGCTTCTCCTCGGGTGACCCCTCGTGCTGTGCTGACGTGATTGCGGACGTGATTCGGCAGGGGATGGAGTAGTTATTCCATTCTGTGACATCCCGCTCGGTCACAAATCGCGGCCTTGGTATAATGCAGAATGCGCCCATGCCGAGGCCCGTAAAGAGTGCTTACCAAGCGTGGATCAAGGCCCGCGACCGAAAGGTTAAAGCACGTAGGGTACGCGCGAGGAAAAGAGCATTTAATTCTGCCGCTAAATTATGCAAGCTGGTTCTACGTAGGGCAAGTTTTGACCATGTAGGACGTATCTATCGGGTCCAACTTGTATCACACTCTCCGGGTAGTAAGCAGTTTTGGTCCCTGTCGAAAGCGGTTGAAACGAACTTTTGTCGACCCACTTTGCCTCCAATGTTGAAACCTGATGGGTCGCTAGCTGACTCTGCAAGTGAGAAAGCAAATTTATTTGCATCTCTCTTTGCAAGCAATTCGCGTCTGGATGCTGGCTCCAAGCAACCACCAACTACCTCGTTGTGTCTGTTCGACGCCGGAGGTCACAGTTCACATTAAAGAGGTCCGGAGAATATTGTGCAGTCTAGATGTGAATAAGGCCAGCGGACCTGACGGCATTCCAGCGAGAGTATGAGGCAATGTGCGCCTGAACTGTTTCCTGTGTTGACACGCCTGTTCCGCTTGTCTCTAGAAAAAAGAACGGTGCCAAAATCCTGGAAGCTTACCGGTGCCAAAAAGGGAGACCGCGCGGACCCTGCTCATTTCCGTCCGATTGCCATTACCTCCGTCCTATGCAAAGTTATGGAAAAGGTTCTAAACAGTAAGTTGCTGACCTACCTTTAAGACAATTATCTCCTCAGTGACCGTCAATATGGCTTCCACCGGGAACGGTCTACTGGCGATCTTGTGTATGTCACGCACTGCTGGAGCGAGGCCATCGAGAGACAGCGCGAAGCACTTGCCGTGTCACTCGATATCTCGAAGGCCTTTGACAGGGTCTGGCACGCAAGTCTACTCAGCAAGCTTCCTGCTTATGGCATCCCAGCTAGTTTTTGTAGAATAGAATAGAATAGAATACTCTTTATTATGTACACCATTTAAGTAACAGAAAAAATATTAAGTAAACATTACATAGGGTGACACAATGGGCGGCCTTATCGCTAAGAGCGATCTTTTCAAGACAACCTTTGGATGGATTTTAAAGAGAAAGGAAATACAGTACTGTAGGTAGCTGTAGCTGCATATCAGACTTCCTCAGTGAACGGTCGATCCGAGTAGTTGTTGACGGTTGCTCCTCTGAACTCATGGCTATCGATGCCGGAGTTCCCCAGGGGTCTGTTCTCTCTGCAACTCTTTTCCTGCTGCACATCAATGACCTACTTCAGCCTGGTCTTTTTGGGTACGCAGATGACAGTACGGTTTCAGAGAGATACATGTCCAGCGCAAAAACCAGCGGAGGTGAAGTTCGTTCGGTCGTTGAGATTTGTCTCCTAGTGGGGTGACGACAATCTGGTGACTTTAGACGCCGCCAAAACTCAAGCGTGTCTTTTTACCGCAAAAAGGAGTCGTTCCGACCAAACTCCTTTTTTTCGGGGTATATCTGTTACTGTGACTGATTGGCTCGAGCTCCTAGAAATGGGGTTGACATCTAGTCTGAACTTCGGCGCCACCATTGAGTACAAAGCCAAAACTGCAGCCAAAAGCTGGGCATCCTGAGTAGAGTGAAGCGATACTTCAAGCCTGGACAGCTTTTAACCCTTTCCAAAGCGCAAGTCCAATCCTGCATGGAGTATTGCAGCCACATTTGGGATGGCTCAGCTAAGTACCAGCTTGCCGCGCTTGACTCGGTGGAACGCAGAGCTAAGAGGCTCATCGGCGACGAAATCTGGTGGATGCCTTCCCCTTTCTACCATCGGACATCCAGACGCACAGCAACTTACTATCCCTACCTTGTTGCTATTCCTCGAATTCGCACTAAGCTTTTCCAAACGTCTTTTATAATGCGCACCTGCCTGCGTCTGTGTTTCCGAACGCTTACAACCCTAGTCTCTTCAAAGTTAAAGTAAACAGGCTTCTTCTGGGTAAGCTCGCTCCATCGTAGACTTTGTCTCTGTCATCTCTGACCAAGACTAAAGTCAAGAGCAAACCCATCTCAAATAAAAGAAACGGAGTCATTATTTGCACTTAAGGTGCGAGAGCTTACAGAAAGAGTTTCCTCTGAATCATCTGCAGTCAATGTACGAGAGCTTAGCTTACAGTATGAATTTCCTAGGCACAACAGACATGCTGAACTCATCATCTGCCGTCACGGTCCGTTCACTATCATCATTTTTATCACTATAATTTTCGCAAAATTTCCAAATAACCTTCTTGCCCTTTAGGTACTTTCCTTTAATTTTCATGGGCAAATTTATAAATTCTATTAGAACCGTTAATATTTCTTAGTTCATAACGGTTGTTATCTGATACAGCAACTATTGTATAAAGACCCTTAAAATTACGAGCTAACTTAGTTTGATGTCTTTCTTCGCATTTTACGAAAACAAATTCACCTTCTGTAAAATAATAATAATAATATATATAATAATAATAATAATAATAAATCATTTATTTATAAAATAGGACACATTTACAATCAAATATCTTAAAATATTGTTAAAGAACACAGTTGCTTATTTGCCTGAACTAGGTTGGAACCTGTGTTTCAGGCTGGATAGTGCTTATTTAAACATTAATAATAAAATAACAATTTATCAATTACCTATAATTAAGACTTAAAATTAAAGGACACAGGTTTTATTTACATACAAAAAGAAGGTCTTCTGTCTCTTCGTAAGAGATACTTAATAAATATTGCACAATTCTCTTCTTACAGCTATAACAGTTTAACTTATAGATACTTAGTTTCTTATTTAATCTATTGTAAAAAAAAGGTTTAATCCGGGCTTTTCCCTTATTAAACCGTACAGTGTCGGCGTTAGCCACCCTTTGAATGTTTTCCGATGCTGATGAACGAGCCGTTTCAACATTATTTACAGTTCGTTCACTAGGAGTTATTTTAGCTATATTAAGTGAGGAACCTTGAATGCCAAACATCAATTCCACAGGCGTAAAACCTGTGGTTCTGGAACGTGTACTATTAAGAGCAAGTCGAATCTCTCCTAGTTCATCCTTCCACGCACTGTTAGAATTTAATTCTATAACAGTAAGAATATTATACTTTCACTAACATTAGAATAGTTAATACGCTATAACTGGTCAACGCAAGCACCATATAACTAAGTAGTCATATATATGTGGAAGCTTGTAATTAGCAAATGATATTACCTAAGCATGTTATTTATGTTTGTAATTAGTCTGTAAGCTTTCTTCAAAATAAACTAAAAGTATATAATAAATAAATAAATAAATAAATAAATAAATTTACCTTTTTATTTGCGAGTTTCCTATATTTCGGCACTGTTGCAAGCGCCATGATCACGGAGTAACTGAAGATCTTGCGGGTGGGATGTTATTGGCAAGCATATCGGTCTACCCTCTTTCGTAGTATTTTATTACGACCATCTCCGGTACCACTGTCCACAAACTCACTTTTTTCCCGCAACTGTTCTCGACACACAACACTAACCGTCAATCGTGAGGATGGGTTTAAATTGTCAAATGTCTGGAATCCAGTGATTCGAATGTGTAAAAACCGGAGAGGAAGTGTTACTTCGCGGTCAGATACCCCATTGCAATTTATGTCGTAGTGTAAACGAAATTCTTGGTGATAATTACCTTACGATTATCGTATGACATGTATGTATGTAAATCGGGCTGGTTTCCGCAACTCCACGACTAGGCGCGTATTTTGCGTGTAGGTGGGACAAATGTGTCATTCGATCCACTCCAGCTCCCCAAGGAAAGCCAGCAATGCCTTGGTGTTACCAACTATCTCACAGAGTGGGTTACCGAAGTACTTGGCCCTGTAATCCGCGACTACCGGGCAGCTTAGAAGCAGGTGTGCTGCTGTCTCATCCTCCACCATACAGGCACGGTAATATTATCTATAAATATTACCGTGATACAGGGCTGTCTAGTGGCTCCTATAGCATAGAGGTGTTTATTAAAAGACCTGTGGCCAGTTGTTACGGCTGTAACTGAACGCAACTGTTGTTTAGTCTTAGGGATTGTTTTGTGAAACGGCCATCAATAGAGGGAAGTGCCTCTTTGGCCTGCCTACACTCACCATGGTCAGCCCATAGCTTGTGATGTTTGTCTCCGGTGCGTTTCCAGGTTGCGTAGGTACCCGAAAGGCAGCGGCACGATGGGTTCTGGTCCAATCGTTGCCACACTCGACTCCCTTTTGGCGAGCTCTATATGACATACTCGTAGCCGAGTTTTTTATTTTTGGTAGAAACTCACATTGTATTATCGAACATTTTGGGACAAAACGTACCTTGTACCAAAACCAAGAACTCTGCTAGAGGTAGAAAGAAGTCTGTAGTGTTAAAATAACATGTTAAAATATAAAATTAGTTCGGAACCCTTTCCACGCGAGTCCGACTCGTACTTGGCCAGTATTTTTAACCCAACACCTCTTTTCCGTTTTCTTTTAATTAATTCTTGCCTTAGAAGAGTAGAGAAATTAAAACACCTCGCACTCATAATAGCGACTCCACTGGCTGAACTCGAAGTATGATTCTTGCTTTCAAGTTTTGTTTACACGGTGACATTCAGTATTCGAATACGAGGCGATTCACCCTTCCACGTACGATAACGTATACGTAGTTTACATGATCATGATTTTTTTCTTACTTTCGATAATCGTAGTCTTCGAGGCAAGAAATTCTCACCATGTATATGGCGCTTAGCGGTCATTCACTGAACAGCAGGAAAATTGGAAACTTAAAAACCTTTTATTTAGTGCTTATCAATCCTGTTCCCAGTACAGCAACACTTCACAAGTTTTATAATTATTACATACTCGCATTATGAGAAGTGAGCGAGCCGCAACGTCGCCTCACTACAAAGTTACTTTACTCCTGTGACCTAGGAGTCGGTGCAGGGAGAAAGAAGTTCTATAAATAAGAGGCAAAAGTTAAGTTTAGTTTATACAAAACTAGCTGACCCGCGCAACTTCGTCTGCGTCACATTTTCCATTAATTCTGCGCTCCTTTTTGACTTAGCCTAATGATATACATATAGCCTATAGCCTTCCTCGATAAATGGGCTATCTAACACTGAAAGAATTTTTCAAATCGGACCAGTAGTGGTTAGCCCTGAAAAGAACTGTTGGTTAGCCCTGAAAAGAACTGTTGTTTGGCTCTGAGAAGAACTGTTGTTTAGCTCTGAGAAGAACTTTTGCGTAGGTGTAGTTTTAAGAACGAAATCTAAAAAAAATCGCACGAAAATTATTAGACTTCGCGCACGACCGCTGCGTAGGGAGCCGACTTTTTTTTTTTTTTTTTTTTTCGGACGGACCACTCGCAATTCGCCCCCTCTGAGGGACGGAGATTGCTGAACCGGGCTAACCTGTGGTGGCCTCAAATGAATTTAAGGCCCCCAGCCAAGGCAACAAAAACTAAAAACTACAACTCCGCTCGCTGGGGGCACCCCCTGTGGGGTACGGGCCTCGGCTCAGCGGCATCGTTATGGGGAGGACAGCAAGGGACAGGCTGGGTCATGGTTCCATTATTTAGGGAGTTTAAAACTACTGGCTCAGCTTCGCGGGCTGGCTCGTTTTGCAAAAGACGGGGAGTAATATCGTTACTGGGTCGTCGCGATGGGCTTCGACGGCGAGGCCGGAAAATGGCGGTGTAGGGAGTCGACCTCGCGTCTACCTATATATAAAAGTACTTAGTGCTCGCGTCTTAGCCGCGCGGGTACCTTACTCATAGCATAGATCTATACTCCTTTCCCGCACGCGCACCCTCGCCTTGGTGACGTCTACTTCGCAACGGGCCGTGCAGCAGAAATCGTAATATTTTAATTTCGCCATAACTTCAAAACCAAACGTCCGATTTTAATCATTCAAAGACCAAATATTATCTACATAAACTGTACTTAGTGATGAAATACTTTATTTCGATAAGGAATAATAGCATGAGTAAAATAAACGCGTCTAAATGTAGTCCAAAAAAAAATCAAGATTTTTAAATAAAAAAATGATTGTTGTGCCTCATTCGACATAGATAGGTATAATGTGTAGCGGACTTTTTTGTAGATATTTATAAGATCTACAATTAATTAGAACAATTTATGGTTCTATCTTTTATAGTTTAGGCAGCGTACGCAAAATAAGTAACTTTTCTGGTTGATTTTTACACCTTGTGTCCGAAAAACCCAAATATCTTACGGAACCCTATTTTTTTCCAAAATAAAATATAGCCTATGTTACTCGTGGATAATGTAGCTTTCGAATGGTGAAAGAATTTTTAAAATCGGTCCAGTAGTTTTTGAGCCTATTCATTACAATCAAACAAACAAACAAACAAAGTTTTCCTCTTTATAATATTATTATTATTATTATTATTAGTGTAGATGACAATCTAAGAAGTAAGAAGTCGAATTTGACATCTGAGTTCAGAGGTATAGAAGATCGCTTTAATATTTATTTTACTGGTAAAACAATGTTGTATCCTGTTGTCCAAGCCGACTTCTTAGGTTGTTACGAATTGTGCACAGGTGCGCGAGGCGGACCGCGTGCGCTTCGACGCGCTCACGCAGCGCTCGCGAGACCACACGCTGCGCGCCATCGTCGACTACCTCGGTGAGTGCCATCTGTCTCCCTCACTGCCGCACTGCCGCAGCCGAGAGCGAACGAGCTGAAGATAACAGTCCACACTTTGATTTTGACTGCTACTACAAAACGCCTACCTTACTGGAGCAATGTGAATCTCGCAATAAATGAGCCCCTACGTGATTACGTTTAGCGAACCATGTGTTATTAACTATAAAGTAATATTACTTGTTTAATATCTTTCCAAAATGGTCTACTAATTTCTAAAGACCAACAGCCAGCAGCAACCAGTGTTGTACTTTGTTGAATGAAACGTTTTTTTTTTTTTTTCAAATAATTAAGTTGCGTTGCCATCTGGAATTTGACAGCAGCAGTCTAGTGTCTGGACTTTGATTATAATAATCAAAGTGTCTGGAGTAGGTTGACTATACTCGCCCTTGTTACATGAGACTTGGCATAACTGGGTAAACGTGGGTTATGTGATATGATGTACCTTGTAGGTTTGATAGAAGACAGCTGTAGAGCACTGGTGTGGGCGGCGGAGCGCGGGCGGCGGGCGGGTGAGCGATGAGCGATGCGCGTCTGCATGCTGTGCCCTAACAGAGTGAACCTGAGCTAGTGCAGTACCGCTGTCGCTGCTAGCACGTTACTGGCGCATACTTGTTCACACATCTACTTCATCATGTCTTGCCTGTTGCCAGCTGTGATGGCTGTCAGTCTAACTGGATGCAGCCGAGTACCAGTATTTCATAGGGAGCGACTGCCTTTCTGACCTTCGCCACTCTCAGTAATTTACTGGGTTTCAAGAAACCTCTTAAAAACACTGATGGCTAGATTTGCGTCTTTCGACTACTCTTCAAGTAAGTATCTAGAAATTACAGTCGGCGCCAATTGCATCAGTTGCAGCCGACCAGTTCTCAGAATGTGATGAAAGTCAGTCGTCCGCGACATCTTCGATAGGCCTACGCGGCTGATATCACATACCCACAAACCCCTTCATATATTAGTCTTGTTTGTTACCTACCTAATGTGTTAACTGCCTGCGTTGTTGTGCTAACGGCTTTACTAAACGATGTTTGGATGAGCAAGCCTCGCCTCGGCGTGTGCCACTGGCCACTGATCAGCCGACTGACGCTGTCGTCGATGCTAGCGGCCAGGCAGTCCACCCACCTCGCGGTTCGTTAAAGTGTGAAATTTAATTGACGCTTCTCGACTTGTGTTAGGAAAAGTAGCGAAGTGTTCGTTGACTTAAAATTGGAAGTCGTTCTGACGAGGTACATGTTTGTGTTCAGGCACGTCTCCGCTGTCGATCGCGCGCAGCTCGCCGGAGCCGGCGGCGGCGGCCAGCGCCGTGTCCACGGACTCGGTGGGGCTGGTGGCGCACAGCGACGTAGACGCCACGCCGCCCGAGTTCGCCTCGCAGATACAGCTCCACGTCGAAGACCAGGTGACATCATTCGCTTTTACGATTATTTACTAAGAAATAAGATATGGCTAGAAGGATTGAAGGGATTACTGAGATCATGACTAATCGACGAGTGTAGAACAAGAACACATGTTGCGTCGACCCCAAACAGAATGATGATTCAGATTCATTATATTGGTCTGATTTTTGGTACATTTTACATGAGATCTTAGTAATAAACAATCCGTTCCTCAAAAAATCTACCTTAAAGGTGTAGGTACACTCTTTTTACATAATTAGTGATTATTATAAAACAATACTCAACATCTTTAATTTAAATAATTACAAAAGAACACAACATTACTTAGACAGTAAATAAAAAAGAGCAATACAAAAAAAAATAATAATTGAATAATGATAATAATACAATGTCAAAACTAAAAATTTCAATGTCAAATGGATGGAATTAAAATACAAATAATAGAATGTCAAAGTACAATAAAAAAAAACGAAACTCAAATGATTTTGATGCGTGAACCTCAATCAATTGTGTGATAACCTCGTTCGTGGAGCGGTCGCTTACGCTTCCAATACTGTGGGTTTCGATTCCCTAGTCGGGCAGTGTTATTGACTTGTCCATTGAATAATTTAATTAATTTTTCAGATTTCTTGGCATCAGTTGATAGCAATAGGCTCGCCCCCTGTTAGTGGAGTGCTCTTAGATTTATAACTCGGGTCCACTGAACGCATTTAAATGTCGCGTCTTGGGTAGTCGAGCTTTGAAGCATCGGGTCTTTTTCACGATCCGACATAATTTTACGTGGATGTGGGCACTGTCGTGGGTACTCGAACGAAGGATAATTTAAATCAAATTGACGTTACAGCAAGAAACAAACACGTGCGTTGGTATACTGAGCGTATGCCAAGACTGCCCGAGGTTGACTGTCGCAACTCTCGAACTCGATCCCTTCTCCAGTCGTCGCTGCATCCCCTCTACCGACAATCGTGTCCAAGCGGTGGGGTACGCTTGCGTTTCCAGTAACGATGTTAGTTCACAAAATAATTGTTAGATGGCGCTGCTTGTTGCGCTATGGCGCTATCTATCCACGACATTCATATTATGTAAAACTTTTTGGAATGTGTTTTTGACAATGAAAATATGTTTACCCATTCATTTTTCCGATCTCTTTTTTAGGGTTCCATTCCCAAAGGGTAAAAACGGGATCCTATTACTAAGACTTCGCTGTCCGTCCGTCGTAGCTAGACAGTTGAAATTTTCACAGATGATGTATTTCTGTTGCCGCTTTAACAATACTAAAAATCTGAATTAAATAGATATGTAAGGGGGTTGCCATACAACAAACTTGATTTTTTTGCCGTTTTTATAGATAATGGTACGGAACCCTTCGTGCGCGAGTCCGACTCGCCCAGTTTTTTAATAATAATAAAATGGAGTTTTCATCCATTATCTAATAAAAACTCGACTTATTTCTACTTATTGTTAGATTTTACATAGGAAAAGTATTATTTATAAACCTTTCCTCTTGAAGAGACCGGACCCCAGGTAAAAAGGTAAGAAAGCTGCTTTTTTCCTACGAGGAAAAATATCTTTGCCAGAAATTTTGAATATCGGCTGGACTTACAAAAGTTGACACAGTTGTTTTGAAATTGAATGCGTCTTTGCCAATGTCATTATCAACGCTGGTGTTCCATGCACGCTTGCTGTATATTGCCCAGAAAAACATAAAAAACCTTAATAATATTACCTAAGGTCTCTTTCGAAAAAGCAACTGCTGAGAAAAGCTGCACTAGTGCACAAACGTCTTTGGCACCTTACTGCAGATGCCGTATCTCGACATTTCATAGGAGTATGCCTGCTAATTGAGGCTCGATCGAGAAATATTACCAGAAGAATGAGTTTTACCGTGTGATTTGAACATATTCAAAAGCCCGAATATCAATAATTATCGGGCAGTAGGTATGTGTCTAAATAGCACGCTAAACACTGATACCGCAATGTAAGAAATTGTCTTAGTAGTTCGCTGCTAGTTAGTGGACTGATGGCGTTGCGGTTCTTTTTGTTGCGATGTAGATTTACTTCGTTGCGGTTCTTTTTGTTGCGGTGTAGATTTACTTCGTTGCGGTTCTTTTTGTTGCGATGTAGATTTACTTCGTTGCGGTTCTTTTTGTTGCGATGTAGATTTACTTCGTTGCGGTTGTTTTTGTTGCGATGTAGATTTACTTCGTTGCGGTTCTTTTTGTTGCGATGTAGATTTACTTCGTTGCGGTTCTTTTTGTTGCGATGTAGATTTACTTCGTTGCGGTTCTTTTTGTTGCGATGTAGATTTACTTCGTTGCGGTTCTTTTTGTTGCGATGTAGATTTACTTCGTTGCGGTTCTTTTTGTTGCGATGTAGATTTACTTCGTTGCGGTTCTTTTTGTTGCGATGTAGATTTACTTCGTTGCGGTTCTTTTTGTTGCGATGTAGATTTACTTCGTTGCGGTTCTTTTTGTTGCGATGTAGATTTACTTCGTTGCGGTTCTTTTTGTTGCGATGTAGATTTACTTCGTTGCGGTTCTTTTTTGTTGCGATGTAGATTTACTTCGTTTTTTTCTTTTATTTTCCAAAAACATTATTACAAGCTGTATTAACAAATATAACACTTGTCTGAAACCTATAAAGGTTTATGTGACAAAGTGGAGGAAGCAAACTCGCTCACAATGTGTACTTACATAAAAATACAAATAGGTAAACTTATACCTACTTAAAACTTAAGTGATGTCACCAGAAAAGTAATATTTTAATAAGTTTTTACATTTTTTATATGAACTAGAAACAAAACAAACAAACCAGCTGCGTCACTACCTAAGCAGCAGAAAGGGGAAAAGCAAAACCGTCGCTGTGAAACCCTGCCAAAGAATCCGACTACATCACTCCGCGAAGGTTGAGGAGATCGTGGAGTACATGAAGGTCAAGACCAGCCGGACCTTGAGGGTCGAGAAGTTGGAGCCGCGTCACAACACCAACTTCAAGTCCTTTGTGGTGCGGGTTCCGACACAACATCTCGACAAGTTCCAAGGAAGAGTTTTGGCCGAAGGGTGTAGTCTACCGACGTTTTCGTGGCAGGCTATGTGACACCGCGCAGCGTAACACGACACCGTCACTTCGTTTGTCTTAAAGATTATATTTTATATGTATTTTTTTTTATATGTATTAGTTTATTTTTATATTTTGTTGTATAAGTTTATTGTCTTTTGTATGGGCTACTGTTGCTTGAAATAAAGGAATAATAATAATATTTGATTGTACATTTTTAGGAATTCTATTTAAGGTATCAGGTAGAATATATTCCCACGTTCTCATGCTATACACATTAACAGTTATAGGTAGTTTATATGCAGGTAGGTAATCAAGATCACGTAATTGCTTTGGTCTAATGTTTAAAGGCGGTTCTTTTTGTTGCGATGTAGATTTACTTCGTTGGTTTTTCTTGTGGCGGATTGATACCGCTACAGTATGAAAGCGGAATACTGACACAAGGACGCAGCTGCCATTTTTTTGCACTGTATGCGCTACTTTATATGGATTGATTGAATTTTGTCCTACGTTTGAAAAAAGCAGCCGTCCGTGTCAGAGCCAAATGTTCTGTCTAAACGCACAATATCACCGACGTGTCTAGCTTATCCAGTTACAACGTGTACTAGAACACACATCAAATGTTCTTTCTAAACGCACAATATCACCGACGTGTCTAGCTTAGCCAGTTACAACGTGTACTAGAACACACATCAAATGTTCTTTCTAAACGCACAATATCACCGACGTGTCTAGCTTAGCCAGTTACAACGTGTACTAGAACACACATCAAATGTTCTTTCTAAACGCACAATATCACCGACGTGTCTAGCTTAGCCAGTTACAACGTGTACTAGAACACACATCAAATGTTCTTTCTAAACGCACAATATCACCGACGTGTCTAGCTTAGCCAGTTACAACGTGTACTAGAACACACATGAAATGTTCTTTCTAAACGCACAATATCACCGACGTGTCTAGCTTAGCCAGTTACAACGTGTACTAGAACACACATGAAATGTTCTTTCTAAACGCACAATATCACCGACGTGTCTAGCTTAGCCAGTTACAACGTGTACTAGAACACACATGAAATGTTCTTTCTAAACGCACAATATCACCGACGTGTCTAGCTTAGCCAGTTACAACGTGTACTAGAACGCACATCAAATGTTCTTTCTAAACGCACAATATCACCGACGTCTATAGCTTAGCCTAGTTTGTGATCACTAGCTTAAGCTGATATATATTTTTTTAATTTAACTTTATCAATAAAAACTCATTTTTTTATTTTGCAGTGAAAGCTTCTTTAGCGGCGTTGAGCACTTTTCTTGGAATGGGTGTAAAATGTTAAACTCGCGTCAGGATACGCGACCTGTACCTCTACCATGAGTTTACGCAGCCGAAACTCGCTAGCGTCTCCGTAAATTATTTGTATGACATACTGTACAGCGCCCCTAGCGGTCACTGAAAGAATTAAAATTCGTACCATGAGCACTGTAGATTTCGATAGGTTAAAAACCTCACGTAATCTATTCGATAGTCAGTAACGTTTTTGAGCTGTCACCATACAAAACGGTACCATGAGTCACCACTTCGACAGACGCTATCGAACAATACGCTTACGATAGTAGTAACGTAGCTCACTAGCATTTTGACGAGTGAAACATATCTTTACATTAAAATTATGTACGGTTTTGAGTCTAACATAGTAAAAAAATATCTGCGAGAGTTTAGCATTTATTATTATATTATATACCTACTTAAATCTATTTTAACTAAGTAGGCAAGCTGTGCCTTTCAATTATATTTAGTTAAATCATAAGCAATTTTTGTTTATTTGCATTCTTCACAAAAGTTTCAAGTGGCTGGGTTTATGTAGGTACCTGGGTTGAGGGGCAAGACACTGGTCCTCACTGTTTAAAATAATCCAAATAATAATCTATTGCAAACTTTCAAACCACACATCACAACATCAAAACGCAGCTCTGTGACACAACGTCAACAATGGAACAGAAAAAACAGTTTTTTTCTGTTCCGTTACGTCAACAAACAATTTTATAATTGAATAGACGACAATGTCATTATATTTAGTTACTTATTATAAACTTTATTGTACACCTCATAACAAGTACAGGAAAAACGTTTATAAAACAAGTGTACAATGGAAGGTTATGAGTAAAAATTCAAAAATCACTAAATTACTTATGTTGTCCACTAACCGAAAACTTTTCTATTTAGTCGGTTTATTGATTGTCTTAACATTTTAAGCATAGCGATAACACTACATTTTGAGCTTAAAAGCCGTCCTCTCTTCTTATTATTGAGAAAGAAAGAAACAAAACATAAGTAGTAAAGCATTCTAGTGAGTAGTGTGAAGTTAGCTAGACGACGCGATCCATCGAACTTACGTTAGCGCCTGCGTAAGACTCCGTAAAACTCATGGTACGAGCATTATCGAGTACTATTCGATCCACGTTAGTACGCTAGCGAGTTTAACGCTAGCGAGTTTAACGCTAGCGAGTTTAACGCTAGCGAGTTTAACGCTAGCGAGTAAGTTTTCGATGACATCTCATGGTAGAGGTACTGAATTCTTAAGACGTCAGGACACGTGACCTGATCGAAAATTCGTAAGAGGAAGATTCAAAAATGCACAACGTTAATGTTCAAGTTTTCTCTTTGCCCGCAATCCCGGAGAGGAACCCGTTTTTTTATTAAGAGGGCTTTCACAATTTTTCTTGAATTTTAGCGTTTATTCGAGTTTTGATGTGTGATTTTGCTTTAGATATAGCCTTAAAAAAAAAAAAAATATGCCTATGACAGTATGATCATTTATCTTGGGAGTGTTCTAAATAAATATTTCAATTTGTTCACGTACATCAGTAAAATCCTTGACTCCGCAAAGGATGTTTCACAAAACGTTGCTTTAGGGAATCTTTTGATGCCTTGGTACACCGAAGATATTATAATTTAATCATTTATAAAAATGTCCACGGTACAACTGTATCTTCTACTTTGGAATGTTCAAATCAATTTAAATTTACGATTCATACAATATACACCAAAAATAATTCTGTAAAACTGAGAGTTATTGACAATTTTCCGTACGAAACTATAATTTTTATCTATGAAATTATAATCCAAATTCAAATAAAAAATATTTAATAATTAAGGTGGCGTTGCTATATTGCTTGAAAAAAAATTGGTCTGATTTAGAAGTAAAGTAAATATTTTTAAATAGGTAATTGTTGTATGCAATGCAAAAATCAATATAAATCTTGTGACGCGCGGTATTCAACTTTAGTCAACCTGAGCGATTCGATTTTGTCAAAGCTCTCTTAACAAAAATTGAGTAATTAATCAGAATGTAATTGGAATTTTGTAACGAAATGTAACAGGAATTTGATAGAAAGAAAAAGACTGTTTAACCAAACTTAAATAACAATTTATTGCATTTGTTGCGGCAACCTGTCCCATTCTTGAATAGCGGCTTCCCTGAGCTCAGGCACTGTCTGGGGACGAGGCTGACGGATCCAAATAGCTCGCTTAAGAGCATCCCACGCGTGCTCTATTGGGTTCAGGCGAGCCGGCAGGCCCAGTCTAACCTTGTGATGTCGTATTCTTGGAGAGCAGCATTGACTCGTTGAGCTCGATGTGCGGGCGCATTATCATCGACCAGTACAAATTGGTGCCCATGGTTTAATTGGAATGGTCTGACAATTCCATCAATAGCAACTGCTTTTATACATGTCTGTTGTCATGAACCTCGTTACGGGATCAGAGGCGTTCCAGCTCCAATCATAATACCACCCCAAAAGGACAACGATTTCCCGCCTTCCTGAATTGTTCCAGTGGCAGTTCTTTGCCTTTCACGGGCTCCTGGTCTTCTCCAGACACGGACACGTCGGTTATCTGGATGAGAACTGATTCGCGATTCGTCAACGAAGAGACAGTTTTGCCAAATGTTTTCTTCTTCATCTTCTGCATTTTGCCGAAGCCCACTGCAATCTCCGTCGTTGACGTTGCTGGGAATTCAGAGGCGCTCGCCAAGACCTCCGTGCTCGTAATCCAGCCTGGTGCAATCAATTCCGAATGGTCTGAGAACTTCAAGCCCAGAGGCGGCCCGAACTTCTGCTTTTATTTTAGTAGAGTTGATTGTTGGGTCACGGGCTGCAAGCAACCTAATAAAGCGCTTTTGGGCAGCAATCCAAACAGTTGGGCGACCACTGCGGGGTCGGTCAGCTAAATTACCCATCCCGTGATACCTCTGCAACGTGGTCACGACACAGGATTGGGATATAGCAACTCTGCGTGTTATTTCTCTTGTGGTGTATTCTTCTTCCCTCAAAGTTACTATTCTTGCTCGTAAAACTTCTGATAATCCTCTAGGCATTTTTTCAATTACAACTTTCCGCGAAAAAGTATTTTAAATCCGTTAAAATTGACTTAATCAGAATTCTGAATGCGCGTAAGCTAGGACTGAAAGCCTTCCTATATGGAAAAATTGAACTGTTTTAATGTTTTATAATTATTCTAATTCTAAATGTTTAAATAAAGAATGTAAAAAGAAGAAGAAATCATAATATAATCTACCGTTCCGTAACAGAAAAGTTTCCGGTTTTTCAAAGTGATCGCAAACTGTTTTTGATGTGTGTATGTTACCGATATCTGATGTAGACGACGATATCTGCTTTTGTACCTTCTATAATCCCCTCCCCTTCTAACTTTTTTACCTGGGGTCCCTTCAGGCCCCAAGGAAAGGTTTGTAAGTTTTCCTATGTAAAATCTAACTTTAAGCAGAAAACGTCGTCTCGTCTTTTGCAATAAAAATAATTAGATTGGCACACATTTATGGGTAATCATCAAAATCATCTCAGCCGAAAGACGTCCACTGCTGGACATACTCGTAGGCTTCCCCGCGCGTGTCGCCACAACGACCGCTCCTGTGCGTCTCGCATCCATCAGCTACCCGCGACCCTCACCAGGTCATCAGTCCACCTTGCGGGTTTGCGTCTTACGGTACGAGGTCGTCACTCCAATACTTTTCTGCCCCATCAAACAGCTGTTCTGCGAGCAATGTACCCTGCCCACTGCTACTTTAGTTTGGTCATTCTACGGGCTATGTCGTTAACCTTTGTTCTCTTGCGGATATCATCATTCTGTTACGCGCCAGAATTAATGCCGGGTTCACAACGTACTACTAACGCCATCTAGTATCGAGTAGTGGAACTAATTGGGTCACGATCTTTCTAGAATTTTCGATGCTAGAACATTCTCGATGTTTCGACACCTAGTCAGTCGGGACCGGTATGTTCCCGAACTTTCTAGATATTTCCATTCTCGAAGGTTCTGGAAATTACTGTCGGACTATATAAGGTGCGCAAAGCTCGCGACCTAGTCAGTATTGAATTGGCGATACAAGCGAATCTTCGGAAGCGATCTTCAACTGCAAATTAAGTGAAGTGTTTAATAGTGCGATTGTGTGTTGTAGTAATTAGTGTGTTTAAAGTGTTAATTAGTGTTGATAATTAAAGTGTCATTTTTTTGGTTAAATAATCGGCTGTTTTTATTGTCACGAACCCCAAGCTCGTAACAATTCCAATCGATCACGCAAGGAAACGTTATAGTGCTGGGTCAATCTAGATCTTGGCTCGTTAGCTACATCCGTAGCGGGTTTAGTCATTGACGTTTATAACTGTCCATAAAATGTCTTGATCTCTTTCAGAAGCTCCGATTTTGCTGATATGGTTCTGCCATCGGCGGTCTTTTGTTTCGTGAGCTGGCTCTGCCCAATAGACAGATCTCTAACAAAGACCTTAGAGCCCTTATTCCACTCAATCGCGTCTTTAATATTTTCAGTATTAAAGCGACGGAGGTCGCTTTTCAAGGATTTGGAAATCCGTCTATTGAGAAGCCGGTATTTGCATACATCGTCTGAAGACTGCAGAATCAACAGTCTTCGAGCTGAAAGTTTCGTATCTGGTTCTGTTCTAGACGGAGCGTAGACTTCATCATTCGAGAGCTTTCCAGCTTATTATTTAGGTTCAATGTACAGTCAGACTACAAAAGTCGATAAGCATCTCTCAAAGTAATTGGCTTGACGTAGAGTTTGACTTACTACCTTCTATTTTCACGTTGTCGTCAACACTAAATACTCGTTGCTTGTATGAGTATCTCAACATTCCACAGATAACATACACTAATGTACTGTCGTCGCACTACGCGCGTTAGTGTGTCATTAAGAACATGCCTTACACAGTCACAGCTGAGGCGACCATTGGATTGATAAAATTCGCGCTAGTTACTCATGTTCTTGTAGCCGTCAGGGCTAGGTAATAGACTCGCAATCAACGAGGTCCGAGTTCAAATCCAATTAATGGTCCGTAGCTGATTTTTCTGTTATTGAAAATACCATATAATAAATAAGTTTTTTTTTTATATTTCTACTATTGAAACTACAATTGTATTTTATATATTGAATTTTTTGTACTAATTAGTTGATAATTAAGAATATTATGATTTATTTATCGTATTCGTAATTTGCAACTATTTAGTAGTGATCTTATTCATCATTTCGATGTTGTAAGGTAGAAATAAAAAAGTCGTGCTGAATGATAATACAAATGTTTATTCGTTATATTGTTACCTAGACAAAAAAAGTTCTCTTGTAACCGTTGATAACATTGTTTGTTGGAAATATACCCACTTAGACCATTCATAATAACAATGAAAGGATATTTTAATAATATCCTTTCATTGTTATTATGCTATTCAACCAGTTTTATTGAAAACTGATATATGGTTTTGACTTGGTAAACATGTTATTTTTAGGTAACGTCACAAATAATGTATTGAGGTTATAGCTTAATTGTTCATTTTCTTGGCGAAAAGAAGATGAAACTAAACCTCAAGAGTTACCGTTTTGGTACCTATACCCTACTCCATCAAGTCCAAAGCATCAGATAACACAAAATTAACCACCTAAAATGAAACATGAAAAACGATCAAAAAAAAAATATTAAAACTTCTAAAGTATCAAATTCAGTTCAGTTAATCATTATTCCTGCAGCTAACCTTACCTACGTGTGTGTGTGTGAGCCGTGTCAGAGTAGTGATGCGGTTCGATACCTATCTGTTTTGAGAACGCGTCCTTAAGACAATCGTCAATTAGATGAGAAAAATAAATCTAACTATTAATTTATGTTACAACAATGCGGGTAGAAGAAACAGAACACAAAATAAAACCATGACTATCGTCAGCAAACTTAGTAGCGAGTTCACTGCATTCCTAAGATAAGGCGATGGCACAAGTTAAAAGAAATAGCTGTTTTAAACGAAAGTCAACACAACATAATTAATATGTCTAGTGTTTCGTTAAACGTTATTAATTTTTTAAAATTACCTACTAAATAATTAGTTACACCGTCTGATTATTAAAACTAAAACAAGGATATTTTAATTTAATTAATATTTTGTATAACCCCCATTATTTTCAATGCAGTCAAGTAGCCGTTTGCGCATGGACCCAACAATATTACCGCATGTTTCGCTCCCTCTTAAATTTTCCCACACCTCCATGCAATGGGTTTTCAATTGTTCCGTGGACCTCTCATTCCGTGAGCCCCACCTTTGCACTATCAAGCCCCATAGATTTTCTATGGGGTTGAGGTCGGGTGATCGCGCTGGCCATGGAACAACAATAACCTCCGGGTGATTGTGAAACCACTCACGCACAGTACTCGCCCGGTGAATAGGACAATTGTCCTGGACAAATGAAAATTGTGCTAACTCATCAGCAGGGTAAATGTTGCGCACAGTAGGTAGCATGATGGAGTCTAATACTTCCGCATAAGTCGAACTGTTTGCGCGTGGAGGAATGAAAGCCAGTTCTCCTGGTCCTGCTGCACTCATCCACCCCCACATATTAATTGTAATACGACCTGATTCGGTGTTAGGGATTACGTTTTTATCACACCATCGAGTGTTATCCTTTCGCCATAAATGAAGTCTGCCCTTTTGACTGGATTTAAATGTTTTTTCAACTGAAAATATGGTGGTATTCCAGTCGAAATCTAAATAATCCCGTGCGAAACGTAATCGTTCTTGTTTATGTTTCTCTGTCAAGTAAGGCTTTTTAGCAGGTTTTCTGTGATGCACACCTTCAGCGTGGAGCGCACCGCGAACAGTTTGTAACGAGGTGTCGAATAATTCCGCAAAGTGTCTCGTTGGTGTGAAACCATTTTTTTCATACTCGTCCACCATATGTCGTCGCTGCCCTTCGCTAATAAGCGTCGGTCTTCCACTTCTCTTTCGACTAGCAAGGCTACCCTCTTCTTCATATCTTTTTATCCAAAGACTTACAGTATTTCTCTAAAACAAAAAAAATAATAAAAATATTAGGTCGCTATACTTAACAAAATACTAAAGTGACTTCATTTTTTAGGGTTCCGTACCCAAAGGGTAAAACGGGACCCTATTACTAAGACTCCGCTGTCTGTCTGTCTGTCTCCAGGCTGTATCTCATAAACCGTGATAGCTAGAATCTGAAATTTTCACAAATGATGTATTTCCGTAGCCGCTATAACAACAAACACTAAAAATTTAAAATAATTAAATATTAAGGGGGTCCCCATACAATAAACGTAAAAAAATAAATAAATGATACCGGAACCCTTCATGGGCGAGTCCGACTCGCACTTGGCCAGTTTTATATAGTTAATACTCATATTTATTAACTAGCTGACCCGTGCCCACTTCGTTGGGCAGTAAACATTTTAACTTCTGATGAAATGATGAGTGTGGTTCGGTTAGTACTGAGTGCTATGATTTATTTCCTGACTGCCAAAAGGAGGGTTTTGTTTTTATTGCATATGTATGTAGCTAGGCTAGCGAGCCGCTGCGAGCGCTCAGAGCTATCCCTTGTTGCAGAGACATGCTGCTTTAAATCACTGAGACGCTGTGCACGTTCAGCGCTAGATTCCCGAGCACGGACCTGGGATGTTCTCCAGCTTTGGTTAGCAAGCCGCTGTGAACGCTCGGAGCTAGATTTCCCAGCGCGTGCTTGCGAAATATTTTCTCTATTCCTCGAGAGGCGCAGATGATTATCAAGAGCAGACTCTGCCGTACGGCGTACTCGAGCTGCTCTTCTGGGATGTCTGACGGAAAAGTTGAGATTTCCTTTTAGGCATGATAAACAATCGCTGAAACTGTCCGATATCCCAAAAACAGAAATATCACAGCAAGCTTCGAACTCGAAGAATGAGAACGAAGTAGGTAATATTGTAATTGTGTATTGAGAAACCGAGCAACCAAAACAATAGACCAACAACATTCAACCAACTACGTACAACTCACGTACCTAACGACAAAAGTTAAATAATAACTGGAGAGGGTCATTAATCCGCGGAAAATCTTAACACCACGATTCAGAAAAATTACGTAATTGCACAAAGCATGTTCTAATGCGGTTCGTGAATGGACGGCGCGGGCGGCGTTTTGCGATTTAGTAATTTTATATTATCTTCGAAACTATTCAACCAATTGACATACTGTTCTGGGCAAATCGTATCTCTATGATGTTCTTGTGATCATTATAACATTTTTTTCGATAAGGTTTAATATTTTGTTGTTTAAAAAATTGTTCAAAGATAAGTACATTGAAAAATACTTTTTTAACACATAAAAGCTACTATATCTGCTAAAACATAAAAGATAGAAATATGGTGCCGGGGACTTTTTTATAGAACTATTCAAAGCGGACCAGGTTGCCATACATTGTTATTAATTATATATAACTGTTAAGGCAGCGCACGCAAATAACTCTGTTGTAAGAGCTATTTTTTTCCGCCTGGATAGACAAAAATTGAGATAGTTCGGCTAATATGCATGATATCTTTATAATTGACAACATTTCATATTTTTGAGATACAGATATTTTGTTGTTAAATAAAACTAGATTTAAAATTAAGACACCCGTATTTTTCGTATTTTCAATATTTTGTAGTTTTCATTTAAAAAAACGTCTTTGAAATTCTTACTATTCTAAACAGACGTAAGCGACAAATGACGTCATACAAACGATTGAATGATGGTGTACCTTTGCATACTTCTATGTCAGTTCGAAAAATAAAAACTGTCACATCACTTGTCGTTTTGACTTGACAATCTAGCGTTGTACGTCATCCTGCGGCTTTTGGAATCTCGGACTGTTATTTTCAAATAGGTACCTAATTTATCTTATACATTGTTTGTCTCTGGATTACTTCGTCACCATGAAACATTCTGATGGGTTTCAATTCAAGTTGCAGACAGCAGGAACTTGCCGAAAGTGGACTATTTAATGCTTTTAGAGTACATGCATGAAAATGATTGCTACAACATTGCAGAAACACGCAGTGCCAAGGCTTTACTAGCGTCAAGGGAAGCGTACGTAGACACAGCAGTAGGATATGTAGAGCTCAAGCGTGAAGGAAGCCTATGCACGGTTACACCGGTTCAATGCCGTGTTACACCGGAACATAAGGTCAGAACAAAGTTGTACCTGGTAACTGCTGTTATAGAAGAATCAATGGAAAAGATCGTGTCAGTAGAGTGCAAAGACTGCGTAGCTCTACAGGAGGCTGCAAATATGCCATCTGCTTTGCCATTTGGCTTATTAAAAGGTCGGATGAACCATCGGTGACATCTACAACATGTTACTGGAATAAACCAAAACTGGCTGGAGCTGTAGTTTGTGTGTGGTGACCAGAAGTTTTTCTTAGCAAAAAATTTAAGGAACAATAAAAGAACCCCCCAAAATATAAACATGAATGTAACATTGTCAATGTTTTCTGAAGAATGCAAGCGGCACAAGATTACATCCGGCATGCTGTTTAATTACTGTGGCAATCGGATTACAGTGTGTTCAATTTGATGCTGTAATTTGTACAACAAGGCGGTATACAATTTGTGAAGCAACAAAAGAGCAAGCAAATTCATAGCTGTGGCATGCCAAGGAAGGGTAACAGGCTCTAAAATACATGATGCTATTCACTGCAAAACAGCTAATGGCGCTTTGGTGCAGAGCATATTTGGTGGATACAAAGTGCCAGAAACTATTGCGATCAGAAGGGGCAAGGTAGGTACTAGAGAAACAAGCACTGAAGGAACTTGAAACAGGAATATGGAATAGTCGAAGCTTCTGGGTTGATGTTGATATCCCCTATCATTGGTGTCTCACCAGATGGAATTTGTAAAGATTTTGTAGTTGAAATCAAATGTCAATTAATTTGTTGGTTTATTAGATGCTGCTGAAGTATTTTGGAAAAAGTTTATTATTGAGACTATTTTAGAAAGTGATAAATAAAAATACTTTACTATTTATTATTTTTTATTTTAAATAAAGTTACGATTATATTATATGATTTTACATGCATGGTGGTTTCTAAATAGGAAATTAACCAATAATAATGTTTTGGTAAGCCTATATAAACTTGTGGTTTTCGTTGAATTAGTCCAATCATAAAAGTTCTACCCTGGATTTTTGATTTAGGAAAGACTTCAGATGAGACTTCTGACATGTCAGATGCGGTATATCCTTGTGTTGAGGGTACTTCTTCTAGTGATGTGCTTTCTGTCATGTATGGATTTTCTTTGTTTGTTGGTTTTCTAATTTTATGTTTGTAAATATCACAGTGAGTTGTGCGATCCGATGTTTTTGGCGTCACTTGCACTCCTTTGTGGGATTTTGTAGACATCAGATGTCTACAAAATCCCACAAAGGAGTACACACTATAGTCAGATAGTGTGTCGTATCAACTTGTGATGAAGGTAAAATTACTGATTTTGAACTTATGCTAGGCTTAGGTTCATCAATGTCTTGCTTGTCTGTTCCAATCAGAGATTGTGGTACTCGAGGCCTTTAACTTAGCACGACGCCCTTTCATAATGTTCCAGTATTGGTAGTTTTCTATGTCTTGCTTCGACTGAAAGAGAGATAATTAAGTATTGATTAACAATTAAGTCTGGGTTGAAAAATCACATTCTTCCATCTTTAATAAAAGAATTAGTGCCTAATATCTATATGATGTGTTTTCTTCGTATTTAAAGGAATTGATTAAGGAAGCTTCTTGTGCATAGTTCATTCATATTATAAGATATTATACTTAAGTATATAGGTAAAAGATATATCTCAGCTAGGTAAAAGATATATCTCAGCGTTTTGAGGTCTGATTACCATACGAAGCAGAGGCAGGTCGCTAGGATTACATATTATTTAGATCTCTTGCTGTCGGCGATACATATTTTCCGGCAATTGCTTATAAGCACATATTATTGTCGTACTTAGACAACACATGCCTTTGCCTTTACATGCTTTTTTATATGTTGAAAAACAAAATTGATATTTACTTACATCAAGGTGATCTTCACATATAAGTATATTACGTTTAGGGCATGTAGCACCCACTGCATCACACCAAATCTGTTTGGCTGAATTAGGCACCGTGAAAAATAATTTATGGACATTTTTGGAAGTGTTTTTACAGGCTGGTACGAAACAATATTTTACAACTTCCATAGCTGGTGTGAATTTAGAAATACCTATTGTGAGGATGCATTTTTGCAACATGGTTCAAAAGAATATCACAGAAATTGAGAAAATATATACCTACTACTTTTAAAAGTTTATTTTCTCTTGTGACATTGACATAACTAAAAATGACGTACCTATTTTCAAATTTCTCTTTCTTTCTAATAAGTGTTTAGGTTCAAGTAAAGGTCATAATTTATTCTACCGTATTAATGACGTCATCACTCGTTTTTTGATTTTTATTTTATTTCTCCAAAAGTAAGCGTTCAAAAAAAGAAAAGATTTTTTTTTGAAATCAGGGTAGAAAAATCTAGAAATGGTATTTTTGTTTTGGGGTCCGAATAAATTTGAAATGTTGTCAATTTATAACCTATAGCATTCCTCAATAAATGGGCTATCTAACACTGAAAGAATTTTTAAAATCGGACCAGCAGTTCCTGAGATTACCCCCTACATACAAACTTACAAACAATTTTACCTCTTTATAATATTAGTATAGATATAATTTTAAAATTAAACACTGCGTATTTATAAATCCAATAATAAACACTAATATTTCTCTTTTATGCCTCATAAAGTGATGGATGGATTCAAAAAATAATAAAAAGAATTAAGCCATATTCTACCAAATAATCTCAGGTATAAATTTTTAGTTAAAATATTAAAAGATTAATTTATAAAGTTACAATTCAAATATAAATATTTTACTCACATTCAGTCCGGTTTCTTCAGATATTTGAGTTTTATTAAGACCACTTTTATGCAGCGCAATAATAGTCGCCCTCACTTCAATACTAATGTTTGCCTGCATTTTGAGAATAATTACGCTACTGCTAACCACACGTCACTAACCAACAACTACAACCAACCGACAGTTCATTTGGTTCAAGTTAAATATTAATTAATAATTATAAATAACTGATGTCTACCTCGCAGAAATCTAAATTCTTATTTTGTATTTTTTTTTGTGATTTACCTTTCTAACTTATTGCAATGTGAATAAGAACATACAAAAAGTCTGGTAGTGCGTGGGATTTGAACTTACGACACACTGGATCACACTTCTCTCTGAGGGCGCTAAACCGTTGTGCTATCTGAGCTCATATTGTAATTACGAAATTATAAACCACAACCGTTTGTTGACTACTGCTGGAAAATAGAAGGTCGTAAGTCAAACAGTAACCGTCAAGCTGTTAGTGCTTAAGAATGCTTATGCATTTTTGGAAACAATTGTACCTCTTATTTTGCTGTTATAACTTCCGGTTTTCACCGCGTTGCTAATATTTGCTTCTGCTTCGACAATGAAGATTAAAAAAAACTGGATCTGCAGACGGAACTGCACGGTTTTACTTTATTTTTTTGTCTTACGGTGCTTCATTGTATTACTTGGGACTTGCACTTAACTGGCGTTTACTCGGCAGGCGGCGCACCTGGCGCAGCGCGAGGAGCTGCAGCGTGGGTTTAGTGAGCTGCAGACGGAGCTGCACGCGCTGCACGACGCGTGGCAGTGCGTGCAGGCCGCCGCGCTCGCGCAGCGCCACCAGGTACGTTTACTGCAGCGCGGTTCAGCGAGCTGCACGCGCTGCACGACGCGTGGCAGTGCGTGCAGGCCGCCGCGCTCGCGCAGCGCCACCAGGTACGTTTACTGCAGCGCGGTTCAGCGAGCTGCACGCGCTGCACGACGCGTGGCAGTGCGTGCAGGCCGCCGCGCTCGCGCAGCGCCACCAGGTACGTTTACTGCAGCGCGGTTCAGCGAGCTGCACGCGCTGCACGACGCGTGGCAGTGCGTGCAGGCCGCCGCGCTCGCGCAGCGCCACCAGGTACGTTTACTGCAGCGCGGTTCAGCGAGCTGCACGCGCTGCACGACGCGTGGCAGTGCGTGCAGGCCGCCGCGCTCGCGCAGCGCCACCAGGTACGTTTACTGCAGCGCGGTTCAGCGAGCTGCACGCGCTGCACGACGCGTGGCAGTGCGTGCAGGCCGCCGCGCTCGCGCAGCGCCACCAGGTACGTTTACTGCAGCGCGGTTCAGCGAGCTGCACGAGCTGCACGCGCTGCACGACGCGTGGCAGTGCGTGCAGGCCGCCGCGCTCGCGCAGCGCCACCAGGTACGTTTACTGCAGCGCGGTTCAGCGAGCTGCACGCGCTGCACGACGCGTGGCAGTGCGTGCAGGCCGCCGCGCTCGCGCAGCGCCACCAGGTACGTTTACTGCAGCGCGGTTCAGCGAGCTGCACGAGCTGCACGCGCTGCACGACGCGTGGCAGTGCGTGCAGGCCGCCGCGCTCGCGCAGCGCCACCAGGTACGTTTACTGCAGCGCGGTTCAGCGAGCTGCACGCGCTGCACGACGCGTGGCAGTGCGTGCAGGCCGCCGCGCTCGCGCAGCGCCAC
Source organism: Ceramica pisi (assembly GCA_963859965.1). Taxonomy (NCBI): domain Eukaryota; kingdom Metazoa; phylum Arthropoda; class Insecta; order Lepidoptera; family Noctuidae; genus Ceramica; species Ceramica pisi. The sequence goes on from OY982551.1 coordinate 80,693, forward strand.
CAGGTACGTTTACTGCAGCGCGGTTCAGCGAGCTGCACGCGCTGCACGACGCGTGGCAGTGCGTGCAGGCCGCCGCGCTCGCGCAGCGCCACCAGGTACGTTTACTGCAGCGCGGTTCAGCGAGCTGCACGAGCTGCACGCGCTGCACGACGCGTGGCAGTGCGTGCAGGCCGCCGCGCTCGCGCAGCGCCACCAGGTACGTTTACTGCAGCGCGGTTCAGCGAGCTGCACGCGCTGCACGACGCGTGGCAGTGCGTGCAGGCCGCCGCGCTCGCGCAGCGCCACCAGGTACGTTTACTGCAGCGCGGTTCAGCGAGCTGCACGCGCTGCACGACGCGTGGCAGTGCGTGCAGGCCGCCGCGCTCGCGCAGCGCCACCAGGTACGTTTACTGCAGCGCGGTTCAGCGAGCTGCACGCGCTGCACGACGCGTGGCAGTGCGTGCAGGCCGCCGCGCTCGCGCAGCGCCACCAGGTACGTTTACTGCAGCGCGGTTCAGCGAGCTGCACGCGCTGCACGACGCGTGGCAGTGCGTGCAGGCCGCCGCGCTCGCGCAGCGCCACCAGGTACGTTTACTGCAGCGCGGTTCAGCGAGCTGCACGCGCTGCACGACGCGTGGCAGTGCGTGCAGGCCGCCGCGCTCGCGCAGCGCCACCAGGTACGTTTACTGCAGCGCGGTTCAGCGAGCTGCACGAGCTGCACGCGCTGCACGACGCGTGGCAGTGCGTGCAGGCCGCCGCGCTCGCGCAGCGCCACCAGGTACGTTTACTGCAGCGCGGTTCAGCGAGCTGCACGCGCTGCACGACGCGTGGCAGTGCGTGCAGGCCGCCGCGCTCGCGCAGCGCCACCAGGTACGTTTACTGCAGCGCGGTTCAGCGAGCTGCACGAGCTGCACGCGCTGCACGACGCGTGGCAGTGCGTGCAGGCCGCCGCGCTCGCGCAGCGCCACCAGGTACGTTTACTGCAGCGCGGTTCAGCGAGCTGCACGCGCTGCACGACGCGTGGCAGTGCGTGCAGGCCGCCGCGCTCGCGCAGCGCCACCAGGTACGTTTACTGCAGCGCGGTTCAGCGAGCTGCACGAGCTGCACGCGCTGCACGACGCGTGGCAGTGCGTGCAGGCCGCCGCGCTCGCGCAGCGCCACCAGGTACGTTTACTGCAGCGCGGTTCAGCGAGCTGCACGCGCTGCACGACGCGTGGCAGTGCGTGCAGGCCGCCGCGCTCGCGCAGCGCCACCAGGTACGTTTACTGCAGCGCGGTTCAGCGAGCTGCACGCGCTGCACGACGCGTGGCAGTGCGTGCAGGCCGCCGCGCTCGCGCAGCGCCACCAGGTACGTTTACTGCAGCGCGGTTCAGCGAGCTGCACGCGCTGCACGACGCGTGGCAGTGCGTGCAGGCCGCCGCGCTCGCGCAGCGCCACCAGGTACGTTTACTGCAGCGCGGTTCAGCGAGCTGCACGCGCTGCACGACGCGTGGCAGTGCGTGCAGGCCGCCGCGCTCGCGCAGCGCCACCAGGTACGTTTACTGCAGCGCGGTTCAGCGAGCTGCACGCGCTGCACGACGCGTGGCAGTGCGTGCAGGCCGCCGCGCTCGCGCAGCGCCACCAGGTACGTTTACTGCAGCGCGGTTCAGCGAGCTGCACGCGCTGCACGACGCGTGGCAGTGCGTGCAGGCCGCCGCGCTCGCGCAGCGCCACCAGGTACGTTTACTGCAGCGCGGTTCAGCGAGCTGCACGCGCTGCACGACGCGTGGCAGTGCGTGCAGGCCGCCGCGCTCGCGCAGCGCCACCAGGTACGTTTACTGCAGCGCGGTTCAGCGAGCTGCACGAGCTGCACGCGCTGCACGACGCGTGGCAGTGCGTGCAGGCCGCCGCGCTCGCGCAGCGCCACCAGGTACGTTTACTGCAGCGCGGTTCAGCGAGCTGCACGCGCTGCACGACGCGTGGCAGTGCGTGCAGGCCGCCGCGCTCGCGCAGCGCCACCAGGTACGTTTACTGCAGCGCGGTTCAGCGAGCTGCACGCGCTGCACGACGCGTGGCAGTGCGTGCAGGCCGCCGCGCTCGCGCAGCGCCACCAGGTACGTTTACTGCAGCGCGGTTCAGCGAGCTGCACGCGCTGCACGACGCGTGGCAGTGCGTGCAGGCCGCCGCGCTCGCGCAGCGCCACCAGGTACGTTTACTGCAGCGCGGTTCAGCGAGCTGCACGCGCTGCACGACGCGTGGCAGTGCGTGCAGGCCGCCGCGCTCGCGCAGCGCCACCAGGTACGTTTACTGCAGCGCGGTTCAGCGAGCTGCACGCGCTGCACGACGCGTGGCAGTGCGTGCAGGCCGCCGCGCTCGCGCAGCGCCACCAGGTACGTTTACTGCAGCGCGGTTCAGCGAGCTGCACGCGCTGCACGACGCGTGGCAGTGCGTGCAGGCCGCCGCGCTCGCGCAGCGCCACCAGGTACGTTTACTGCAGCGCGGTTCAGCGAGCTGCACGAGCTGCACGCGCTGCACGACGCGTGGCAGTGCGTGCAGGCCGCCGCGCTCGCGCAGCGCCACCAGGTACGTTTACTGCAGCGCGGTTCAGCGAGCTGCACGCGCTGCACGACGCGTGGCAGTGCGTGCAGGCCGCCGCGCTCGCGCAGCGCCACCAGGTACGTTTACTGCAGCGCGGTTCAGCGAGCTGCACGCGCTGCACGACGCGTGGCAGTGCGTGCAGGCCGCCGCGCTCGCGCAGCGCCACCAGGTACGTTTACTGCAGCGCGGTTCAGCGAGCTGCACGCGCTGCACGACGCGTGCACAGACGCGTGGCAGGTGGCAGTGCGTGCAAGGCACGAATCATACGCTAATTTACATATTTATTTAGGAACATGTTAACTGAGGCCAAAACTTCGATACGATATTTATCGATCATTTAAAACAGTAGTCGTCTAGGTAATATCGTAGTTCTGCCAGGGTTGCGGAATTTGTTCGAAAGAATCACCGCGGTCCTGGAGTACAAACCATTAGAAGGCACACGGATGGGTTTTAGTCAGTCAGTCTGACACTCCCTTCTGCCACTGCCCAGAGCGGGAGGAGTTATTTAATGAACCACTAAGAATTAATGATAATACGTAATCGTCATTAATTCTTAGATTGGGTTCGGGACTAATCGTGAGTCTGTAGGTTATATGGAGCAGATACGCCCGAAACTACGTTCTTCGGGCGAAGAGAGTAGGGCCCCTCAGGGCTGGTCGCGAGAGGTCGCCACCGCCGATCGCCTCGACGAGGAATCGGATAGTTGCCTACACCGGACACAACCACACAACAATAGTCCGGTCGGAGGCTCGTCACTTTTCAATGGAGGTTTGCAGGACTGTACCGCTTACCTCTAAATTGTCATGACATTTTCCGCTGTCGTTATTCAACTGTCGATAGTATGTATAAGAGAGAGGCTGTGCGCAGGTGGCGGCGACGGCGCAGAGCGTGGAGCTGGCGGCCGACAACGTGGGCGTCGCGCGCCGGCACCTCGCCGCGGGGGAGAGGTGCGTGCACCGCGCTCACACAGTCACGTCTCCGTCAGCCACCGCGTGTAAGAACCCTAAGACTCACTGTAAGTTTGGTTTAGACTGCGGGCGGGCGCATGGGGCGCGAGCGGCGCGGCGCTGGGGCTGCTGGCGGGCGGGCCGGTGGGGCTGGCGGTGGGCGCCAAGGCGGGCGCGCTGGCCGCCGCCGCCGGCTCGCTGCTGGGATACCTGGGCGCGCGCCTGCTGCGCCGCGGCGCGCTGTCCGAGCCGCCCCAGAACGGGAAAGCCGACTAGCAGTGCGCCTCCACTGCACTACGCATACGGTCACACGGACTGCATCTCAGCGATAATCGTTGATTATTGGGCTGTTTATCACAATACATATAAACAAATTATATACTAAAACCTTCCTAGACAGCCACTCTATCCATTGCTGAAACAGCATGAAAATCGGTGCAGGATTTTTTGAGTTTATCGCGAACAGACAGACAGACAGAGGCGGCCGAGAATTTTGATTTATAATATGTAGTGATAAAAAACATGTTTATTTGGGGCTGGACGAGCGCATCCTTTTGAATGCACACAATCGTAAGATTTGTATTCGTCAATCTTACATGTATATTTGCGTAAAGGACACTTTAACAAACAAAAAATTATAAACATGGTGCCCTAAATGTCAAAGGAGTTCGATAATTTTTCTACGGGAACTAAAATAATGAAATTTCACAATAAACAACAGCTCATGTTTTGGAAAAAAATATTTCGACCATCAAACGGTGGCCAAAATAGGTAAAAATACTAAAAATTGTTAATAAAACCGAAGTGCCAAGGAGATTATTTTTAAGGTGTACAGACGTTGTCTGGCGGAACATGAGGCACAAAGTATTCTGACCGAGGTTTTACTGAAATGCATGTGCCTATACATTTTCGTCCATCGATCATACTTATCTCCTTAATTATTATATCTCTGGAGTAAACTTGTTGCGAAACCGATTCATAGTTTCTCGAATTATTCACTCCGATGGATGATTATGAACACCATAAAATGCACGCAATGTTCGATGAGTTTCTCTAACTGTACCGTGTTTTTTAAAATAAATTTGAACAAGCTGCAACCGTTGCTCCAGCGTGAGTCTATCCATGATGAATTTCCAAACCAAACTAACCTCAAATAGCCGTAGAAATATCAAATCGTCTGTCACAGAAAAAGTGTTGCCAATTTAAAGTTCTCCGCCTGTAAAAAAACACGCATTATTTATTTATTGTAGGATTAACGCAACGAGTTTGTTACTACTCTGATTTGCCATTTTTAGCTAAATGTTCACTAGTGGAGAAACGCCTTTAATGTTGCTTTAACAGACATTTTGTTCCACTAATCATACATGGCTTGAAGCTTTGGTGCCTTTTCATACGCCCCGTATACAGGGTAGCCGGTGGCGGACAAATTACGCCGGTACGTGTACAAGCAAGCTGCAAGCTGACGTACCTACATGGCTATACACTTCGCTTTCATCTCCGGCCACTCGGCAACCGGCACGAATGAAAAGACACTTAATATCGGTGCGTGCATTTTATATGAACTCGTTCGCACACGTCCGTGAGCCGGCCGTGCCCTGGTCGTGTCGTGGTCTGACACGACCTCGGACACGTCCCTGACACGTCCCTGATCAACCTTTATTCGTTGTTGTGTTAGTTAGACGCTTATTAGAATCCTCATAAACGACATGTGTTTTCACGGGCGTAGCCAGGTTTTAGTAGGGGGGGGGGGGGGGTTCAGGAATATTAAGTACTGAAAGTGAATATTCATGAGAGCTAAGCCGTTCAGTCTGTTTTCACTCGTTGATTGTGTTCCGCAAGTAGTTTTTAAGTCTCCGTAGGCTTGAAAAATTCCTTTCTGGTATAGCAGTGGAAACAGGTATGTTAGCCAATATTTGTAACAACGTGTAAGTAAATATTTGGATATATTTTACGACCGCATCTATCTAAGCATTTCAAAGCAGATTTTTGAGTAGGGGAGGTGATAGTCATAGCTGCTTTCCACTGCCGGTGATACTTAAAAATTGTCTTTAATTTCAGAACTTTTCGATTTTAGGGGGGGGTGTTTGAACCCCCAAAACCCTCCCGGCTACGCCTGTGTGTGTTTTGTTTTAGTCATTAGATAGTGATACGTTGTAATAATTTAGTACAATCTGTGCCTGCGAGCGATAAGAAGCGCGAAGCTGGGTGGTTGTTTCATGTACTTAGGTAAATATTGTAAAAACAGGTGTTCTAGAACTGCGTGCTCATATCTAAGGGTGAAGTCAATAAAAAAAGATTTATTTTTTAAACCCGACCGCAATAAAAAAAAGCGACAAAATTTAAGAATCACTTTTGGAGCTGTCTGATGCAGAGGGGTGTTTATTTTAGTTCAATCACGGATCACCAATATGCATCTGGTAGCTTGAAAAGTGTTTTTTCTTTTATTTTTTGCAGTCGTTGATAGAAGTCAGATTTAAAAAAAAGATAATGTTTTGTTAATTTCATATTGTTTCTTTAGTGTAGTGTAGGTATAGGAGCTACGGAACACCACCCATAAATATGAGCACGCACCATAACTTATGTTTGGGTAAATGATACGGTATATTTAGTTGACAAAATAAACCGTATCATTTAAACAATAGTTGAATGAAATAATGCGAATATTACGCGAAGTGGACAGGTGCGAGGTGGCACAGTAGGACAAAAATAAAACAACTGTTGTTTTATTTGCGTAAGTACCTATAGATACTTATTATTAGAATGTGAAGTGTATTTACAAATGTATAGTAGACATAGACATACTTGTATTTTAGGCAAAATAAAGTTTTAATGAAGAGTCTAATATTGGCCTTAATAGGTAGTAATAAACATGTGGGCCGAGGTGTCCCACTCAGTCACTCAGGGCCGAAGCAGAATATGTTGTGTCCTGGATTTATTACGACAATGCCATTCGGTTACCTACTTACTCAACATTCATAGTCAGTCATAGCTCAGAGACCTAAAACAAGCATATAGGTACATTATTTTCAATTTATCAACTACAGTAGTTAGTTATTTATTGTCTCATTAAGTTTACAATGTTAAGAGTCCTATTACACTTTTACGGAAATTCATGATTTTTGACGCTGTAATTTTCAGCAGCAGTAAGATATTTTAATTATTTGATCATGAATAACGATAGTGCCAGTCTCTTTCTTGTAAGTTAGAGTTACACATTTTCATTTTTCTTTTCGTGTAATTTACTATAAATATTTTACGAACTCAGTTTGCAAGAAAAAATGTCGGCTATGGAACTTTGACGGTCAAATTCACATTGTTACAATCAATTCTTTTAAAAGCTGAAATTACTAAAAGGTCAGTTGAATGTTTTACTTGTTTATTGGAGTTCTAGAATTTCTTTAAATTCCTTGAGTTTTCAGGGAAAAAAACATAAAGAAAGCCAAATTTAAGCCAGAAATGTCTTGATTCAGCGTCCATTATATTCCAAATAAAAACAATTTTACCAAATAAATTAACATGATATAAAATTTCAATCTACAATGAATACGTTTCATTAGTTTTCGTTTGTCAATATAATAAAACAAAATTACAATAAATAAAATTAAAGTACTATATATTCTGCGTCAATTCAGCGCGCGCGCTCCTCAGTCTCGCGCGAGCGCCCAAATAAACTATAATCCTATTCAGACTACTAAGTATCAAAATTGTTTCCCGGACTATAGATGTACTCCCAACGCAGACCAACGTAACTTCGTTTATTGCAAACAAGCATTCACGATTCGTAATAGGACTCTTAACAGTACAATTTTTTGACTGTCAAACACGTCAGACAAGTCTGCGGTCGTGTCATATTTTGTAAATAGATTGCAGCTCGCTTTACGAATAACATATCAATACTTACCTATAGGTACCTAATATTGTAAGTCGTAGTAAAATGAATCATTTTGATAATATATTTTTGTTACCTACCTAGCATTTTATTTTCTCCCTATGTAAGTCCATCAGTCTTTCTTAGGGCCCTTTTCCTGTCATGCATGTTATCGCCCGCGCGCGGATCTGGTGCGCATGCGGGTGATATGACGGTCTTGGCCACACGCAGGACAAAGATTTCATCGGGATGCTAAAATTTTCGAGCTCACTTCACTTGCTGTATCAACCATACTCTTCAAAGAAACCTTAGTAATAGTATGTAAGTATGATAATTATAATGAACTATAGTGTATCAGAGACAATGAACAATTTGTTTTCGGCCGCGCTTTGCCCATTCTAACATCCGCATAGGTCGACAATTAAACATGTGTTTGGATGTATGTATGATAAGAAGAAATTTGCATTGCGGAGTCAGGGAATAGTTCTCCAGTAGTCCAGTTTACGCTTAAAGTTGACAAAAAAATCTTAGCTCGAATTAAAAACAGAATCTAAAGTTTCCGAAACCTATCGTAGGTACCTGAAATTTATCGAGCTAACAAGGCAAGGTGCTAAAGAATATCGAGCTCGCTTCGCTCGCTCATAAATTTTAGGACCACTTCGTGCTAAAGCTTTTCTGCAAGTTACTAACGTAGCGAGGTGCTTAAAATAACACCCCAATTTTGTCTGCGGGAACTTAGTTTAAAGGTACCTACCTACTGTTAGCACGTTATTTTAAGAGTTCTATGATTCGTGATCGCTGATTCGAGTCCCGTAAACTTCCAATTCGGACTTAAGCGTATGTACCTAGTCCGAATTACCTACACTTGGAAAAATTTTGGGGCATCGGAAAGAAACTTTTTTGAGCTGACAAAAAAGGAAATTGGGGCAGATTTGTCTCTCCCCACATTTGTCTCCCAAGTTGTTTTATGAGTTTGTAGTGTAATGCCCTGTTTTTGTTAAAAAAAAACCCTAATCTGGGGGCACGGCAGTGCTCCCGCCAAGTCTCGAGCAAAGCGGGCACTGCCGTACCATACTTTTCTCGAAGCAAAGCTATTCGCGGCTATTTCACCCCCCCTATATCTTCGATGTGGACAAAGCCAGGGGTTTAGATTTTCGGTGACCAAAAGGAAGTATGAGAACAAGTTTAACGAGTTAGTTTACGAGTTACGGTCGATCAAAGTTACAACATTTGTCCCTCACTGACTGACCGATCATCAAAATTCTAAGATACTTCTAGCACTTTGATCGTTCAAATTAGGCACCATGGTGGTTCGTCTGCGTAGACTTTAGAACTGGCGCGCAACTTTATTGCCTCATATATTGCCCATTGATATTTATTATATAAACAATACATGCATGTATGACTACCAATTTTTTTTTTTCTCTGCGTGTATTTGCAATCAGCCCTAAGGCTATGAGTAATGTGTTTTGTGATGCTGTCATGCGGAGTGGCTTCCCATTGGAAGCATCTACCCATCTGCTGCCCAGAGCTACTGCCGGTCGTGTAACTCTAGGATATGATGACGTTTTAGTCGTCTCACATACTGGTCTATGGTGAGTTGGCGAGCAAGTTCGTTAGGGTGATGGATTAACCGTTCTCTGTATTTAGCTGCCAAACTCCGAATTTCCTCTTTGATCGTCCTCATTTCAAGGTGCTCGTGAACTTCGTTGTTGGTTATGTACCATGGCACTTCTGCAATTGTCCTTAGGATCTTGTTCTGTAGTCGCTGGAGTATATTAATGTTGGAATCGCTTGCACTGCCCCATAGTTGCAGACAATATGTCCAAATGGGCTTTAGGATAACTTTATATATCAGCAGTTTGTTGTCCAAGGAGAGCCTCGAGTTCCTTCCTAGCATCCAGTAGGTATAGGCTGTTACACTTTAGCTGAAGCTCCCGCTTTTTACATTCAATGTGGTGCCTCCAGTTAAGTTTACGATCTAAGTATGTGTAAGCCTAATATAAAATAATAAAATTGGGAAATATTAGCGCTGTGCTGATACTACCTACTGCCAACTTCTTGCAAATGTGCTCACGAACTCCAACTTTGAAGGTTAATCGGTTGGTGGTAATCCTGACTTCTTGAGGGAGCGCATTCCACAGAGAAATAGCCTGAACGAAGAAGGAAGAGTGAATAAAGTCAGTACGGTGAGTGGGGCATTGAAGAACGCGGTTATGTGGTGAGCGTGAGCGTGGCGTGTGGGTTTGTGGTCTTCTGGTAGGTAGTTACGTATGAATCAATAGCGCTCACGATTCCTGTCGAAAAAATATATAGACATCACGTGTCTGGTCTGTCCCGGCACATTCGAATCCTACCTCTCACAATTCCAAGCCCGAAAGTATTGCGACATGTTTCTGGTCTCCTGGTATTCTTATTCACCAACAAAAAATAAATGAGATCCTTACAAAAACATTACCTAGTTACATGTAATAAAAAAAATGCCAAGTCTGTCTATGCAATCTTTCCACCGTAAAAAGTTTTGAGATCTCATAGAAGACAAGTTACTTATTTTGTAGTTAAAAATCAACATTTAGTAACTTTTTCAATATGTTATTTATTTATTTATTTTACTACGATTTTATTATACCTATGTATAGATCAAGTAATTATAGTGACTTGGCAATGAGCACAAGAAGAAACAAATATAAAACGGCATATTTGGAGGAATTTAAAGTAATTAATATTATCACAGAATTCATATTCTATTGGTTTTTTCATTAAAATGTCGTCCCTACTGAATTTTGACAATAGCGTTCAGTCCCATCCAAGACTACAACTGCACATTACATAAATTATATTTAGTGCACAAGTGTATGCGCAAACACTAGTGCACTCTCTTCCTTCACTTTCATAACACGATGGGGCTTTAATTTGTGCTCATTGCCAAGTCAGTATGGTTATAGCCTCCGTTTTTAGGGTAGGTACTGTTTTATAAATCAAATAGGTCCTACTAGCTCAGAACTGTCTTGGCAGGCCACGAAGGAGATGATGGGACTAGGACTAGGTGGCCCGGGGCCCCGTATCTTCTAATACGGTCGATACGGCGCCGCGGCGGTAGCTACGCCCCTGGGTCTTTCCTAACAACATCTATATACATATAAAAATGAATTGCTGTTCGTTAGTTTCGCTAAAACTCAAGAACGGCTGGGAACGATTTTGGTTATTCTTTTTTGTTCAGTTTTTTGGTCTATGTAGTATGTAGGTAAATAAGTGTTGCGCCTAGAATTTTGAACTGTTCCCCACACATCATGGGGTGGGCCTCAGACTATTTTGGGGTGGGCATGGCCAAGCCGTACCATTAACATGAGCCCTAAGTGGCAAATCCAGACCAAGAAGCAAGGGTATGGGTAAAACTTTTATACATAACAAGTAAAATTACTTAATACGGCTACAAAGCCACATTACAAAACGACCCTCATTTTAGGGTTCCGTAGTTAAGAACTTAGGATGCAATATGGCCATCAAGTGCACTACCTTCACAGTCATCTTGATCAATTCCCAGAGAATCTTGGGTCGTAGGTATAGCAAAGAACAAGGGAAGGGAGGGTCTTTTGACTTACCGACCTTGACAATTCAAAAGTAATAGTAGTAATCAATGGTTTGATTTGAATCCTACTCTATTTTATGCTGCATTTTCATATTTGACGTTGTAGGTAACTGAAGAGGCAGTTATAAATAAAATTATGGTATTATTGTAGAGCAGTTGCCATTTCTGAACGAAATAAAAAACGACAACATTTGAACCACAGACTAAAAATATTTAATAAAAACAATATGGCTGCCAAAGTAACCATGTTGGTGATAAAAGTGGATATAGTGAATTGTGGTGTATAGTGAGATTTTTAGTTGATTTTCTAATAAAACTTAATTGTTGAAGTATATTTTTTTATTTAATGTGAGTAGTAGTTTGTGCTCGTTTCGTGATATTATTGTAAAAAGTGTACGCGTCACCGGTGGTGGTTAAGAGCTGAAACCTCAGCAATCTGGCGTTCTACAGTGGAGGAAAGAGTCGTAAGCACAGGTGTCAAGCGGTAAGATGTCGTTCCCGCCCCGGCCGCCACTGGTGCCGTACGGGATCGCGCCGGGCGTCGTCACCATGCAGATGCCCACACACGTAAGTCCCGCAAGAAGTAACCTCCCCAGCAGTAACGCTGATGCCGAAGGAATCCAGGCTAGTAGGCTTCGATTCTACCCAGGGATGATGAGTTTACCAACCACTCATTACATCAAGTGCAGAGGGATTGTCTCAAAGTAATTCTTACCTCATTGCATTGAATCAGCACAACAGATTATTACCTACGTAACATTGAATGTGTATTAGTTTTCAAGTTAGTTTCAATCATTGACGAGTTACCTAGTTCAGTGTTTGATACATTACAAACTCTGGCTTGATTCGTAAACATAATATAAATCCAAATACTCAGCTTCAGTTCTGTGTATCAACTTTATTAATGACACAAACAAAATCCTACTGGTCAATGCTACTGCTGCTAATTTTAAAGCAATGTTCAAAAAAGCAAGCATTCACCATCTCAGCTGCAATCGGTCATAAATTTGGGTTTCTATGACTAATTTTGCCCAGCGGAATGGGCCCTTGGACCTAATAAAAAACGATAAATTTTTTGACTACCCAAAAGAAGTTTCTGACGTCTTTTTATGGCTGGGTAATCATCAAAAGACACCTCCCGGTTTGGGCGAAGCAGAAGGGAGTATCAGACTCTACTGACTAAAACCCATCCATGTTTGTTGCATTGTGTTCCAAAATTCAAAATTCAAAAGTGCTATTAGTATTAGGCTGAGGGCCAGCACTTATTGAACGTCAGGTTTTACAAAAGACAGTACCCCAAAACGCCCGCCCGTCACCACTTCCTAGTGTTTTAGCTGTGGAGAAGAAGTGGCCAACAAACTCCAGCAACACAACTGTCAGTTACGTTTTAGGAACTAGAATTTAACAATAATTAGTATGCAAAGTAATTAAAAATTCAAAATTCCTTCTAAAATTATAGGACACAATAAAAAAAAAATATTTATCACTTGTTTGACACAAAAACAAAAAACACACTTAAGCAAGTGGCGACGCACGTGGATTAAATAAATATGAAAAAATTACCTAAATAGTCAGACAAATAAAATAAATAATAAAAAGAAATTTAAAAAAAAAGAAAAAAAAATTATATGAACACCTCAGTTTATTGGTCTGAGATGAACACATAATATAACCTGTCATAAACTATCTACACAATGAATCATGGACCTTACGAAGTTGGTGTGGAGGAGCATGTAGTTTGTGCTTGTTTCTGGTGTTAAAGTTGTGGATGTCGCTCGTTTTACTGTATAAATGTATATTTTGCCTTTCTACTTTCCAGGGCCGCGGTGATTCTTTCGAACAAATTCTGCTACCTTGGCTGGCACTGGCCCTAAGTTTGTGACGTCTATTACCTATAATATGTACTAATCACCAAAAAAAGTTATTTTAGTCATGACTGCATTTTGATTTGTAATTATACCGAATTGATCACTAAATTTTTTTAGTACCTGATGTCATTATTGTCAATACAACACACGGTGTATTTATAACATTTGATTGACATAAAATGCTTTATCCTATTACACCTACATATTTTTTTATTGTTACATGGTATCAATTCTCTGATGACGGTTTTGGCATCTAAATACACAATCATTTTTAAACTTCAGTTTTCTTAGCTAACTAATCAAAATTGATAGAATGAAAATAGTGTATACGGTGTTGTTTTTGTGTATCATCTTAATATATATAAATCTCATGTCACAATGTTTGTCCTCAATGGACTCCTAAACCACTTAACCGATTATAATAAAATTTGCACACCATGTGCAGTTCGATCCAACTTGAGAGATAGGATAGTTTAAATCTCAAATTATAGTCGCAATTTTAATTTATTGCTAATTATTTGTCTGTTATTATATTTTGACAGTCACAATTATTTGTTAACTCCAAATGATTCTAACAGATGTCGATACCTTTCGACTGGGTTGAGTAAGTAATCAATAGATGGCGCTGCTATGGTAAATCTAACTCCTAAACCACTTAACCGATTATAGACGCAGACGAAGTTGCGCAGGTCAGCTAGTATCAATATATATCCTTTGATTTACCAATTTTAATCCCTATCCAACATTAGAATAATTATATGTTCTGACATTTATCAAAGTCTGTGAATAGTTGCTCAAGGTATTTCTTATGTTGTTAGGTTAGGTTATTTGGAGACTACCCCTTCTCATCAGCTACAACATTAGGAAGTGATGACGGACTAGCAGTTTGGGGAACTGCCCAATGTAAAAACAGGAATTAAAAAGTGCTGATTTTCTGCCGCTTTGCACTTTAATAACAACTTCATGTTGACTGTTTGTGGACCCTCTGTAGCTTTAGATTATTTCTTTTGAAGTCCCTCATGAGACATCATGAAGGTCTTGGAAAGTGTTTTGTTTTGTGTATTTTTAGGGTACTAAATTAAATTTTATTTAAGCTTTATTTTTGTCTACACATTTACAATTCATAGTACATATAAAAAACAAAAAAACACATAATTTAGAGTATGGTTATTTCTTGTTGATGTGTACCTGTACTCCCTCCTGGGTAAAAGCCTCCTCCAACTGGAACCAGGGTACTAAATGTTCACATGTAAATAAAACAGAATTCTTATAAGACGACCTGAGTGTTTGTAAGTGTCTGTCTGTATAACAAAGTTAATTTGCTCTGAATCTACGGTACCAATACAGTTAAAATTCAGTACCATAATGAACTTCTGTCATTCAAACATGTATGTCAAAAGTCAAAGTATTTATTAGTGTGATCTTTGGTAATACTGTAGGTCTTATAGTTGAAATCCACGACCTCATCCCATCAGCCCCCTTCTACCATCGGACATCCAGTCAGACGCACTGCAACTTGCCATCCCTACCTTGTTGCTATTCCACCAACTCGCACTAAGCGCTTCCGAGCGTCTTTCATAATGCGCACAGCAAAGGAGTGGAACTCTCTGCATGCGTCTGTGTTTCCGAATGCTTACAACCTAATCTTTTCAAAGTTAGAGTGAACAGGCTACTCTTTGAATCTTTATGATTATAATGTTTGTGGACAGTTTTGAGGAATGAAGCTATTACAACCTATAATACAATTAATGGTTTTGCCAATGGGTTTGATGAAATATCTAGAAAGAGAGTATGTACTGAGATGAAGAAGGCAAGAGAGTGATGGTGACGTTTGTTTTGTGTGGCAGGTGATGGTGGGCGCGTACAGCGCGAGCGGCGCGGGGGGCGGGCGCGGTGCGCTGCTGCCCGCGCCGCCGCCCGGCAAGGCCGTCATAGCGCGCGGCCCCACGCGCAACGCCAACGGCTCCAAGGAGCCCGAGGGGCCTCCCGTCACAGTCTTCATAGGTCAGTCTCGTACCCGCTATTCGTCATCACTTGAATCAAAATACAACTGCATTCAATCTGTAGGCTAATTCACGTAACTAAATAAGTGCTGTTGAAGTGCAGTTGAAGTTAAGTTTCGATCAAAACGCTATTCGTATTCTCTACCGCTGTCAGACAGGCACACGTCAAGTTTGCGTCACGCGAGCGCAATAACGGCATTCTACTGTTGCGCGTCTTTGGTGCGTGCTTCGGAACGCAACATGATCGGTATTCTACTATTTGGTTGACGTCCCAAAATGCCAGCTTATAAGCTTAAGTTTAATTTTTTATAATAAAGTCTATATTCATTGAAATTTATTCGTTTCTAAACGATTATTTAGTGAATAATGTTTTTTCTCTCCACCGTCAGTAAGTTTGGTAGTTTGGTTCTGTGCAATTGACGTGCAGTTCACGCGCAGTTTACGCGCAGTTCACTTATTTGCAACTGCACTAAAACTTAATCGGTGCGTCATAACATTACGTGAATTAGCCCTCAGCACATCCCATTAAAAATATAAATTGATGTTCAATGTGTTACATTTTTGTATGCAGACTGAACGCCACTCATTAGTCATACGAGATTTAACTCTCTGCTTCGTGTGAGTGAAGCCCTTGGCACCAGTTGGCTGTACGTGTACTCTGCGTTGAGTGTGTTGCAGGCAACATATCGTCGCGCGCGCCCGACGCCATGATCCGCTCGCTGCTGGGCGCGTGCGGGCCGGTGCTGTCGTGGAAGCGCGTGTCCACGTTCGGCTTCAGCGAGTTCGCGTCGCCCGAGGCGGCGCTGCGCTGCGTGCGCCTGCTCAACAGCCGCGCCGTGGCCGACAAGCAGCTGCTGGCCAAGACCGACGGCAAGATGCAGGCGCTCGTCGACACGTACAAGAGTGAGTGTGCCCCCGGTCCCCCGCCCCCCTCCCGCTCTGAGCGCACTAGCTGACAGCTCGTTCTGCCGCAGCCGAGCAGCGCTCGCGGCTGGGCGCGGAGGAGCGCGCGCCGGGCACGGAGGGCGAGGCGTCGTACCTGGACGCGCGCCAGCGGGCACTGGACGACGCGGCCGAGCGGCGCCTGGCGCAGATCATGCGCGACTACCAGGACGACATCAACAACTACGAGCTGCTGCAGAAAGGTAACGCATGCGGACTGTCACAGCCGGGAGCTACGGCCTAACGGTAGGGCTGCCATCACATAGTTTGCCGTCCCTGGACAAAAACTTTTAAAACCCTGGACATTTGGGTGAAATTGAGATTTTACCCAGGAAGCAACAAAAAGAAAATCACCCCGTTAAAAAATTAAAGCCATTATTTCGCGAGCGCGAAAATTTTAGGAGCTCGTCGTACGGTTCATACCATGTTTTTAATCTATTTGCAGAATCGCGCTTTTGCGAAAAAGCAAGAATCGAGAGAACTCGAAATCGAGAGCGAGTAGGCTAATTCTAGAACCGCGGTTCGGATCAGATGGGATATTTGTATAAACCACTCATATTTAGTTCGATAAGTTTTTTTGTGCCTAAAAAACTGAAGTATTGTAAGAGTTATCTAAATTCGCGGCTTACAACAATTACGAATTAATTTTTAACTACGATTTGTTTTTTATTTATTTATTTAGTACATGGAGGACTTACAGCTAATAAACAAATACAAACATGGAGACCTTAGGCACCAGAAAGCCAATTACAAGTCCTCACGTATAGACTTATAATAACAGTTTATGGTGAGAGCACAAGAACAAAGAACGTACCGCTTTTATTAGAATAAGATAGGTACATGAAACAAAAATACTTCGTTTGCAACTATATGACTGAAGAAAAAAAAAAACAATAAAAACAGAAACTAATACATAAACTATCATTTACTGAACTTACCATAGATTTAAGCAAAAAATGTATTTACTGTTTTTACACAAAATTTAATAAATTTGATTTGATTTGATTTGACTTGAAAAATTTGAGGCTTAAGCACCTTTTTGCCGAATTCACACTGATTGTGAAGGGATCCAATTCATACTCCTTGCATATATCATTAAAATTTCTGCTTGCGCGCACAATGTAACTGTTCCGCCTATAATTAGAAGATGTACGAGGTAAGCTTAAGGGTGGATTAAACCGAAGTGTTTTATTTTATTTTATTTTATTAATTTTAGGAAAACTTACAGCTAATTACATAACAATATAAGGTAACAATATGTAAAAAGTGGCCATTAACAAGTTTTCACTTATGTTTTGAGAGAATAATAAAAACATTCGCGAAAACAGATAGCATGCGAATACTGACGTTCGATACAACAACAAAAAAAAAACAAAACTCAAGACGGTGATCAAACACCAAAGAAGTGATGAGTCAAACTGTCTTTAACTTTTTTAGCGCTGCTGTTAAATAAATCAAGCTCGAGATCCTGACACACCATATTAAACGTACGACAAGCTCTTATGATATACGAGTTCTTTCTGTAGTTCGTTTTAACTTGAGGAACATGAAGGAGACGCGATCTGCGAAGAAACGCACACGGCACACGAAGTCCGATCTTGCTTACCAGCTCAGGGACATCAGTAGATCCGTTCATAATACTGAATTTAATTATTTCACACATGCACCCCAGAACAGACACAAAACTATGTTAAACAATCCACATATCAATTGAAAATCTTTTCACAAAACATAAGATCTATCAATGTAAATTTTGCTGATCTACAAACCCTATTACACCGTATTGATATTCATTGTGAACTCCTGGTACTAACTGAATGCTGGTTAAATTGCTCCAGTAACAACCATATTCCCAGTCTTCAAAATTATATTACCTACCACACCTCTGAACACTTAAATAAGAACGACGGAGTGGTCGTCTATGTTAAATCCACTCTTGTATCTGCTTACGAAGAACCGGACTTTCACGGATCTGCCTCTGGTTTAATAATAAAATTAGACCCAGATGTTGCAATACTTTGTGTATACCGATCACCCGCAAACGATAATATTAACACATTCCTCTCTGCACTCAATATAATACTTCTGTCGCTGACTAACTACAAAACTGTAATCATAACAGGAGACATTAACATAGACATTAAGCATAACTCATCAGATACACGAAGTCATGAGTATCTCAACACCCTGGCTTATCATGGATTCTTACCTGCACATACAAAGCCTACCAGAGGAAGTAACTGTTTAGACCACCTTATAATTCGCTCCAAGTTTAAGCCATTAACACTTGTTTATGAATCAACAGTAACGGATCATTATTCTTCTCTGTTTTGCCTTAACAAAATTACTATTAAATCTAATTCCAAAAAGTATATAAATAAAATAAACTACGATGCTCTTGACACAGTTATGACAGGTTTAGATTTTGCACCCGTTCTGTCTATGATAGATCCAAATGATGCTGCAGATACCTTTATAAGATTAACTAAAGCAGCCATAGAAGACTGCACTACAAAACTGAAGGTATCTGCAAAGAAACAAACCCTAAAACCATGGATAACGCCAGGTTTGCTAAGGTGTATACGTAACCGAGACTCGTTGCATAAAAAAGTAAAGCAATCGCCTGACAACATCGTAATCAGTACCACCTATAAACGATACAGAAATTATTGTACAGCAATATTAAAAAAAGCAAAAAGAAAATTCGACTCTCTAGAATTAAATAAGGCTATGAATAACCCTAAAAAACTTTGGGAAACTATTAAAAATATAACAAATACTACCAAACCCAAACACTCGTACACACAGTTGTTATCAGCTTCATCATCTCCGATACAGTCCTGCAATGACGTAAACCAATTTTTTGCGAGTATAGGAAGGAATCTTGCAGATGGTATAAACTACCAACAATCATTTACCCACACTTCACTCCCCCACACATCTAACTTCAATAAATCATTTGTTTTGGAAAAGACAGACCCTGAGGAAATTATATCAACCATAAATATGCTGCGAATAAATGCAGCAGCCGGCTGGGATGGTATTTCCACCCTGTTCTTAAAACGATACGCCACAACCCTCGCACCTATACTATGCCACATTTTCAACCTTTGCTTTGACTCAGCCATTTTTCCCACGTCATTCAAAAAGGCAGCCATTCATCCCATATTCAAGGGCGGCGATGGGTGCCTCGTAAATAACTACCGCCCCATAGCCGTTCTTAGTACTTTATCAAAAATACTTGAACGTTTAATGAATAAAAGACTCATTAACTATCTTGAACATTTTAATATTTTATCACCTCAGCAATTTGGTTTTCGCAAAAACAAATCCACAAATGACGCAATTCACAAGTTAATTGATCACATTGTGAAGAATTTAGACAATAGTAAAAAGGTATTGACCATTTTCTTAGATCTCACAAAAGCCTTTGACACTGTGCCCATTCCGACCCTTTTACTCAAGCTAGAAAGTATAGGTGTAAGGGGCCAACCACTTAATTTATTTAAAAGTTACCTAACAAACCGTTCACAATTTGTGACAATGGACAATTATAACAGCGATACAGTTACTATCGAATACGGTGTGCCGCAAGGAAGTATTTTAGGGCCCTCTCTCTTCCTCGTATTCATCAACGACCTCTGCAACCTAGATATACCAAATGCCCAAATAGTTTCGTATGCTGATGACACTGCAATAACTTTTACCGCTAACTCATGGTTGGAACTACAGTCGATTGCGCAAAAAGGATTTAACTCCACACTAGGATGGCTTTACACACATTCCCTGACCCTAAATACCACTAAAACTAATTTTATTACCTTCTCAATAAACACAAATTCCCAACCAAATCCCTGTATCTCCCTAAAAGCTCACTCGTGTTGTTTAATGTCGCAGCAGACCTGCCAGTGCTCATCACTCACTCCAGTAGATCAAATAAAATATCTTGGTATTATCATTGACCAACACTTAAACTTCAAAGCACACGTTAATACCCTATCTGGCCGCGTACGGAAACTCATTTACATTTTTAAAACACTGCGACATGTAGCACACGCATCAGTTATCCGGAATGTATACTTCGCTCTTTGCCAATCACTAATCACCTACTGTATTTCTTGTTGGGGAGGAGCTGCAAAGACAGTGATAAAGCCAATAGAGATCGCTCACAGGGCCATACTTAAAGTTGCCACCTTTCGCCCTATCTTATTTCCAACAATCGAACTTTATAAATCCTGGAACGTTTTAAATATACGACAACAGTACATTTTACAAATAGTTTTACTACAACATTCCAGAACACCATACAGACATATCTCTAAACGTCGAAAAGACATAATTTGCTCAATTCCGCCTCCACGTACCTCTTTCGTAAAACGATTCTCATTATATCTTGCTCCATCTCTCTATAATAAAATAAATGCAAAATGCCCAATTTTCAAACTCTCATTGTACAATTGTAAAAAAACTGTACGGACACTCCTTTTGGACTTCGATTATGATGACACTGAATTATTCCTTATAAAGTAATCTCATAAACAGACATACACACACGCACGCACGCACGCATACCATCAAACAAACACACATACACACACAAAACACACACACACACACAAACACCCACCCACAAAATCTAGATAATAATATGTCTTGTATAAATAATAGTAAAAATAACTATTGCATAGTAACTACCGTCATAATTATACAGATGCTGTTACAAATTTTATAATAAGCGCTCACTATTTCATATAATCCGCCAATCAGGGGACTGGCACTGTCTCTCCTTAACACAGGCTAAATTTTAGCCTAGCTAGGAGAACAGTACTTCACCCGTCTTTATTGTAAATTGTTATGAAATAAAATATGTAAATGCAACTGTTAAATTGTATAAACGTAAACGCAAGGTTTAACACACACACACACACACACACAATTAAATTCGTCAAAGTGAAAAGCGGTCAATGCGGTCAATGTATTTATATTAACATGGATTCCATATCTGAGACGCATACTCTAACTGACTTCTTACAAAAGTGACTTACAAAAATACAATATTTTTAGTGTTTTAGCATCTTTAAAACACTTAGAGAGACGTATTACAAACCCAAGCAGTTTAGAAGCTTTTTTGACAATTGCATCAATGTGTGTGTCAAAAACTAACTTACTGTCTAAATGGACGCCTAAATCACGAATAACATTGCTCCTTGGCAAGTCCTGGCCCGCCAAAGTATAAGTAGTGGCTAGTACTGCACGTTTTCTAGTGTACGTGATCACCGAACACTTGGATGGGTTGAGATGAAGTTTGTGAGCCCGACAGTACTCTTCAAGCCGATATAAGTCAGCCTGAAGAGCTAGTCTATCTTCGAGTGTTGAAATAGTGGTAAATATTACTTTTTACTTATTTCAACATTTACCTTTCAATCAATCGAGATTCCCCGACACAAAAAAGTGTCCGGGTTTTACCCGGAACCTTTTTGAACACTCCGCCCGGACGCTCTCTTAACTAGGACAAATCCAGGGAAACCCAGACGGATGGCAGCCCTACGTAACGGTAGTCGAGTCAGCAGTTGAAGTGAAATAATGGGAGCTAGTTACACGGTGACGTCGTTACGTGTCCGCAGAGGAGGCGATATCGAAGACGGCGCGCGTGTTGGAGGAGGCGGACATCTCGGAGGAGAAGCGTGACGTCATCCACCGCGAGATCGGCAAGTTCCGCGAGAGCATGAAGGTAAGCGCGCAGCCCCGCACCGCGCCCCGCGCCCCTCCGCCCGCCTCGTCCTGCCCGCTCTCCCGCCCCTCCCCCACCGCCCCCCCGCCCCAGTGACTATACTAATCTATACCAACGGTTTCATAGAGCACCGCTTTATTACACGACAGCTCTCTCCCGGGGGAGCACCTGTGACACTCGGCGATAGGGCAGCCAACTATCAGTCAAGAGCTTTGTTGTCTGATCACTTATACTTTTGGAGTTTACCTTTTAATACCAAGAAAAAATTACACTTCTTTATTAAACTAGTTTTACGCGATTCACATCACGTTTCGTTCTCTATTTATTTTCCAAGCATGTAAAATGTTTGTGTTTACATTTTACTACTCAAGTACCAGTCAGCGTGAAATCAACGAAGAGACGAACGAGTCAGCTAGATCAGCGTAATCATTTCTGTTAAATGGAATTTCTTTTAATAGAAAATAATATTTGATGGTTTCTGAATTATTAGAAGTATTTCAAAGAAAGCAATTGTTAAATCGGTTACACTGTAAATATGACATTCCGAAGTATAACATCATATTTTATACGTCATATTATAATAAATAAGTGTTTTTGAGATATGTGTCTTTACCGTGGTCCTTTCAAATATCGACGCAGATTTTTAAGATTAATCTTGCAGACGCGATAATGTACCTAACTAGATATTGATCACAGATTTTTGAAGGCGCAATGATACTTGGTCTTTTGCGGCAACTAACATTACTTTGACTTGTCCCATTCGGATGATAGTTATTGGCTTGTGAATGAATCAGCCATAACGTTCAGTATGAGTCACTGTACGGCGGGAGACAGGCAGGCTGTAGTGTGACGCAGGTGTAATAAAGCGGTGCAGTGTGTGTTGTCGCGGTAGGTGCCGCGCAGCCGCCGCGCCGCCAGGGAGCGAGGTGAGTCGCCACACCGTACCCACTGCGCCCACACGTACGCGACACGTACCCACCGCCACACACCGCGCTCCACACGTACGCGACACGTACCCACCGCCACACACCGCGCTCCACACGTACGTGACACGTAACCACCGCCACACACCGCGCGCCACACGTGCGCGACACGTACCCACTGCCACACACCGCGCGCCACACGTACCCACTGCCACACACCGCGCGCCACACGTACGCGACACGTACCCACTGCCACACACCGCGCGCCACACGTACGCGACACGTACCCACTGCCACACACCGCGCGCCACACGTACCCACTGCCACACACCGCGCGCCACACGTACGCGACACGTACCCACTGCCGCACACCGCGCGCCACACGTACCCACTGCCACACACCACGCGCCACACGTACCCACTGCCACACACCGCGCGCCACACGTACGCGACACGTACCCACTGCCGCACACCGCGCGCCACACGTACCCACTGCCACACACCACGCGCCACACGTACCCACTGCCACACACCGCGCGCCACACGTACGCCACACGTACCCACTGCCACACACCACGCGCCACACGTACCCACTGCCACAAACCGCGCGCCACACGTACGCGACACGTACCCACTGCCGCACACCGCGCGCCACACGTACCCACTGCCACACACCGCGCGCCACACGTACCCACTGCCACACACCGCGCGCCACACGTACCCACTGCCACACACCGCGCGCCACACGTACCCACTGCCACACACCGCGCGCCACACGTACGCGACACGTACCCACTGCCGCACACCGCGCGCCACACGTACCCACTGCCACACACCACGCGCCACACGTACCCACTGCCACCCACCGCGCGCCACACGTACGCGACACGTACCCACTGCCGCACACCGCGCGCCACACGTACCCATTGCCACACACCACGCGCCACACGTACCCACTGCCACACACCGCGCGCCACACGTACGCCACACGTACCCACTGCCACACACCGCGCGCCACACGTACCCACTGCCACACACCGCGCGCCACACGTACCCACTGCCACACACCGCGCGCCACATGTACGCGACACGACCTCACACGTACATTCGTAAACCTACACACTAGATATGAGCGCCCCGGCGATTTCTCACGCCGCGGCGGCGCGGCACACGGCATTTTTGAAATTAAAAAAAAATACAAACAACGGTTTTACACGAGACAATGAAGCCCTCTCATGTAACACTTGACCGACTAAAGGTTATGGCACACTATAACAGCATCGCAACGGCACCGCTCCAGCCCAGCAATTATCTTGTAATTCAAATTAGTCCTTAATTCGTGTGTCGTATAATACATTTTATAATGTCAATATCAAAAAGCCAACGGCAGGCAGTTAGCGTGTTAACCATTTCAGTACAACTTGGCTCGCAGCCTGCGTGCTTACAGCGCGCCGTCCGCGTGTTTCTGCCAATTCCGATTCGCCAGTCCTAGGCGTGTTCAATGACAAATGCCATGTAAAATTGTGTTTGCGGTGATAGCAAGCTTGCACCTCGCGGCTGGTGCGCGGACTGCGAGCGGACGACGTGTAACCGAGTAGCCGTAGCTTAAATACGAGGCGACGCCGTGCTGCAGCTGTGCAGTTGCGGTGCCGGTATAATATGCCATGACCTTAATTATTCCACTTTAAAATTTCAAAGGCCATTTGGGTTCCGTCCTCTTATCATCGTCGGTCTACAGCAGTCCATTGCTTTAAATTGGCGTCTTCAATCTCATGTCATTCATGTCGACTGTCACGTTGCTTGTGCTTCGCGATCTCACCTCAACAACACGTAGGTACCTATTGCGAAACAATCATCGATTCTAAGCTCACGGCTCGTCGTGCTTCTCTATACTTTGTTCCTACCATTAAAAAAATCGAAAGCATAACATAACACTTTCAATATCTTCCTGGACCACTGAGACGTGTTGGCCGCTACGCTACAACATTGGCAAAATTCAATCCTGAAGTGCAGTTTTATCTTTCGGATACCGATTGGTACAGAATTACGCCATGTCCTTCCCAGTTTGTTTTATTTTAAACATTTAGAGTAACTTTCGTCCAGCGGACTCAGTGCCCGACGCAGGATGCGATGCTGTGTTCAGTTTCCTGTCCTGGATTTAGTCGTTCAGTGTCGCTCATCTATACTAATATTATAAAGCTGAAGAGTTTGTTTGTTTGCTTGAACGCGCTAATCTCGGAACTGCTGGTCCGATTTGAATTTATCGAGGAAGGCTTTAGGCTATGTGTATATAATCACGCTAAGACAAATAGGAGCGGAGCATTAATGAAAAATGCGACGCAGACGCAGTTGCGCGGGTCAGTTAGTTCATTTATTGCATCGCGGCTGATACTTCAGAAAAACCGGCGTAGGCTAAGAAAAGCCAATTCTGTCATGATTCTGTTGTAAGAGGAGCTAGTCAGGCGAAGTTTTCGTGGCTTACGAATATAAAGTAATGATTTTTTCTTATATTATTAAATTTATATTTCACATTCGCTAGGTATTACAAAGCTCGGCGCGCCGCATGTTTTCAGCGGCGGTGGCGCGGCGCGGCGCTCATATCTAACACACACTCACAACAGTCACAACACAACACATTCCTGTACAAGCGCACACTTACACTGCACAAACCCACAGTTGAACACGCAACACACAACTCACACCCACTAAGTGTTTGATGTAGAGGGCCAGCGTGCGTCCTCATTGTCTCCTTCGCCCCTCAGTGGGCTCTCGTCTGTACCGCATCGCTATAAGGTCGATATTTGCATGCATATCGAGCACGCATCATCAGATGGACGGCACAACGGCCCCTAAACTGTCGAGTGTTTTGGTTAAATATTATAATGTAGCGTGTAAGCGGCGGTCGGTCCGCTCGGAGCGGCGCGAGTCACTCGTCTCAGCCGACGAATACGAACGCTTGTCGCTCTGCGCCTCAAACGACACTACATACGCGTGTTTTAAAACGATTCCCACAAGAGCTAAGTTGAAAGTTTGAGGCGCGAAGCTCGAGCTCGCTGTGAGGGCTCGCGCCGCCGCCGCCGGGCGGGCGCCGCCGGCCGCGCGGCATTCGTGAGTTGTGCCGCGCGGCCGCCCCGCGCACGCCGTGCGCCGGCGCCACACGCCATGCCAACTTGTCAATGCTGGGTGATTTATGTAAACACACGGGGTTATATATTAAAAAGATCTCGTCTAAACGACTAATATGAAATTTAAGGAAGAAATTAGGTTTTATTTTCAGACAATTTTATAATTTACCAAATTAAATTATAAAGTTTTCGTCTTGTACTTCCCATTACTTTTCTTTTAATTTGATTTCCTCACATTATTTCTCTTGATGGCACTCACAAGCATTTTGATTTGCGTTTATTTATATAGTAAAAAATAACGGTGTTTTCGGTGCAATACTCTATCAGAATGTACGTAATTGTATTGCGCCACTTTGTCAGTGACATTTGTTTGTTTACATAAATTGTCCTTGGTTGAAATGTAAAGTGTAGCTAAGCAGACTAGGCAGAGGTAGCTTAGGGTAAGGTGGCAGGCGGCGCTCGGCGTGTGCGCGGCGCGAGCGCGGCGAGAGCTTGCGGCGAGCGGCGGGCGGCGGCGGGCGGCGGGCGGCGGGCGGGGGGCGCGGCCGCGCGGGGCCGGAGCGCGTGAGTATCGCGCCGACTGCGGTGACGGATGGACGGCTGGATGGATGGCAGGCGCGCCGCTGCACGAGCGCCGCCCCGCTAGCGCACAGATCGATTCACGACTGACAGCTTTATCATTCTAAAATAATAAGTACAATCGAAGCTACTGGCGTAAAAAGAAAAAATATAATTTAATTTTTTTGGTGGAATCTTGTAAATTTTACTTGATCATTGCGCGGTGTAGTGATTCGCATTTTTTTAATCCAAAAGTTATATTTGGTCCATGCTTGTATGATCTTAATTAAAATATGTAGGTATGTACTCATAAGTTAACTAAAGAAAAATTACTCAAAAATTTTATACAGCATAAATTATCAAATAAAACAAAAACCAGCTCTAAGATTCATCACGTTTCTAAAAATTGTTAACAGGACTTTAAAATAGTGACTAAGAATCACCAAACCGCGCAATGAATCGATACTTTTGTCAAGTTATTTTAAAACATTCGTCTGTCGACGATTCAGCTTCTAGTTCTCTATGTTATTTCTTGTAAAATGCGCTGACAAACAGCTGAGGTATATTTTGAATTTTGGAATTTTTTAATTTTTTTTTGAACGACTAGACTAGACTAGACAGGCACGCCTTATCCCTCTAAAGTGGTGACACGACATCAGATTCTGAAGTGATTGCCTCTTAAGCGGCGTCTACAGGCTGAATAGTCGATGCATTAGTTGTTCTCATACATAGTGGCACCTCTCTGGGCAGGCCAGCTAGGGTGTGTGCCAGTGGCGGCGTGCAGCGGCGCTGTGCGAGGGATGCGAGCGGAGTGCGACGTAGGCCGAGTCAGTGCGAGTGGTCAGTAGGTGGCGATTTTCAGATGCGGCGGAGCGGCCTCGGCGGGGAGCGGCCGGTCGCCTTCATACGTGTCTATCGTGTCTAACGTGCTAGCGACCACCACCCTCAATCGTATGAAACTGAACTTGATCGACTTTTCTTTGGCTGCGGGCGCGCTCACGCGACCTCACACACACTCTACGTCAGTACGTATCGCTGGCAGCATGCCGCACACGTGGCGTGTTCGCTGTGCGCGTGAGGGTGGCCGCGCATTGTGTTATATTGGTTCGTGTGCGAACTGCGGCGGCGTGCGTTGGGGCGGGCGCGCACTCAGTCAACTCGTTTGGGCGCAGGAGGAGGCCGAGGTGGTGGTGCGGCGCAAGCGCGACGCCAAGGACGAGCCCGAGCGGCCGCGCGAGCGGGACGAGCGCCGCGAGCGCCCAGAGCGCCCAGAGCGCCCAGACCGCAACGAGCGCAACGAGCGCAACGAGCGCAACGAGCGCAACGAGCGAAACGAGCGCAACGAGCGCAATGACCGAAATGACCGCAGTGACCGCAATGACCGCAACGAGCGCCCGGAGCGAGCACAGGAGCGCGAGCGCGAGCGCGACAAGGACCGCGAGCGCGAGCGCGACCGCGACCGCGAGCGGGAGCGGGACAAGGACAGGGAGCGCGACGGGAGGGAAAAGGATCGACGCCGCCGGAGTGCTTCAAGGTCTGTTCATATGTCATCGTTGCACTCATCATTTAAATTCATTATTCGTTCAGTACCTATTTCATACATAATATTCACCATTTTATTGTCGGTTTCGTCACTTACACCATCAAAGCTGTTGTAAAAAAAGCTTGTTGTACAATGTGCCACGTTTCAGGAGTAAGGACAGACGCGAAGAGCGCGACAAGGAGCGGGAGCGCGAGCGAGAGGAGAGGGAGCGAGACAGAGAACGTGAGCGAGAGCGAGAACGAGAGAGGGAAAGGTAACGAAAGTGACGCTCATCTTTGAAATGACTATACTTTGTTCGAAACTACATAAATGAAACCGTTTGTTGCAGAGAGCAGCGGGAGCGGGAGCGAGAAAGGGAGATACGCGAGCGAGAGAGAGAGCGAGAAAGAGAACGGTGAGTATTACTGTTTCATCTACACAGGCTTGTGCTTATAGTGTTCTTCATTCGTTCTAAATGTTTGTCCACAGATAAAAAAGCATGGCAACTGTCAAATAGTAAACGATTTTATTGATACAAAAATAGCATTGAAATTAAGCTTGTCAACATCCAAATTCAAGGAAAATTTAGCTTATTGATACTTTCCTTTTTATTGCTGCCGTGTTTTTGGGAGTCGGGCTGCGTTGTATTTGGGATTTTTCACGAGAACGGGAGCAGCAAGTGTTCTTTTTAACCGACTTCCCAAGTTCCCAAAAGGAGGAGGTTATCAATTCGGTTGTATGTTTTTTTTTTTTTATTTTTTTTTTATGTTTTGTTACCTCATAACTCCGACAATAATTATGAACCGATTTCGAAAAATTCTTTATCTGAAAGGATATACATACTTGCAGATTGGTCCCATTTAAATTTTATGAAAATCGGTTACGAACTATGGATTTTAAATCGAAATAGCTGGAATTTGTCTACTTAGATGATAGTTTTATGTCATCCAAGTAATCGAAATTGCGTATTTTGCTTTTCTGCGATTTTGCAGTGGTGCTGTTAGGTGTGGGGTACCACTAAAAAGTGAAAAATAAAAAAACAAAAAAAATTCAACCGACCTCCAAAAAAAAAAACACTACAAAGTAAAAAATAACTTTAATTTCGGAAGTTGGTGTCAAAATACGAAGAAACTAACAAAAACACCGACTTCCGAAATTAAAGTTATTTTTTACTTTGTAGTGTTTTTTTTTTTGGAGGTCGGTTGAATTTTTTTTGTGAAAAGTTTTTTTATTCCGGTCAGAATGCAATTTCTTTTTTTCCTCTCTTTTTTATTACTTTTGATTGGCTCGCGTTTGACCACTATTTCACCTGGTGGTTGTGGTGTGTGGTGAGTGATGATGCAGTCTAAGATGAAGCACGCTTGCCAGAAGTAACCTATTCACTCTTGCCTTAAAGGCTCCCAGGTTGTAGCTATCAGGAAACAGACTCCGGCAGAGAATTTCACTCCTTTACTGTACGTAATGAATGTGTTCCCAAAACGTATTGTGCATGTGGGTGGAATGTCCAACATAACATGTACCGGTGGCGCGCCGTTCGTCTTGTGGTCCGATGATGGAACGAGCTTGGCGGAATTCAATTAAGTATACAATTCCGTCGCACATTCCCCAAAATGCAACCGGTAGAAAACCGACAGGCTAGCAGCTCGGCGTCGATGCTCAAGACTTTGTAGCTTCGCTCGACGAGCCTATCATTGCCGATGATCCTCTTGGCTCGTTTCTCAGTTCTTGGTTCAGTGCCTGTATGACTCCGTTGATGAATCTGAATGCCGCGTCACTTGCGATGTAGCATTTCTGCCCCATCATGCTTAAAATCCTTTGAAAAAAATGGAACAAAAAACTAACATGTACTTACAAATATACACACATCAAAAAAAGTTTGCGATCACTTTGAAAAATCGACCACACCACACGACACCGATTTTGGGGTATCCTAATGCCGACAAGGAATTTATAGTTGACACAGACGCAAGTGATATCGGACTTGGCGGTGTGTTGTCCCAACGGAATGGCGATCAAGAAGTTGTGATTGCGTACTTCAGCAGTCACGAACCCCAAGCTCGTAACAATACTTATACTTGTACATTGTCGTCCTCTACTCCTTTTACCAGTAAATTACGATATGGCGCCACTTTTCTTGGTACATTGCATTCGTTTTGTTTGCACTCGTGGTTGTACTCCAGTTTTTGCAACAGAAATAACAATATTCAGGTCGTACAGCGCTAGATCGTCGCGTAGCAACAATCGCTGAAGTACTTCGTATTTGTTAGATTGCGCGACTTTATAATAAACTCCTTCGCCAGCGGTTTTCAACGTTGTCACTTGAGCAGGTCACACTTTGATTTTTTGTTGTTAAATAAACTTTTTACAAAAAAATACAACCGACTTCCCAAAAAAAAAAACTACAAAGTAAAAAATAACTTTAATTTCGGAAGTCGGTGTCAAAATGCGAAGAAACTAACAAAAACACCGACTTCCGAAATTAAAGTTATTTTTTACTTTGTAGTTTTTTTTTGTGTTCGGTTGTATTTTTTTGTAAAAAGTTTTTATTTTTCACTTTTTAGTGGTACCCTAACAACACCACTGCAAAATCGCAGAAAAGCGAAATACGCAATTTCGATTAATTGGATGACATAAAACCGGTTCACCCTTGTTTGGTCGAACAACGTTTGATACAATATTACTAAATCGAACAACGTTTAAGAAAATCATCACTTAGTATAATATCGTTTGACAGAATTTTCAGTTCGTCGAATATTTATTTGCTATAACAAAATTTGTGCTAATGATCAAAAGGTATAATAATAATTTATTCAAGTAAAAAGTTAGTACAATTGTGATTTACATGAATTACAATTGAGAATGTTTTTAGTTCTACCTGTAATGTAGACCTGCCTGATCTAGGTTAATAAAAAAAACCTGTGTTTCAGGCCATCTATTTAGATCAAACATTTAAATGAAAAACAAAATGAAATGGATGCAAAATAATAAAAGAAAAGAAGACAATATTTTCAATGACTTAAAAGTAACATGTTGAGTAATATTATTTTAAACTAGATTAAGTATGATATTATATTTAAACAAATTTACGAACAATATTGTAGCCAATAAAGTGGAGACTTAATAATTAATTAAAGTTAATTACATTAGAAAAGAGGCATTATTTTACAATTTCTAGAAGTTTTTCCGTGTCTGCATAATTCTGTTTTGCTAAATATTCCTGAACTAGTAAATTACACCTATTATAACTTAGACTATAGATCTTTAGTAATCTGTTAAACTGATTATACAAGTAGGGTCCTAAAAATAAGTAGAATCGCTGAGCATAAGCATGTTTAGTTCGAAAGTTAGTGCATACCAAATCTTTTCTTCTTCTATCTGATGGTAATGGGTTAAAATAAAGGTTAGTATGTTGGAGCAAAATTACCTGCAAAACAAATAGTTGGCGTACTGTTAGGACCTTACATGCCATGTATAGTTGGTCTGTGGGAAATCGAAAGGGGCGAAAAGTAGAAACTTTTAAAACTGCTCTTTGGGCGCGTTCTAAGTGCAGCATGATCGATTTAGCGGCGCCACCCCATGACGTAATACCGTAGGTAATAATAGATTGACACAAAGCCAAATAAACCTGTTTAATTAATTTAAAGTCGGCTATGTTACGTAAGAAACAATAAAAAATATATAATATTCATTTGATGTAATTTTCAGGTGGTCATGTATTTTATTACGAATTATTTAATTTCTGCCACTCGCCGGCCGCTGCCGCGGCACCGCTCGTTTCGCTCGCTCGGCTCGTGCGTAGGAGGTCACAGTTCTAACCTAACCGTTTTTCTTTTAACAATTAACCCCGCCTAACTAGTTCGGTTCTCGCTAGCCTACTAAAAATAATCTCTTTTGTCTATATAATCTAGTCGTAATTGAGAGTCGTAATATTCGATACGATCTTTCGACTAAATCATTATTAGTCTAGTGAAACATTAGTTTAAATAAAATTAGTGCATTTGAAAATTCGGTGAAATGAAATTTGGTTCAAATGAAATTAGTTCAAATAAATAATTATGCTAAATAAAAATTTACCAATGAATTATTCGGTCAAATGAATAATTCTACGAAATGACTTTATTGCAACTAAAATTCGCCGAAGTGATTTTCGACGAAACATTGTTCGACCAAACAAGGGTGAACCCATAAAACCATCATCCAAGTTGACGAATTCCAGCTATTCCGATTTAAAATCCAAAGTTCGGAATCGACTTTGATAAAATTTAAGTGGGACCAATCTGCAAGTATATCCTTTCAGATAAAACAAAAATTTTCAAATCGGTTCATAATTGTCGGAGTTATGAGGTAACAAACATAAAAAAAACATACAACCGAATTGAAAACCTCCTCCTTCTTGGGAAGTCGGTTAAAAAGTGACTATTATGTTAATGAAAAATAAACATTGAAGCCATTTTAACATATCAGTTATAGTGATATAGGGCTAAAGTAAGCGAAATTTCGTTGTCGTTATGAGTGTAGACAATAGACATCATATGAAACAGAACAAAACCAACCCCCAGTCAACTGCGGCGGTTTGTTCATTTGATCATCATTAGATACACGTTATACGTTTCGTTACTCCTTTCAATTGACTCTGGAAAAACGTAACTACGTCTATACACGTCCAGCAGTTCTTGTATTTGTTATTTAAAACTGTTAGAAGTTTATAAAAAAAACTATACGAACAATAAACAAACATTTTCCAGAGATAAAATGTAAGACGATTCCAAGATATTTTGTAAATGATGATTGGTTTGTTTTTTGTTAAAGGTGGCATAGGTAGCAATGTAGGCCGCCCAACCCAGATATCTCAGCAAGCGATTCTTCAGGCCACCATATCATATGAAATTTTTTGTTTGATCAAATAAAATAATAACAGAATGACTCTCCATTCTGTTCGGTGTCCGTCTCCTCCTATATATACCATTAAGCTCTTGTTCTACGAGCAATCACATAGAGGTTGGGAACCGATGCCCTACATGTGTAGTTTTACGAGCGCGCGATAACAGTCAGTGCGCGGCGGTGTGCAGTGAGCGACATGCTGACGCTGCACCCGTACATCCGCACGCGCTACGAGATCCGGCGCGAGTACGTACTCACTATATCCGCACGGATACTTGATCTATGTCCGTTCTTACTTCACTCCGTCAGAGTTCCAAAATAACGGTTGAATGACGCTTTTCAGCTTTGTGGTGTAATATTATGACTGTGTTAATTTATTTTTTATTAATACTGTTAACATTATTAATTAATCAAATTAAGTAATTCTATCCATCACTATTCGATATTTATGAATGTTGTGAATTTGCGCGTTCTGACAGTACAACAGTAGCATAGTTATGTACCTACAGTGTTGCTTAAAACGTACAATACTCTCGGCAGTTGTTAAAGCACATCAGATTTACAAAAGTTTGTCTCTAAATACAGCGTTGTCTCTTTCATCCTTATAAGTATTTAACTTTCCGTGGCGGGTCTAACCTGTATAGCAGAACTTTTTACGTCATAATACTATTTTGCATAACAACGGATAGCATAAAGTTCATTTCACAGAAAATGTTTTGGCATATACTTATTCTATCATACATTCAAAACTCATAATTTTGCAAGTCAGAATCAACTTTAGGCATTTTTTTTTTTTAGGGATGGGAAATCATCCAATGACTCCTTCTGCTCTGGGTGTAGCGGGAGAGAGTGTCAGACTTCTACTGAATAAAACCCATCCATGTTCCTTCACTGCCCTTTGTGTTCCGGAGCCATGGTGTCTCTTTCGAATAATCCCGCGACTCCGGCAGGCCCTCTGTGTGCTGACTCTCTTTGAGGCGCGCGTGGAACACTAACGCGCCGTCGACACGGTCTGTCGTCACTAGACGGACGGACGGCGAGCCACCCACAACTCGCCGTCCACAGGCCCGCGCCTACGGTGGCCGGAGGTCACCAGGTGGCCTCCGACGGCCGGGAGACGACTGCGTCCCATTCCGTCTCGCTCCGGACCATGGCTTGGACCAGGGCCGGACGCGAGAGGTCGCCGCCGATCGCCGCTTCGAGGACACGGCGGTGCTCCGCCCGCGCGGGGCACACCTGCACAGTGTGCTCCACCGTGTCCTCCGGACGATCCCCGCAGTGGTGACACCCGGGCGTTTCCTCCCGCCCGATTCGGTGCAGGAACCTCCCGAAACGTCCATGTCCGGTGAGGACCTGCGTCAGGCGGAAGGTGAGGACGCCGTGGCGCCTCTCAAGCCACTCCTCAAAGAGGGGACTTATTGCCTTAGTGCCCTGCGCTGGGTTGCGATAGTCGTCGTCTCCATGTCGCCATGAGATCGCGCCGGAAGTCCGTCCGCTGCGCGACAATTTGCCGCGTCAGCGGAGTTTCCCCCCGGCTTAGTACCTCCGCGCGCCAATCATGCGCGCGAGGACCAACGCCTCCAGATCCCATGGCGGCAATCCGGCAAGGAGACCCGCCGCTTAGCGCGATCTTTAGGCATACATTTCAAACCGATAGTCATAGTCAGGCGGCCAGCCTGAGCCGCGGTGGCGTGAGTTAGTAATACCACCAGCTCCTCAACTCGCGGCCGCCGCACCCCTCCGCGCCCCTCCGCACCCCTCCGCACCCCTCCGCGCCTACGCGGGCTTCAATCACTCTAGGGGTAGGGCAGACAAGACTACGTGGAGTCGGTCTTGCAGCGATTCGTTCATGTCACTAACTTTTAAAACAAAACGTTATTATTTACTGTTTAAGACAACATTTAAGTAAATTGAAAGAAAAACATGCTATTTAATAGAAATGGCAAAATTATAATATTACAAGACTAGAGTCAATAGCAAGTCCATATAAAGAAAAAAATAAATAAAATAATCGTCGCTCTAAATAAACTACACTCTCAAAATTCTGCCATCTTAAAGTATGCCATTTTTTATTCGGATATATAAACATTCGGCCAAACAATCATTATATTAATATAATTTTTATGCATTAAAAATATTCTTTTAAAAAAGATTATGCCAAGTGTGTAATGCCAGGTAAAGGGAACCCTTGTGTGGCATCTGCGATAGTTCAGTTTTGCTTCTCAGGGCAGTCACAGACACCACAGACTGTATTCAGTAAAAGTCGTATTATTTTATCCTACAAAAACATTGAGATGTACTGTACTTACCTCGTTTTTTCCTATTTTGTTTTTTAGCGAACGTGAGCGCGAGCGAGAACGCGAACGCGAACGTTCCCGCGAGCGCGAGCGCGAACGCGAGCGGTCGCGCGGGCGCTCGCGCAGCGAGGCGGACGCGCGGCGCGACAAGGAGGTGGAGGACGAGGCGCGCGAGAAGAAGCGCCTCGAGAAGAAGGCGCGCGAGAAGGAGGCCGCCTACCAGGAGAGGTACCTATCACACGTCCTGACGGCATTGACATACTATTTAATACTTTTTAGGGTTCCGAACGTCTGTATGGAAAAACAGAACACTTATAGGATCAATCGTCAGTCTGTTTGTTTGTCACAGCCTATTTTTTCCGAATCAACTGAATTGGTTCAGTTGTAATTTGGTACATATTTGAACTTCTATGACCCGAACGACGCATATTTTTGTAACATTTGAGACTCTGTGAGCGACCATGTGTAAGCACCGTAGGTGAGGACGAGCAGGACGCACCTAATGTGTACTACCCTTGCTATGTACTACCCTTGCCATGTACTACCCTTGCTATGTACTACCCTTGCTATGTACTACCCTTGCTATGTACTACCCTTGCTATGGTGCAGGTTACGTAACTGGGAGAGTCGCGAGCGGCGCAAGCAGAAGGAGTACGAGAAGGAACGCGAGCGCGAGCGCTGCCGCGAGGAGGAGCGCGAGCGCGAGGCCAAGCGCCTCAAGGAGTTCTTAGAGGACTACGACGACGAGCGCGACGACCACAAGTACTACAAGTGAGTGCAGACCTCTTACTACATAGAGAAGGAGTACGAGAAGGAACGCGAGCGCGAGCGCTGCCGCGAGGAGGAGCGCGAGCGCGAGGCCAAGCGCCTCAAGGAGTTCTTAGAGGACTACGACGACGAGCGCGACGACCACAAGTACTACAAGTGAGTGCAGACCTCTTACTACATAGAGAAGGAGTACGAGAAGGAACGCGAGCGCGAGCGCTGCCGCGAGGAGGAGCGCGAGCGCGAGGCCAAGCGCCTCAAGGAGTTCTTAGAGGACTACGACGACGAGCGCGACGACCACAAGTACTACAAGTGAGTGCAGACCTCTTACTACATAGAGAAGGAGTACGAGAAGGAACGCGAGCGCGAGCGCTGCCGCGAGGAGGAGCGCGAGCGCGAGGCCAAGCGCCTCAAGGAGTTCTTAGAGGACTACGACGACGAGCGCGACGACCACAAGTACTACAAGTGAGTGCAGACCTCTTACTACATAGAGAAGGAGTACGAGAAGGAACGCGAGCGCGAGCGCTGCCGCGAGGAGGAGCGCGAGCGCGAGGCCAAGCGCCTCAAGGAGTTCTTAGAGGACTACGACGACGAGCGCGACGACCACAAGTACTACAAGTGAGTGCAGACCTCTTACTACATAGAGAAGGAGTACGAGAAGGAACGCGAGCGCGAGCGCTGCCGCGAGGAGGAGCGCGAGCGCGAGGCCAAGCGCCTCAAGGAGTTCTTAGAGGACTACGACGACGAGCGCGACGACCACAAGTACTACAAGTGAGTGCAGACCTCTTACTACATAGAGAAGGAGTACGAGAAGGAACGCGAGCGCGAGCGCTGCCGCGAGGAGGAGCGCGAGCGCGAGGCCAAGCGCCTCAAGGAGTTCTTAGAGGACTACGACGACGAGCGCGACGACCACAAGTACTACAAGTGAGTGCAGACCTCTTACTACATAGAGAAGGAGTACGAGAAGGAACGCGAGCGCGAGCGCTGCCGCGAGGAGGAGCGCGAGCGCGAGGCCAAGCGCCTCAAGGAGTTCTTAGAGGACTACGACGACGAGCGCGACGACCACAAGTACTACAAGTGAGTGCAGACCTCTTACTACATAGAGAAGGAGTACGAGAAGGAACGCGAGCGCGAGCGCTGCCGCGAGGAGGAGCGCGAGCGCGAGGCCAAGCGCCTCAAGGAGTTCTTAGAGGACTACGACGACGAGCGCGACGACCACAAGTACTACAAGTGAGTGCAGACCTCTTACTACATAGAGAAGGAGTACGAGAAGGAACGCGAGCGCGAGCGCTGCCGCGAGGAGGAGCGCGAGCGCGAGGCCAAGCGCCTCAAGGAGTTCTTAGAGGACTACGACGACGAGCGCGACGACCACAAGTACTACAAGTGAGTGCAGACCTCTTACTACATAGAGAAGGAGTACGAGAAGGAACGCGAGCGCGAGCGCTGCCGCGAGGAGGAGCGCGAGCGCGAGGCCAAGCGCCTCAAGGAGTTCTTAGAAGACTACGACGACGAGCGCGACGACCACAAGTACTACAAGTGAGTGCAGACCTCTTACTACATAGAGAAGGAGTACGAGAAGGAACGCGAGCGCGAGCGCTGCCGCGAGGAGGAGCGCGAGCGCGAGGCCAAGCGCCTCAAGGAGTTCTTAGAGGACTACGACGACGAGCGCGACGACCACAAGTACTACAAGTGAGTGCAGACCTCTTACTACATAGAGAAGGAGTACGAGAAGGAACGCGAGCGCGAGCGCTGCCGCGAGGAGGAGCGCGAGCGCGAGGCCAAGCGCCTCAAGGAGTTCTTAGAGGACTACGACGACGAGCGCGACGACCACAAGTACTACAAGTGAGTGCAGACCTCTTACTACATAGAGAAGGAGTACGAGAAGGAACGCGAGCGCGAGCGCTGCCGCGAGGAGGAGCGCGAGCGCGAGGCCAAGCGCCTCAAGGAGTTCTTAGAGGACTACGACGACGAGCGCGACGACCACAAGTACTACAAGTGAGTGCAGACCTCTTACTACATAGAGAAGGAGTACGAGAAGGAACGCGAGCGCGAGCGCTGCCGCGAGGAGGAGCGCGAGCGCGAGGCCAAGCGCCTCAAGGAGTTCTTAGAGGACTACGACGACGAGCGCGACGACCACAAGTACTACAAGTGAGTGCAGACCTCTTACTACATAGAGAAGGAGTACGAGAAGGAACGCGAGCGCGAGCGCTGCCGCGAGGAGGAGCGCGAGCGCGAGGCCAAGCGCCTCAAGGAGTTCTTAGAGGACTACGACGACGAGCGCGACGACCACAAGTACTACAAGTGAGTGCAGACCTCTTACTACATAGAGAAGGAGTACGAGAAGGAACGCGAGCGCGAGCGCTGCCGCGAGGAGGAGCGCGAGCGCGAGGCCAAGCGCCTCAAGGAGTTCTTAGAGGACTACGACGACGAGCGCGACGACCACAAGTACTACAAGTGAGTGCAGACCTCTTACTACATAGAGAAGGAGTACGAGAAGGAACGCGAGCGCGAGCGCTGCCGCGAGGAGGAGCGCGAGCGCGAGGCCAAGCGCCTCAAGGAGTTCTTAGAGGACTACGACGACGAGCGCGACGACCACAAGTACTACAAGTGAGTGCAGACCTCTTACTACATAGAGAAGGAGTACGAGAAGGAACGCGAGCGCGAGCGCTGCCGCGAGGAGGAGCGCGAGCGCGAGGCCAAGCGCCTCAAGGAGTTCTTAGAGGACTACGACGACGAGCGCGACGACCACAAGTACTACAAGTGAGTGCAGACCTCTTACTACATAGAGAAGGAGTACGAGAAGGAACGCGAGCGCGAGCGCTGCCGCTTAGAATAACATAATGATGATAAGTTTGCCAAAATAGTCATGTACCTATGTGAAAACTAACCTAAAGTGGAATATTGAGCCTTAATTTATCTTAAGAGCGTGTATTCCGTCCACTAGCGCCGCCAATCGTTTTTTATTATTTGTGGTAAATTTAAGACACGTAGATAAAAAACCGCTGTGTAGTGCACTGAAGAAATGTATTTATTATGTTTTGAGAGTTATGTTTTGTACTTTAGAACATAAATAGTTGCCAAAGTCGGTATTTTTGCTAAAAGTGGCCACTTTTAGCAAGAATTGCCGTTTTGGCTATTTAGCCATGAGTTATGTTTTAAAAATAGCTGTCAAAAAATAATAAATACATTTCTTTAGTGCACTACAGAGCGGTTTTTTATCTACGTGTCTTAAATTTACCACAATTAATAAAAAACTATTGGCGGCGCTAGTGGACGGAATACACACTCTTAAGAGGGCTATCACAATTTTTCTTTAATTTTAGCGTTTCATTCGAGTTTTGATGTGTGTTTTTGCTTTAGATATAGCCTTAAAAAAAATGTCTAAGACAGTTTGATCATTTATCTTGGGAGTGTTCTAAATAAATATTTCAATTTGTTCACGTACATCAGTAAAATCCTTGACTCCGCAAAGGATGTTTCACAAAATGTTGCTTTAGGGAATCTTTTGATGCCTTGGTACACCGAAGATATTATAATTTAATCATTTATAAAAATGTCCACGGTACAACTGTATCTTCTACTTTGGAATGTTCAAATCAATTTATTACGATTCATACAGTAATACACCAAAAATAATTATAAATAAAACTGAGAGTTATTGACAATTTTCCGTACGAAACTATAATTTTTATCTATGAAATTATAATCCAAATTCAAATAAAAAATATTTAATAATTAAGGTGGCGTTGCTATATTGCTTGAACAAAAAAAATTCGTCTAATTAAAAGTAAAGTAATTTTTTTAAAATAATTGTTGTATGCAATGCAAAAATCAATATAAATCTTGTGACGCGCGGTATTCAACTTTAGTCAACCTGAGCAATTCGATTTTGTTAAAGCGCTCTTAATTCAGGATTATCTACAGAAATTATCACCCATTTATATCTCAATGCTTGTGTCGTTGAAGTCTAAAATAACGCTTATAATTGACATTGACGATGTCAATAACTACCGCCCTATTTCAGTTCTTCCGTCCTCTAAAGTTCTGGATAAAATCCTTAATAACCGTCTGAATTCCTTCCTGGACAAATACCATTTCTTGGGGATAATCAGTATGGATTTAGAAAGGAAAAGAAATTGTAAGTCACCTAGACAGCAGGCGTAAATGCCTTTGTATTTGTTTGGGTCACTCTAAGGCGTTTGACACTGTCTCTATCCCTATCCTTATCAATAAACTGGAAATAGTTGTTATCCGTGCTGAACTATTGAAAATCTTAAAGGGTTATCTTACAGGCCGCACACATTTTATCAAGATTGATTCTGTAGTGAGTGATTAAGAAAATATCACCTTCGGAATACCTCAAGGCTCCATTTTAGGACCCTCTCTGATGATTGATTGTCTACACAGCTCATTAATGTAGATATGGAAATATCTACATTAATAAGCTGTGTAGACAATCATTTTAAAATTTTACAAATGCTGATGATACAGCTCTAGTAATAGAGTGGACTAAGACTGAGAGGTACAGAGTTTGGAAGTCAAGAAAGAATGAGAGAGCAGTCTTGTCTTCTTGATAGTAGTCTTACTTAGTTTGTAATTCAATAGTTGCCTTCCTTTTACATATTTAATTAGCAATAAACCTTTTTTTTATTGTACTTGACTGTCATTTTCACATTTATGTTATTAATGGGATTTCTAATTACTCTTCAAGAACATGCAAGTCGTGTTCGTTAACTAGAGACCTGGCTCGGAACTTGACCTCCCCCCCTCTTCCCCACCGTCGCCTTAATTAGCTTTATTTTATCATTACAGTTGTTGCACGTGTCTTGTCCGCTTAAGCGACAAGACATTTAAGCGGCGAACTCTAAAGAGTTTTCGAGTAATTCTCTTGCTGTTATTTGTTTATTTTTGGCTATTGGTTGTTTTTGGTTTTTTTTTTCTCTTTCGTCTCTAGTGTATAACAGAAACAAAACACCTTAGTTAAATACGGGCCACGCACTTGTAAGGCGGAGAGTATAGGTGTGTGGGTGAGTAGTGTAGTGGAGTGGCACTGATGCGGTGTGGTTGCAGGGGCAAGGAGCTGCAGCGGCGCCTGGCGCTGCGCGTGCGCGAGGCCTCGGGCGACGCGCGCGAGCGGGAGCGCGAGCAGAGCGAGCTGGCGGCGCTGCGCCGGCAGGTCAGTGCACACACTCAACACACACTTTTATTTCATTAGGGACAACAATTTAATTTTATCACTTAAAAAAAAAAATACCATACTCTACAGTTTGGCCATCAAATATCTCGGCATTGTGACACTTTAGGGCACCCTGTTGCTAAAATGTTTTGCCTGTTGAAGTGTTCTACCCATATCGGAATGCTAGATCGTGCACTGCAACAAGGAAAAAACAAAAACAAAATGTTAGCTGGGGACTCTATGGCCAAATCTATAGAGAAAAAGTTTGGCACAATGTTTAGAAGCTGCTTTAGACTAATATGTACAATGTGCAATTCTGAAAATCTACCATATGGAATCAGA
Organism: Ceramica pisi; assembly: GCA_963859965.1. NCBI lineage: Eukaryota > Metazoa > Arthropoda > Insecta > Lepidoptera > Noctuidae > Ceramica > Ceramica pisi. Next base: position 121,786 of record OY982551.1, read on the forward strand.
TCCAATTGATAACCATCAGTATTTGAATTCGGTAAAAAATATTATCTTATGGGAACGGGTCCATCCTGAAATTCTGATCTCGTGGTGGCTTGTGACATATTAGGTTGGGAAAAAAGTATTTTCGCATTATAGTATGTATGCACTTGTAATAAAATCTCTTTAGCTATACTATTATTTTGTATCTGGCTGGTTTTGGTATCATCATATCAAGATGAGTGAATCTAATGAAGAAATTCGATACATTTTAAAATTTTACTACAAAAAAAAAGTAAAAATGCAACGCAAGCCTCGAAAAAATTTGCGATGTTTATGGACCTAGGTAGTGCAGTGTCTGTGAGAGTAGCACAAATTTGGTTTAAGCGTTTTCAATCCGGTAATTTTGATGTCAAAGATGCACGTCGCTCTGGTCGCCCTATTACGGATAAAATGGATGCCATTTTTTAAAAAGTGGAGCAAGATCAGCATATCAGTAGTTACGACGTAGCTGAAGCACTGGGAATTGACCACAAAACAGTTTTGGCGCATTTGAAAGAAACTGGGTACACAAAAAAGCTAGATATTTGGGTACCTCACGAGCTCACTGAAAGAAACCTAATGAACCGTGTACTCATTTGTGATTCTTTATTACGACGTAATGAAACCGAACCATTTTTGAAGAAGCTGATAATTGGTGATGAAAAGTGGATCACGTACGACAAGAACGTGCGAAAAAGGTCGTGGTCAAAGGCCGGTCAGGCTTCACAGACTGTGGCGAAACCCGGGTTAACTCGCAACAAGGTGATGCTGTGTGTGTGGTGGGATTGGAAGGGCATTATTCATTATGAGCTGTTACCACCAGGCAGGACCATCGATTCTGAACTCTACTGCGAACAACTGATGAGATTAAAGCAAGAAGTTGAGATAAAGCGGCCGGAATTAATCAACAGATGGGGTGTGGTTTTTCATCATGATAACGGTAGACCTCACACATCTTTAGTCACTCAGCAAAAATCCTGTTTCAGTCTCTTCAGAATTATTTAGGCAGTGTCAGGTTAACATCACGAGAGGATGTCAAAACCACTTGTCGCGGTATTTTGATCAGAAGTCCCAAAATTTCTATAGCAATGGGATCATGTCCCTACCTACAAGATGGCAAAAAGTTATCGAACAAAATGGTACCTACATATTAGTTAAATGTAAATAAACTATTTTAAAAAACAGTTTTGAATTTTCTTATAAAACGCGAAGAAACGTTTTCCCCAACCTATTACAATCATGATGTTGGGTGACTACAAAGGTGGATGTTGAGTCGCACACTGCCAATTGCTTTGGACCTTCTGATGACAAGTGATCCAGACCGATACTCGGTGTCGATTTCTTCACTACTGGGTAGTTCCGACCACTGCCGCGGACGCCGTGACCGATGTGTTGCGGAGGAGGATGGAGTTCTAAATTCCTTTCTCTGACGTAACCATGCCTGGCGACGCTCGTCCATGGTTTGGTGCTGAAGCGATTAAACACGCGGCATACATGCGTAGCTTGTGTCGACGCTCGTACTCGCAAAGCAAACGACGTGAGTCGGAAGAAGAGAGCCTTCAACAGGGCTGCCAAGTCTTGCAAGAAGGTGTTGCGGAGGGCTCGGTTTGACCACATTAGCCGAATAGGTAACAAACTTGCCATAAACTCAGCAGGTAGTAAGGCTTTTTGGTCTCTAGCTAAGTCGATCGAATCGAACTTCTTCCGCCCCTCACTACCACTGCTGAGACCCGAAGGAGAAAGCGAACTTATTTGCTTCTTTGTTTGCGGGATCCTCACGTCTGAATCCTGGTGACGCGAGACCCCCTGCTTCCGCTGATGGATACGATTCGAGTATGTCGAACATTTGCATTCATCAGAAGGATGTCCGTAGGGGACTGCGTAATCTAGACGTGAACAAGGCTAGCGGCCCCGACGGAATACCGGCAATAGTTCTAAAGACTTGTGCGCCTGAGTTTTCTCCGACTGCTGGATATTAATTCCGGGGTTTCTCAGGGGTCAGTACTCTTCCGGCCCGTGGTGCTGCTCGACGAGGTAGGCAAACTCTTTGAAAGAGTCATTGCAAGCTGCCTCGCCGAGCACCTAGCGGGAACGGGGCCGGATCTTGCGGAACACCAGTTTGGTTTGGCTCTACGGTGGACGCCATCATGCGCGTTAGAGCCCTCACGACGGGGGATGCGGTGCGATGACGGGGGGTAGGGTTGTCATGGCGATGTCTCTCGACATCGCTAACGCCTTCAACACCATGCCCTGGAGCTGCATTGGGGAGGCACTCCGGTATCATCGGGGGCCGACCTACCTTCGTCGTGTGGTCGGGGACTACCAGTCCGACAGGGCAGTCATCTTCCCCGGTCACAGCGGAGAGTGGAACCGGCGAGATATGTCGTGCGGTGTCCCATAGGGATCGGTTCTGGGGCCGCCCCTGTGGAACATCGGTTACGACTGGGTGCTGCGCGCCGACCTTCCAGGTGGCGTCAGCGTGGTCTGCTACGCTGACGACACGCTGGTGCTGGCACAGGGGAGGTCGTACGAGGCGGCGGCCGAATTAATGACACGCGGGGTTGCGATAGTCGTGAAGACGATCCGGCAATTGGATTTCGAGGTGGCATTGCACAAGTCCGAGGCCATGTCCATTCATGGGCCTCGGAATGCGCCAACGTCGGGATCCTTGCTGACGGTAGAAGGGGTACCCATCTGCGTCGAGACGACGCTGAAGTACTTTGGGCTCGTCCTCGACAGCCGGCGGAACTTCGTGGAGCAATTCCCACGTTTGGCTCTCAAACTGGAGCGGGCCGGTGCTGCTTTCAGGCGGCTCCTGCCCAACCTAGGGGGACCAAACGCCTCCCGCCAGAGGTGCGGTCCATGGCCCTTTACGGGGCCCCGGTTTGGGCGCGTTCCTTTAGGCGGCGTGCCGCCCATTACTGAACGCGCCCCAAAAGGTGGTAGCCGTAAGGTTGGCCCGTGCCGCACGAATTCGCGCGAGGCAGCGAGTCTCCTTGTCGGATTGCCGCCATAGGATCTGGAGGCGATAGTCCTCGCGCGCCTGCATGAATGGCGCGCGGAAGCACTACGCCGGGGGAAACGCATTGATAGTGGGCACAGCAAAGGAGTGGAATACCCTGCCAGAGTCTGTTTCCTGATAGCTACAACCTGGGAATCTTTAAGTCAAGAATGAATAGGTTATTTCTAGGCAAGCGTGCTCAATGTTAGACCGCATCATCATCAAAAGTGAAAAAGGTGATTCCTGGTAGATCGTGGTAATAGTGAGAAGTCGTTACAAGGTTAGAGTGTCGGCAGGTGTGGGGCGCGCGGCCGGCAGACGACCCCGCCGCGCTGGCGGCCTACGAGCGCGCGTGCGCCGAGCACGACGCGCAGTACGCGCCGCGCCTGCTCATCGACGTCAGCCTGCAGCTGGAGCAGCAGCGCGAGCGCGAGCAGCAGCGCGCCGAGCAGCGCGAGGAGGCGCGCCGCGAGGTACGTGCGGGGGGCGGGGGGACAGAGCTCACACACCAGCGAGCGACTGGCGGCCTACGAGCGCGCGTGCGCCGAGCACGACGCGCAGTACGCGCCGCGCCTGCTCATCGACGTCAGCCTGCAGCTGTATGAGGTATGAGGTGTAGAGTCTGGTCTGGATGTGTAAGTAATGCTGAGTGTTGACGTTGCAGGCCCGCGAGCGCGCGGCCCGCGAGCGCGAGCGCTACCTGCGGCTGGCGGCCGTGCGGCAGCTGCCCACCGAGGCCGAGCCCATCGACAGCGACAGCTCGGGCGCCGCGTCGCCACCCTCCCCCGCGCCGCCCGCCACGCCCCCGCGCCGCCACCACCGCCGCGCCGCCTCCTCCGAGCCCGCCACCCCGCCGCGCCCGCCCTCCCCGCCCGACCCCGCCGACCCCGCCTCGCCCGCCTCGCCCCGCTCGCCCCGCTCGCCCTCCTCCCCCGCACACCCGCCCGACCCCAGACACGTGAGTACACACCAAACACTATTAAACTATTAAACCACTTGACTGCGCATACCCCGAAAAATATTAGTGTTTTTGCTCAGATGTTAGGCAGCGGCACTAGTAACCATTTTAGTTGTGACCAATTGTTAGACCTGTGGGCATGCTAAATTTTTACAAATCGTTTTAATTTTTTATGCAATTTATAACGCATAAAAATGCCTTCATACCCGTTGAATTTGTGTGGGAAACATTCCTAGACCTTTTGTTACAAAAATGATGGCATAACTTTTCATCAGATAGTAAAGACTACGCAAAATATTTTTGATTTGAATCAGATGATGAGCCACTGCAGGGGTCGATATAAAATGGTGGTTAGGTGAACGAGCACACTGTGAGAAGCGCGCGTTGATGTCTTTTGGAAAAGTCTCTTTCTTTCATTAGGAAATACTTATATTTTTATGCCTTTCTTCCCCTTTGTATTTTTAATATCTGTGCTGTTACGTTTAATGATTGAAGTCGATTTATCGATGATCATAAAATTACAACTAATACAATTTTTAATCAATTCACATACTTACATTAAACACGTAACTACTTTTAAACGACTTTAAAAATAGGGTCTCAGATTTTTCATCTGTGTGTTTGACATACATGTTTTCATTTTAGATTTTCGACGATTTCAGAATTAAAATAAAAGTGGAAAGATAAGGTTAATAGGGAAACTTTGTTTAAACAAGATATAGCGCTGTTTGTTTGGATTGAGTATTTTTATAATGTTAAAATTCATTTTATCGATATCAACTATTTTCCTTTAATCAAGTAGTGCCACCACTAACCATAGGCTACCTATGCAACTTGACCTTGAACGGACCAATAGCAGCCGCGCGTTGTTCCTCGTCCCCCGGCCCGCTGTAGTGAGGCGCGTACTTAGAACAAATCGGCCTATACGCTCTCTAGTGGTTATATACTCTATGGTACACACACACCGCGCCGCACTACACTGTGACGTCACGCGTGAGAGTTCTGGGGGACTACTCCCTTAGCCGAAGTCCGTAGTTTCAAGCTTAGTTGCGAGCGTATTCATAAAGAATAAATGACAAGTAGTTATTGTCAAATCTTGTTGTCATTCAATCTTATTTCGGGTTCGGGACTAATCGTAAGTCCATGTGTGATATGGAGTAGAAACTACGGACTTTGGGCTTAGAGTCTCAGTTGTAGCCCTAGTACTTAGCTCATCATCATAGGATTAAAATGAGGAGTTAAGTACGTGGTGGGCCTCAAATTCACTCACACGTATATACATGTGACTGTTACAGAGCGTGACGTCGACGGGCAGCTCGCCCATCACCATCAGCTTCAAGAACCACCACAAGCTCAGCCCCAACAGCTCCGACACGCCCAACGGTGAGTCACCGCCACACACCACCACACACCACCACACACCACCATACACCGCCACACACCACCACACACCACCGTGTACCACCGCCACCAAACACCGACCTCAATCAGTGACCTTTTGTCCTTGTGCCGTGTAAAGCTCTGCTCAAACTGAGGCGAAACCCGCGCTGGTTACAGTCACTGGTAAGGGGTGAACATTTGTAAACGAGCAACCGAAGCCAAAGTTATAGTTTGAACCGGTTAGATCCGGGGCCCACCGCTGGAGAGCACTCAGTACAGTAGCCCGCGCACTTTGTTGTGTCATCGGAATAATAGGTACCTACAACTTGTTTGATTCAGAAATAAATATTTTCGCGGTTGAGTCGCGACCGCGTTTGTTTCTTCAGCGCTAGAGACATTGAAAACACACAAAGTTGCGCAACTATATTCCTGCTGCGTGTGTTCGCCACTTAAGGCGCATCCCCGAGCAAAACGCAGCGCTAGCCGTTTTTTGTGCAGTTTTTTGGAGCTATCTACTCTTTATCCAAAAGAAATATCAACTAATAAAAAATACATTAAATTTCTACATAATCTTGGCTTCAAAATGGTAGATTTTATTTTTTATTACTAAGTATAATGTTTAAAGTAATCTCCTCATAACGAAACCACAGAAATGAGAAAAAATTACTGAAAACATGCATCTTCTCGAAAACTAACTATTATTTTGAATTTGTACTTACACTAATGGATAGGCAATTACATTATGAAAATTTTGGTAGAAGTATTTTTTTCAAACGACCAAAATTAGATTTTATAACGATTTTATTCAACATTCTGAGCGTATTCGCTATTGTATCTCTTGCGCTGTTAGTGAGGGAAAAAATGCTCAAGGTTATTTGCTCAGGGTAGGACCTTAATGGTGTTATTTTAGCCGAATACGTTGGGTCGTGTTGGAACGTGTTCCTTCGGCATAGTGTGTTTAGACTCTTAATTTTCATGCATTATTGACAGATATGACCTAACTGAGGATTGACATATGAAATTTGAAAATGGTAGAAATGGTACTGAGATTATGCGATACAATATAATAATATGTCATCGTAGTATTCGGTGTTTTATTTTAGCTACGTAGTGAAGGCAGGTTCGGCCTCAGTCGGAGCCGGAGGAGCTGCGGCTCATGTCAGCATTCGTGTCAGTGAGCGCTGCCGATAGCTTTACTTAACTAATAATATGTTGTTTACTTGCCGGTATGTATTGCATCTCTGTGGACACGCGTAAGTCTTCACGGATGGATTCAATGCTACATGTACGTTTATTATTATTATAGTAACACGAATGTTTAATTGTTATGATTACGGACTTTGTTCTGTTTATTTACAATACTGAAACCTAACGGCATCACCTATCCGGGCGAGTGGATCGCTGCATGTTATCGTCCTGCCACTTGTGGTATAACAAGTGTATGCACGGCAATAGTAACTCGCGGTCGCAGCGATGCACTCGCAGCGGCAGTGGGTGGCAGTAGCGGCAGTAGTGCCAGTAGTGGCAGTAGGCAGTAGGCAGTAGGCAGTACCACTAACGTGTGCCTCCCTGTTGTGCTGCAGCGTGGCGCGCGGCGACCTACATGGGACGAGGTAACTCACTCTATACATTATTCATGTTTAGTAAACCCTTATTCTGTCTCTATCTATCCTTCGACGATGACAGAGACAGAACGATGTATGATGATGTTTAGACCTAATTATGTTTAAGTGATCTTGGTGTGAACAGTGTTCATCGCTTTTCTGTATAAGTATTTGAATTTCGAACTCGAGTTGCATCTATTGACTTTTTGTAAGCCATCGCAAATAGGGAATACGCATGAAGTTTAAATGTTTCTAGAATATTTTTTCCTAGTTCTTTATTGCCGTCACGTTATATCTAAAGGGTATTTATTTTTATTAAGTTCTTATTTATACGAAATTTACGAAATGCAAAATCAGCGCGGGAAATTTAAACTTGCGAAACGCGTGTGATGTCACACTACATGACTGACATTAAATTTAATTGTTGACCGTTACAAAAGTGTGTTCCTGCGGTGATTTGTAGTTAATTTAAATTTGTAATTATTCCAGGACGATGACTTACAGTGGTTTTGTTAAAGCGCAATCAGACGATTTACCAAGAATATTCTTATAGTGTTTGTGCACTTCGGTACAATACAATACTTATGAGAAGGTTTTTTAGCTTCCATGGCCTGTATAGCAATTGAAACGAGAATCGATCTGAAAACTGAAACGCCTACTGTTCACAAAGGTAAAAAAAACAAATACGCGACGTGTAGTGGGACGTTATCCAAAGCCCGCGCAAAATAGCGGCGTTTGAATTGAACAATTTTTTTCAGCAGTAGCTGACCCGCGCAACTTCGTTTGCATCACATTTTCCATTAATGCTCCGCTCCTATTTGTCTTAGCGTGATGATATATAGCCTATAACCTTCCTCGATAAATGGGCTATCTAACACTGAAAGAATTTTTCAAATCGGACCCGTAGTTCCTGAGATTACCCCCTACATACAAACTTACAAACATACAAACTTACAAACAAATGTTACCTCTGTAACATTATAGATTAGTATAGATTATAAATAAAATAAAAAAAATGACATATCCAAGTCTATTTATGTTTTTTCCTGCGTTATAAAGATGACAAGAAAAAATAAATAAAATAAAAAACATGCATATTCCCTATTAGAAGCTAGCAGCACATTTGTTTGCATACAAACAGAATGTTGCTCGCAGTTATGAAATTATTTTAGCTTCAATAGTCATTGCTTAACGAGATGATTGTTGTATGGTACTGCAAACTTACAATTTATTTATGTCAGTCGTCGTATATTCCTAAAATTTTTGGAAAAATTCGGTGGGCAATTTTTTTTTTTATAATAATTATGTACACCGATTACTCCTTCTGGTTTCTGATCCGATTTCCGTGTTTCTTTTAGTTCGATGCGACATACTTGCCATTAGATCCCGTAAAAATTTCATTCAGTTTGGCAGAGTAGCTTTTATTTTATGAGCATTTTTGATATTTAAATTTCTGCGTAGACGAAGATGTTGTCCAAGTATCACCTGATAAACACCGACTTCCGAAATTAAGGATACTTTAAACTTTGTAGTGTTTTGTTTGGAGGTCGGTAATATTTTTTACAAATTATTTTAATTTTTTATGCAATTTATAACGCATAAAAATGCCTTCAAGCGCGGTGAATGGGGTTGGCAACTGTCAAAGTGGCGCTAGCGTAGGTTGTTCCCAAAACATTGCCTTTTCATATGGTCAAATACAGAAAATAATTTCAAACAGTTACAATGACGCGCTGTATTGTCTCTAAATGCTCTGAAATTGGAACGCATCAAACACCGAAGGATATAAAAATACGAAGGTTTTGTTTTAAAAGCTATCCGTCGTGAAAAATTTATTTACGAAAAGTACGAGGTTATGGGGTAGCTAAACACTTTGTAGAAAGTGATTATGAAATAACACGTAATACACAGGCAAGCTGATCATAAATAAAGGCTTGACTATTACTTTTTTCAATTATCCCTACACTCCTCATCCTATAATATTTCGTACCTGCCTGTGTGATTTCAATGTTAAAAATCACTTGTCCAATCAATCGAAATCTTGCCAATCAATCGCCCGTCGTTCTACAAGGATTCTATACTATGATTATGGCTTGTTTGTTGAATTTAAAAACAAAACTCCAAAATCTTTCAATAAGATCCGCTTTCTTTCCTCGTAAGGGAGCTCCACGTTTTTTAAGTTTTTCTTTCAGTTCCTTCACCCGCCAGTTAGAAAACATGATGTATAATTATGTGCTCCACTTATTTTAATTGTTTTACAGCTGCCTTTCAGTTACAAAGTAAAGAATTTAGACGTTAAACTGCAACTAAAACAACATAAAAAAATAACAAGGGAACAAACTATGCTAGCGCCATCTGCTTTCAGCTTGCACCGGCCAACCCCATTGGTGTGGGAAACATTCCAAGACATCAAATTACAAAAATAATGGCATAACTTTTCATTGGAGAGTAAAGACTACGAAAATTATTTTTGATTTAATGAGATGAGGAGCCACTGCAGGGGTCTATGTTAAATGGTGATAGGGTGAACGAGCACACTGAGAAGCGCGCGTTGATGTCTTTTAGAAAAGTCCCTTTCTCCATTAGGAATTGTTAATCTGGGGGCACGGCAGTGCTCCAGCCAAGTCTGGAGCAAAGCGGGCACGGCCGTACCATCCTTTTCTCGAAGCTTTGCGGCTATTTCACCCCCCCCCCCCCCCTATATCGTAATCGTAAATGTAGACAAAGTCAGGGGTTTACATTTGCGGTGTTCAAGAGTAAATATTAAATCAAGTTTAACCTCCAAATTTCATGACATTTAAATTAATTGTTTACGAGTTACTGTCGATCAAAGTTACAACATTTTGTCACTCACTGACTGACCAATCATCGAAATTTTAAGGTACTTCTAGCAGACTTACCCACATGTAAAGTGAAAATTATAAAAACATTAAATAATATTATTAGGTCCTTACTTTTTTTTTGTAGTGTGGCACTAGTTATAAGGTCCTTACGTACTTTCATCTGAAATATCTCCTCTTTGGTTAAGAATTCCAAATTCAAATTTATAAATTCATTTAGCTGATACATTTGAGTTTTGAAAACAGTCATTCATTTGTTTTTTCCTCATTATTTTCTTCTTCGGCGCCGTTTATTACCGCACGATGGAAAACATGAAATATCGGTATATTTACGAGTACGAGTTCTACCGTGGCACCAGTGCTGAAGAAACAGCTCGAAGGATTAATGATGTGTACGGCGCTGGTGTCGCAAAAGAAATCAAGGTACGTATTTGGTTTCAACGTTTTCGTTCTGGAAATTTCGACCTTCAGAACCAACCCCGTGGACGGCCGGAGACCAAAGTGGAAAATGAATAATTAAAGGCTATTGTGGAAGCGTATCCATCACAAAGTTCTTCAGAGATAGCTGCAGGCTTCGGGGTAAGTGATAAAAATGTATTAATCCACTTAAAGCAAATCGGGAAAGTAAAAAAACTTAAACGATGGGTACCTCATGAATTGAGTGAATCGAACTTGCAAACACGCGTCGACTGCTGTGTTACTTTGCTCATCCGACACAATAATGAAGGGATTTTAAATCGAGTCATTACTTGTGATGAAAAGTGGATGCTGTACGATAATCGGAAGCGCTCGTCGCAATGGCTGAACCCTGCAGACCCAGCCAAATCCTGCCTGAAAAAGTTACTTGTGAGTGTTTGGTGGACTAGCGCCGGTGATATCTATTGTCAGCAACTGCAAACCATGAAGGAAGAACTAGCTGCTAAACAACTGAGATTGGTCAATCGCTCTAGGCTACTGCTGCTTCACGACAACGCAATACAATTGGAGCTATAATTGGAATGTCTGCGACATCCACCGTACTCCCCGGACCTTGTTCCAACAGATTACCGATTGTTTTTCCGGAATTGGGACAACTTCTTACAAGGAAAAAAATTCAACTCCGATGCGGCAGTCCAATCCGCCTACAAAGAGTTTATTGATTCTCGCCCCTATGTTTTTTTTAGTAAAGGGATCAATGAACTACCTATGAGATGGAAAAAGTGCATAGATAGCAACGGCGCATACTTTGATTAATTAAATATATTTTCAAAAAAATAAATTGACTTTATATTCGTCCCATCATCTTCATCATCATCAACTACCTATAACAGTCCACTGCTGGACATAGTACTCTCCTAGTGCACGCCATTTGGCTCGATCACCGGCAACTCTTATCTAGCTGCTACCAGCCACCCTGCGAAGAGGGCGTCCTACCTTACGTTTGCCGATTCGCGGTCTCCACCCAAAATTCAAAATTCAAGTCATTTATTCAAATTAGGCTGAGAGCCAGCGTTTTTTGGACGTCAAGTTTTACAAAAGACAGTCCCCCAAAACGCCCGCCCGTCACCACTTCCTAGTGTTTTAGCTGTGGAGAAGAAGTGGCCACACACTCAAGAACTCGTCTACCCCAACGGTCATCGATTCTACGGCTAATATGGCCGGCCCATTGACACTTCAGCTTGCTTATTCTATGAGCTATGTCTTCAACTTTGGTTCTCTGTCGGATCACTTCGTTGCGGAATCCATCTCTCAAAGAGACCCCATATACCCCCAGCATAGCCCGTTCCATAGCTCGCTGAGCGACCTTGAATTTATGGACCAGCCGTACAGTAAGTGTCCACGTTTCGGCTCCGTAAGTCATAACAGGCAGGACGCACTGATTGAAGACCTTAGTCTTTAGGCTCTGTGGAATACGTGACGAGAACCCTCGGCGAAGCTTTCCAAACGCGGGCAGCGTTAATGCGGCAACGTAACCCAGCTGAATTTTTCTGTTAGCCTCTTTCTCAAAATTGTTCTTACAAACTTACTTTAAAAGGGTCTTATCGCTATCTTTAAGAAGTTAAAGAAAAGAACGACCAAACTTCTTCGCCACGCTTCTGGAGTTCTCCCAGAGAATAGGACAGAGTTGAAGCGCTTCTGGAGTTCTCCTAGAGAACAGGACAGAGTTGAAGAGCTCCCGAAGCTCTTTTAGTATAGGACTGCCTCCCGCTTTCAGGAGCTCGGTTGTAATCCCATCCTCACCAGGGGCTTTTCCATTTTTAAGCTGTCTAAGAGCCGCCTCGATTTCGTCTTGGCTGACTTCTGGAGGTCTTCCATGAAATGGCGGGTTTATGTGGCTCTGTAATCCTCATTTTCGGGTTCAAGCTGGGATGCATGCGATGCGTACAATTGGCCGTAGAAGTTTCCGACTTCCGAAAGATTCTCCGGTTTCGAAACGACTATATCCCCACTTGATTTGGTCAACTTCGTCAGGTGGCTCCTCCCAAGAGACTGGACAAACACTTTCGACCCCCGATTTTGCTCAATCGCTTTCTCTATAGAGCCTGTATTAGAGCGTCGGAGGTCGCGTCTTACCAATTTTCTTATATTTTTGTTGAGTGCCCGTTGTTCCGACGAAGTGATAGGTGGCTTTTTACGTCTTTCCGTCATAAGCTCCAGAGTCTATTCCGAAAGTCTGGACCTCCTGCCCGTACGCCGCATTTTGCAAAATCGCGTACCTTCCCTGAGGATTTCCACCATTTTGTCGAGCGCCTGGTCAACGTCATTTGTGGTTTCCAAAGCAGCGAATCGGTTCTCCAGGTCTAACCGGAACGCTTTAGATCCTGACACAGTTGGGAGCATATTTGGACGGAGCCTAGACTTCATCAAACAAGTTCGCTCGAGCTTGAAGTTGATATTCAGAGAGCCTCGAACAAGTCTGTGATCTCTGAGACATCCCTGAAAATATGCTTTTTATTCGTTATGATGAAGTCTATCTCATTTTTCGTCACAGTGTCGGGACTTCGCCATGTCCACTTCCTTTGGGGCTGTTTCAAGAAATAATTCATCAAGAAAAGCCCCTCCTTTTCAAGGAAGTTGACAAGCATTTGGCCCCTATGATTTCTGCTGCCAAACCCGTAGGATCCTACTACCGATTCACTGCAATTCTGAACTCCCACTTTAGCGTTGAAATCCCCCATGAGAACGCTGTAGTGGGCCTTAGTGGTTGAATGCAAGGCCTAAGAGATGTCCTCAAACATTTCCTCCACTTCATCATCCGAGTGTGCCGAAGTCGGTGCGTAAACCTGAACTACCTTAAGGCTATACCTCTCAGTTAACTTTATTACGAGGTACGCTACTCTGTTCGAGACACTGGAGACTTCCTGAACGTTGTCACAGAGTTATTTGTTTCTTAGTAACCTGACTCCGCCTTGGGATAGCTGGTCTCCCCCTCTAAAATACATAAGATGGCCCGATTCCAGGTTATTGTGTCCTATTCCTCCCGTACAAAACGCCAATTTCATGTATAAGGACCTAATACCTTAATTAATAATAGAAAACAATTTTATGTTTGTGGTTTTGCAGGAACATTGAGTATGAATTTCGACTGCATTGTTAACTTTGTTCTTTGTTTACGTACAAAAAGTATTAAATTGGTTTATATTATTAATAAATTGTTATTTATTAAATACAATACATTATATGAACATTAATAACAAAATAAATAAATGTCCTTGGACATTTCACACAACGCCATATAGTCTCAAGCTAAGCAACCTAATGCTTGTGTTATGGTAACGAGATGGCTGATAAACTACTTAGATACATTTTTTTTTTGTAAATACATACGTATTATAGATAGAAAAACACCCAGACTCGGAACAAATACTTGTAGGTCTTACAAATATTTGTTCCGTGCGGGAATTGAACCCGCGACATTCTGCACAGCAGTCAATCGCTCAACCACTGCGCCAACCTTGTCGTCAAAAATAATAATGAAATGAATAAAGCTAAAAATTCGATTAAATTATCAATGTAATGCGAAGAATACTTCTTGCTGGCTCGATAGATGGCGTTGTACCTTCTCTAAATCGCGCTTTGGATTCGTTACAGAGCGGAGTATAAGAAGTACTTAAAAAAACAATTTTATCATTTGATCGCCATCTACATATGAAAAACTAAAAAATATAAAAATAATTTGTAATTTGTATTCGGCAAAACGAAGCTAGCTGAATTAGCTAATTAATTTATTAGTTATTGAAAGTAAATTTATTTAACATTTGGTTGGTTACTTGTTAGTTTAGTTACATTTTAGTTAGTTTTATATTTTGCTTGTCGGTATAATAGTTAGTTATTTATTGAGATTGTTGCTTATACATTAGTTTGTTAGTTACATATTATATATAGTAGTTCATTTAATATAGCTTTAGAAATATATATATGTATATAATTATATATTATAGTAGTAATTGTCACTATTATTGCAATGGAACCGGAAATATTACACATAAATGGCGACTTTTGTCAACACCGAGTCATTTCTATTCCTGGGGTAGAAAAATCAAAAGAGATGGAGACAGAATGGGCTCTAAGCAAAGCAGTAGCTGAAGTATAGTACATAATTACGTCATCCATAAAGAAAAAAGGAGAGCCACCAAAAAAAAAGTGATCTCAACAAAAACATTAAACGTAGGTAATAAAAAAATGTCAAGTCTATATGAAATCTTTCCGCCGTAAAATTTTTTGAGATCTCATAGAAGCCAAGTGATGTTCAACTTATTTTGTAGTTAAAAGTCAGCATTTAATGACTATATCAATAACTTTTTTATTTACATTATAATTATAGTGACTTTGCAATGAGCACAAATTAAAAGCTGCTTGCTGCGTTGAATTATAATTCACAATATTAAACTTTAAGCGTGCGTCATTTGTTACTTTCAACTCCTCGAAATATGCCGTTTTATATTTGTTTCTTCTTGTGCTCATTGCCAAGTCAATATAATAATAAAAAAAAAACTAGCGATACAGTTAAATACTAAATGCTGATTTTTAACTACAAAATAAGTTAAATACTTGGCTTTTATGAGATCTCAAAACTTTTTAAGGTGGAAAGATTGCATAGAGAGACTCGGCATTTTTTTATTACATTTAATGTTTTTCTTGGTATTTCTATCCCTTTCTTTCCCTTTGTATTTTATTGTAAAAATCTCTGCTGTTACGTCTAATGGTTGAAGTCGATTTATCGATGACTAGCTGACCAGCGCAACTTCGTCTGCGTCACATTTTCCATGAATGCTCCGCTCCTGTTTGTCTTAGCGTGATGATATGTAGCCTATAACCTTCCTCGATAAATGGGCTATCTACACTGAAATAATTTTTCAAATCGGACCAGTAGTTATTGAGATTAGCGCGTTCAACTAAAGAATCAAACAAACTTTTCTGCTTTATAATATTAGTATAGATTATAAGATTTAACTTAATTCAATTTTTAATCTTTTCATAAACTGATATTAAATACGCAAACACCACAATGATATTTTAAAAAAGGAGGAGGGTCTCAGTTTTATCATCTGTGTGTACAACATACATGTTTAGATTTTCGAAGACTTTAAAATTAAAAGAAAAGTGGATAGATAAGGTTATTAAGGAAAGTTGGTGTAAACAAAATATGCGCTCTATTTTTTATAATATTAAAATCCATTTCATCGATATCGACTACTTTCCTTTAATCAAGTAGAGCCACCACTAACCA
Source organism: Ceramica pisi (assembly GCA_963859965.1). Lineage (NCBI taxonomy): Eukaryota > Metazoa > Arthropoda > Insecta > Lepidoptera > Noctuidae > Ceramica > Ceramica pisi. Next base: position 137,291 of record OY982551.1, read on the forward strand.
TAGGCTACCTACGCAACTTGACCTTGAACGGACCAATTTGCAGCCGCGCATTCGTCCTCGTCCCCCGGCCCGCGGTAGTTAGTTGCTTGCTTAGGAGAAATCTGCCTATGTGCTCTTTAGTGGTGATATTCTGTATGTTCGGCTGCGATGTCAGCCGGTAGAGACGTCGCTCTAACATGTGGTGTGCCCCGCAGCGGACGCGTGCCGCGTGCGGCGCGTGCACGCCGCCTTCGTAGGGGACGACGACGAGCTGCCGCCGCCGCACGCGCACCCCGCGCACTCGCACCAGCCGCACGCACACCCCGCCGACCACCCCAGGCGTGAGTATACCTGCCCCACTCCTAGTCAGCTCTAGTCATATCATGCACGACGAGCTGCCGCCGCCGCACGCGCACCCCGCGCACTCGCACCAGCCGCACGCACACCCCGCCGACCACCCCAGGCGTGAGTATACCTGCCCCACTCCTAGTCAGCTCTAGTCATATCATGCACGACGAGCTGCCGCCGCCGCACGCGCACCCCGCGCACTCGCACCAGCCGCACGCACACCCCGCCGACCACCCCAGGCGTGAGTATACCTGCCCCACTCCTAGTCAGCTCTAGTCATATCATGCACGACGAGCTGCCGCCGCCGCACGCGCACCCCGCGCACTCGCACCAGCCGCACGCACACCCCGCCGACCACCCCAGGCGTGAGTATACCTGCCCCACTCCTAGTCAGCTCTAGTCATATCATGCACGACGAGCTGCCGCCGCCGCACGCGCACCCCGCGCACTCGCACCAGCCGCACGCACACCCCGCCGACCACCCCAGGCGTGAGTATACCTGCCCCACTCCTAGTCAGCTCTAGTCATATCATGCACGACGAGCTGCCGCCGCCGCACGCGCACCCCGCGCACTCGCACCAGCCGCACGCACACCCCGCCGACCACCCCAGGCGTGAGTATACCTGCCCCACTCCTAGTCAGCTCTAGTCATATCATGCACGACGAGCTGCCGCCGCCGCACGCGCACCCCGCGCACTCGCACCAGCCGCACGCACACCCCGCCGACCACCCCAGGCGTGAGTATACCTGCCCCACTCCTAGTCAGCTCTAGTCATATCATGCACGACGAGCTGCCGCCGCCGCACGCGCACCCCGCGCACTCGCACCAGCCGCACGCACACCCCGCCGACCACCCCAGGCGTGAGTATACCTGCCCCACTCCTAGTCAGCTCTAGTCATATCATGCACGACGAGCTGCCGCCGCCGCACGCGCACCCCGCGCACTCGCACCAGCCGCACGCACACCCCGCCGACCACCCCAGGCGTGAGTATACCTGCCCCACTCCTAGTCAGCTCTAGTCATATCATGCACGACGAGCTGCCGCCGCCGCACGCGCACCCCGCGCACTCGCACCAGCCGCACGCACACCCCGCCGACCACCCCAGGCGTGAGTATACCTGCCCCACTCCTAGTCAGCTCTAGTCATATCATGCACGACGAGCTGCCGCCGCCGCACGCGCACCCCGCGCACTCGCACCAGCCGCACGCACACCCCGCCGACCACCCCAGGCGTGAGTATACCTGCCCCACTCCTAGTCAGCTCTAGTCATATCATGCACGACGAGCTGCCGCCGCCGCACGCGCACCCCGCGCACTCGCACCAGCCGCACGCACACCCCGCCGACCACCCCAGGCGTGAGTATACCTGCCCCACTCCTAGTCAGCTACAATTTTTTGTTAAGCCAAAAATACTTTTCAAAATTAATGACGAACAACGAAGAGCAACATTTTTCCAGCATTGAAACTGTTAATTTGTTTTTTTTTCCAATGAACAGCTTTCTATTCGCAAGCCAGTTCGACATTTAAATAAAACATTTGATAAGTTACCTCCTCGGGAGTCATGTTTCGGAGTAAAAATGCGTTCCATTTTTAAATTACACGACAGATATGAGCTTACTATCTAATTTATTTGGCCGCTAAACACGACAGATATGGATCTTTATTTCATCTTCGTTCAAAAGTATACATCCGGTTTGCCTATTTTGTAAATAGGCCGTCAGTTAATACATACGTTCACTGGTTTTTGTTGCAGCTAAAGAGAAAAAAGATAAAAGCAAGAAGGGCGGAGGAGGCGGCGGCGGCGGAGGCGCGGGCGGTGGAGGGGGCGGCGCGGCGGGCGCGGAGGGGGACAAGGAGAGCCGCAGCGCGGAGGAGAAGCGCAAGCACATCAAGAGCTTGATAGACAAGATCCCCACGCAGAAGGAGCAGCTGTTCCAGTACAAGCTGGACACGGCGCAGGTACGCACTCTGCAGGACTGGCGCAGGCGCGGGGCTGGACAAGGAGAGCCGCAGCGCGGAGGAGAAGCGCAAGCACATCAAGAGCTTGATAGACAAGATCCCCACGCAGAAGGAGCAGCTGTTCCAGTACAAGCTGGACACGGCGCAGGTACGCACTCTGCAGGACTGGCGCAGGCGCGGGGCTGGACAAGGAGAGCCGCAGCGCGGAGGAGAAGCGCAAGCACATCAAGAGCTTGATAGACAAGATCCCCACGCAGAAGGAGCAGCTGTTCCAGTACAAGCTGGACACGGCGCAGGTACGCACTCTGCAGGACTGGCGCAGGCGCGGGGCTGGACAAGGAGAGCCGCAGCGCGGAGGAGAAGCGCAAGCACATCAAGAGCTTGATAGACAAGATCCCCACGCAGAAGGAGCAGCTGTTCCAGTACAAGCTGGACACGGCGCAGGTACGCACTCTGCAGGACTGGCGCAGGCGCGGGGCTGGACAAGGAGAGCCGCAGCGCGGAGGAGAAGCGCAAGCACATCAAGAGCTTGATAGACAAGATCCCCACGCAGAAGGAGCAGCTGTTCCAGTACAAGCTGGACACGGCGCAGGTACGCACTCTGCAGGACTGGCGCAGGCGCGGGGCTGGACAAGGAGAGCCGCAGCGCGGAGGAGAAGCGCAAGCACATCAAGAGCTTGATAGACAAGATCCCCACGCAGAAGGAGCAGCTGTTCCAGTACAAGCTGGACACGGCGCAGGTACGCACTCTGCAGGACTGGCGCAGGCGCGGGGCTGGACAAGGAGAGCCGCAGCGCGGAGGAGAAGCGCAAGCACATCAAGAGCTTGATAGACAAGATCCCCACGCAGAAGGAGCAGCTGTTCCAGTACAAGCTGGACACGGCGCAGGTACGCACTCTGCAGGACTGGCGCAGGCGCGGGGCTGGACAAGGAGAGCCGCAGCGCGGAGGAGAAGCGCAAGCACATCAAGAGCTTGATAGACAAGATCCCCACGCAGAAGGAGCAGCTGTTCCAGTACAAGCTGGACACGGCGCAGGTACGCACTCTGCAGGACTGGCGCAGGCGCGGGGCTGGACAAGGAGAGCCGCAGCGCGGAGGAGAAGCGCAAGCACATCAAGAGCTTGATAGACAAGATCCCCACGCAGAAGGAGCAACTCTCCAGTCTTTGCCACTACGTCTCCAATCTGCTCTAGACCTCTAGGCCGCTTTCGGCAACCAGCACAATGTCATCAGCAAGCAACATACACCAGGGAGCCTCCTCCTGGATGTCCGACGTCAGCGCGTCCATTATCATCAGGAAGAGATAAGGGCTGAGGGCCGACCCCTGGTGCAAACCGACTGCCACACTGAAGCTGTCAGTGGTGCCCACTGTAGACCGGGCTTGCGTACTACATCGACTGTACATCGCTCGGATCAACTGCACATACTTCCCAGGCACACCTTTCTCCTTAAGGGCCCACCACAAAACCTTACGAGGCACCCGGTCATATGCCTGCCTTCGCGAGGTCAATGAATACCATATGCCAGTTTTTATGTACAGCTCTATATTTCTCGCACAGCTGGCGGATAGCGAAAATCCGTTCACCGTTGTACCCCGACCAGGCATAAAACCGAACTGGTTCGGTGAGATAACACTCTTCTCTCAGCCGCCGTTCAACAACTTTCTACCAGGCTCTTTTTACTGTGCTTTATTCCTCTATAGTTGTTGCACTCCAGCACATCGCCTTTGTTCTTGAAGATGGGTATTACTCGCGCGCGATTAGAATGGGATGCAACCTTTTGGAACTGAGACGCGCGCGGTCCGCCGGCCAGCCGTAGCGTCGGCAAAAGTTGCCAGCGGGTTTAAAAAGGCCACTTAGGCACCAGCAATTCATACTACCCGAAACTATCAAGGATTTGTCCATTCTCGTTTTCTCGTGGACACGATGCTCGAAAAGATACAAATAAATCAAAAAACATGTTTTGTTTTAAACGCATATTTAATGAATACTTTTGCATCAACTTGCGCCTACGATGTGTATTTAATAAATAATTAAATTGTTTTATTCTTCGACATATTTACATTGCTCGTCCTTCAGTGTTGCCAGTTTCCAACAATTAATGGTACCTATATTTTGTAAATAATTATTTACAAATCGATTCAAATTGTTATATTTAAAGTTGAACTTAGTCCTCCTTATACTTAAAATAAAACTGTTTTATTATTATAGTATAGCTGTTATTTGTAATCACTTACATTCATTCAATCATGTTTTATCCATATGATTGGAAAACAAAAGTATCGAAGATTGTCAATGAATTTCGATTTTTAATGTACATAATATACTCGTATATCTAAACATTATTATTAAAAGGATTGCAACCATGAAACTATAGGTAATAGATCGTAGAAATAACTAATTTATAATTAATTCAGAGTTTTTTCGTTAACGCTATTGTCATTTTCTATTTACTTTGATAAGGTTCCATCCTTTTTGATCGCGCGCGGATTATACCAAGAAACTGTTACACCATTCATCAGGTATGGCTTATTCCAGCAATAACTTATTGAAGAATAAAGCTAACCACGCCCATCCATCTACCCGTAAGGACTTCCACACTTCAATTGGTATTCCGTCTGGACCAATTGCCTTACCATTCTTCATTCCATTCACTGCTGTTCTCATTTCATCTACACTGACCATCCTCACTAACCCCTCAATCACTGGTTTATTCTCTAGAACAACACTTTAGATATTTTCCTCATTCATCAGTTTTTCAAAGTAGCCCTTCCATTTATCCCTAATCTTTTCATCCTCCGATAGAAGCATTCCAGCTTCATCTATTAGACATCTTATCCGACTTAAATCCTTCGCCTTACTCTCTCTTGCTCTAGCAATACGGTACAGGTCGTTTTGGCCATCTTTAAAAGCTAAAAATAACTTCAAGTAATCAGCAAATTGTAGACACTTCGCCTAAACAACTGTTGACTACCAATTAAAATTCCAATGACCCGTTCTTACTCCCTTGACTCACCCCCGAGAACGTGTAGTAGGGTTTGGAGTCATGTCCTGCATACTCAAGTCGAGTGCGTACTGACGGCGCTCGCAAGGTTACTCACACAGAACTTAAGCAAGTGCGGCGTGAAGACCACAGCAGCGACCTTGCATAAAAGAACATCGTTATCGAAAGATTTCCACTCGTCCGGGTAGTTACAATACTGACTCAAAGACGTTGGCGGAGACCGACAGCACCGCCACCGGTCGGTATCCACTCACTTTGCGAAGTGGGGAACTCGCGTCACCTTCACTCGTCCGTGAGTTCTGAATTTTATGAAACAATTCCCAATCTAATAACATAAAAGAATGATACAATCTTACAAAATCTGCTTTATTGAAATTCCTTCTGTTTTATTAAATACTGAGACACAATGTTAACCAACGGTTCCTCAGAGTGTTGTACCCCTGAGTCTCTCATCTCAAACGTTGCCAGGACCAAATCTAAAGTACGATTATTAACATTAACCACATCATTTACCTGCCAAAATCCTCAGGTAAGCAATAAAGTAATCCAGATAACTTTGAATTTCCGCAGTCACAGAAGGCATATTGAAATAAAAACTGCCTCTCCTGCTATCGTCACTTGTGTCGCGTCTCTGTGTGAACCGTGCTATCAGAGCAGCACATCGTTATGACATCACGTAACGTGCCTTATTCCTGTGCCGCAGATCGATAACGTGCTGATGGAGAAGAAAATCCGGCCCTGGATCAACAAGAAGATCATCGAATACATCGGCGAGCCCGAGCCCACGCTCGTGGACTTCATCTGCAGCAAGGTGGTGGCGGGCTCAGCGCCGCAGGGCATCCTCGACGACGTGCAGATGGTGAGTGTGACACATGTGGCACGTGTGTGTGTGTGACAAGCTCGTGCACTTCATCTGCAGCAAGGTGGTGGCGGGCTCGGCGCCGCAGGGCATCCTCGACGACGTGCAGATGGTGAGTGTGACACATGTGGCACGTGTGTGTGTGTGACAAGCTCGTGCACTTCATCTGCAGCAAGGTGGTGGCGGGCTCGGCGCCGCAGGGCATCCTCGACGACGTGCAGATGGTGAGTGTGACACATGTGGCACGTGTGTGTGTGTGACAAGCTCGTGCACTTCATCTGCAGCAAGGTGGTGGCGGGCTCGGCGCCGCAGGGCATCCTCGACGACGTGCAGATGGTGAGTGTGACACATGTGGCACGTGTGTGTGTGTGACAAGCTCGTGCACTTCATCTGCAGCAAGGTGGTGGCGGGCTCGGCGCCGCAGGGCATCCTCGACGACGTGCAGATGGTGAGTGTGACACATGTGGCACGTGTGTGTGTGTGACAAGCTCGTGCACTTCATCTGCAGCAAGGTGGTGGCGGGCTCGGCGCCGCAGGGCATCCTCGACGACGTGCAGATGGTGAGTGTGACACATGTGGCACGTGTGTGTGTGTGACAAGCTCGTGCACTTCATCTGCAGCAAGGTGGTGGCGGGCTCGGCGCCGCAGGGCATCCTCGACGACGTGCAGATGGTGAGTGTGACACATGTGGCACGTGTGTGTGTGTGACAAGCTCGTGCACTTCATCTGCAGCAAGGTGGTGGCGGGCTCGGCGCCGCAGGGCATCCTCGACGACGTGCAGATGGTGAGTGTGACACATGTGGCACGTGTGTGTGTGTGACAAGCTCGTGCACTTCATCTGCAGCAAGGTGGTGGCGGGCTCGGCGCCGCAGGGCATCCTCGACGACGTGCAGATGGTGAGTGTGACACATGTGGCACGTGTGTGTGTGTGACAAGCTCGTGCACTTCATCTGCAGCAAGGTGGTGGCGGGCTCGGCGCCGCAGGGCATCCTCGACGACGTGCAGATGGTGAGTGTGACACATGTGGCACGTGTGTGTGTGTGACAAGCTCGTGCACTTCATCTGCAGCAAGGTGGTGGCGGGCTCGGCGCCGCAGGGCATCCTCGACGACGTGCAGATGGTGAGTGTGACACATGTGGCACGTGTGTGTGTGTGACAAGCTCGTGCACTTCATCTGCAGCAAGGTGGTGGCGGGCTCGGCGCCGCAGGGCATCCTCGACGACGTGCAGATGGTGAGTGTGACACATGTGGCACGTGTGTGTGTGTGACAAGCTCGTGCACTTCATCTGCAGCAAGGTGGTGGCGGGCTCGGCGCCGCAGGGCATCCTCGACGACGTGCAGATGGTGAGTGTGACACATGTGGCACGTGTGTGTGTGTGACAAGCTCGTGCACTTCATCTGCAGCAAGGTGGTGGCGGGCTCGGCGCCGCAGGGCATCCTCGACGACGTGCAGATGGTGAGTGTGACACATGTGGCACGTGTGTGTGTGTGACAAGCTCGTGCACTTCATCTGCAGCAAGGTGGTGGCGGGCTCGGCGCCGCAGGGCATCCTCGACGACGTGCAGATGGTGAGTGTGACACATGTGGCACGTGTGTGTGTGTGACAAGCTCGTGCACTTCATCTGCAGCAAGGTGGTGGCGGGCTCGGCGCCGCAGGGCATCCTCGACGACGTGCAGATGGTGAGTGTGACACATGTGGCACGTGTGTGTGTGTGACAAGCTCGTGCACTTCATCTGCAGCAAGGTGGTGGCGGGCTGTGTGTGACACATCGTGTATTGACGTAGCATGTGTCCGGCAGGTGCTGGACGAGGAGGCGGAGGTGTTCGTGGTGAAGATGTGGCGCCTGCTCATATACGAGCTGGAGGCCAAGCGCGCCGGCCTGCACAAGTGACGCCCCTCCCCCTCTAGTCTACACAGATAATGATAAATACAATATTATATCAATTCTAACTGTTTCTTATTTCATTGCCTCCCTAAACTACTCTTAGTTTTCCCATTTCTCTATAATAGTTAAAATCAGGGACCGAAAACCTTTATATATTACGGTACAGGTATCGAAGAATTTTGGTTATTTTTACGACCTAGGTTACCGCTATCTGGGTAACCAGACAGAAGAAAAATGTTACCTCTGATTGAGGTCAGGGACCGAAACCGGTACGACTAATACAAGTATTTTTTCGGTAACAACCTTTTTTCCTTTTACATGTATTTTTAAAGGTTACCTTTATTCTTAAATCAAATAAAACCAGTATTAATACCGGTTACCGAAGTAACAATTACCTCTATCTTACACGTGCCGTCGGCATTAGTCAAAGGGCGCGCATCGCCTGTGTGTGTGACAAAGAATCAAGTCGACACACGAACTCACGGCCCTGGCTGGCGCGGCACGCGCCACGCACAACGCGTCTTTCATTCAGTTTGATAGCGAGTAACTGTTTGGTTGGCTAAGTTACTCTTACTTTACTACCTCCTATTAAAAATTTGACGAAAAATGTGTATGGGATGAAACATGTCTATGCATATTTCACCTACGCAAGGGAAACAAATTCCTCTAAATGTGACATAGAAGGTTGCAAAAAGTTTGTATTTTTTCGTCGGTATTTGAGAAGTGAAATAAAATATCTTTTCGAAGACGAAGATTTTCCTTATCAAATAATGTCCCTTGTTGTTTATAATATTATGCCATCGTTCTCGTCACTGTCACTGTGGCTAACATGTTGTTTTTTAGGGTTCCGTAGCCAAATGGCAAAAACAGAACACTTATAGGTTCGTCATGTCTGTCCGTCTGTCTGTCCGTCTGTCTGTCTGTCTGTCCGTCCGTACGTCACAGCTTATTTTCTCCGAAACTATAAGAACTATGCTGTTGAAACTTGGTAAGTAGGTAGATGTATTCTGTGAACCGCATTAAGATTTTCACACAAAAATAGAAAAAAAAACAATAGGGGGTCCCCATACTCAGAACTGAAACTCAAAAAAAAAAAATCGCCCAACCCATGCGTGTGGGGTATCTATGGAAAGGTCTTCAAATGATATTGAGGTTTCTAAAATCATTTTTTCTAAACTGAACAGTTTGCGAGAGAGACACATCCAAAGTAGTAAGATGTGTCCCCCCTCCCCCGTAGCTTCTAAAATAAGAGAATAATAAATAAAAAAAAATATATATGATGTATCTACCATGTAAACTATGCTGTTGAAACTTGGTAAGTAGGTAGATGTATTCTGTGAACCGCATTAAGATTTTCACACAAAAATAGAAAAAAAAACAATAGGGGGTCCCCATACCTAGAACTGAAAATCAAAAAAAAAAAAAATCGCCCGACCCATGCGTGTGGGGTATCTATGGATAGGTCTTCAAATGATATTGAGGTTTCTAAAATCATTTTTTTCTAAACTGAACAGTTTGCGAGAGAGACACATCCAAAGTAGTAAAATGTGTCCCCCCCCCCCGTAGCTTCTAAAATAAGAGAATAATAAATAAAAAAAAATTATATATGATGTATCTACCATGTAAACTACCAGCGAAAATTAGTTTCAACGAGATCTAGTAACTAGTTTTTTTTTAATCCGTCATAAATCGTAAATCGCAACGTTTGCTTATAATATATGTAGGTATACCTACAGGTTTGTACGGAACCCTCGGTGCGCGAGTCCGACTCGCATTTGGCCGGTTTTTATGCTTTGGAGCGAGATAGTCCTGTTCGACTATCACACAATACAATGGTTGGTTAATTGTAAAATAATAATTTAAATCTCACGAGATAATATTAATTAAATAAGAATGTTTAATTATTATTCCATTTATTCATTTTATATTCATATATTTTACATTTTTATAAAACTAATAAAAAAACATTTAAAAATATAAAAAATAGCCCACCGGCATCGGGAACAGGATCCAAGCTACCGGTGGTCAGGGCTCCCGAGAGAGAAACCTCCTCACAATACGAGCTGTGTTCAGGAGTACTGCTTTCTGGATGAAGCCCTTGATACAGCTGCCCAACGAGAGCCTCTTGAGGTGTTGGTCGAGTGATATGTATGTGTATCTATATGTATACGTGTGCGTGCCTGCACCATTATGTTGTGTCACTAGCCAGTAATAAACTAGCATCCAATCGCAACGGTGGTTTTATTCATAGCTGACAGATCACTGGCGACGAGGTACCCACAAGTGCAAATAATTATAAAAGTGAAAAATGTCGAATACCATCGGTAATCTTTCAAGTTTCGATCACGACGCCCAAGAGTGGCCAATATTTAAAGGTCGGCTACTACAATTCATTAAATTGAACAGTATAAAACCCGAAAATAAGAGTGCTTTGTTACTTACCCATCTTTCGGACAACAGCTACCGCCTTGCACGGAACTTACTTCACCCTGATGTACTCGAGGAAGTAGGTAACGTTCGAGGATCTAGTTAATAAATTAGACAAGCATTTCACGCCGAGACGTTGTGCGTTTGCTGATAGAGAGAAGTTTTACGAGGCGAGGAGATCTGATGGCGAGAGCATCGAAGAATGGGCGGCTCGCGTGAGAGGTTTAGCCGTTAACTGTGAGTTTGGCGAGGCATTGGATATGCTGCTGCGAGATCGTTTCATACTCGGGCTTGCACCTTGTCGGGAACGTGACCGGCTGTTTGAAGAGGATGCCAGCAAACTCACTTTTGCTAAGGCGTTGGAGGTAGCTCAACAGGCTGCGTATGCGCGATTGGCGCGATCCAAGGCCGCAGCAACAGGTGAAACCGCGGCGACAATCGTCCAGGCTACGCAGATCAAGGAGGAACCTGTGTACCGGCTGAGCGGGCAGCGCAGGCAGCGCGCGCGCGGCGACCCTGCCGTGTCTACCCGCAGCTCGAACAACATTTCCGAGGAGATTCGTCGGTGTACAGTGTGCGGTCTCAGAAACCATGACTCTGAAAACTGTCGTTTTAAGAACTATCGGTGCCAAGTGTGTGGTGTGAAAGGCCACTTAAAGAAAGTGTGTAGGGCTAAAAAGGATGAATCACGTTTACATTGTTTGAACACGGAGAAAATAAATTCAGAGCAAAGTGACTGCGAGGAATGTGAGCTATATAATGTATAAGTAAGGTATGTTAGCAACTCGCCAATCATTTTAAATGTAATGATAGATACGGTAGGAATAGATATGGAGTTGGATTCGGGGTCGGGGGCCAGTGTTATTTCCGAAACGCTTTACAAAAAGCAATTTTCCGACCGTTTTCTAATAAAATCTAACCAAAAAATGTGTCTTTACAATGGCCATAAAATTTCGCCATTGGGATATTTTCAAGGTCGCATTACGTACTTAAATAATACCCACATGATTAAGATATATGTATTGCCAAACGGAGGTCCTCCGTTACTAGGACGAGATTTTATGTCGAGGTTTAGGATGTATTTCACTTCAGAAATTCATAACATCAAAACTCCATCTGTAACTGAGTCCGACACGGAAGAAGTGCAGCAACTATTATCTAAATACGCAGACTTGTTTAATGGCGAACTAGGTAGGTTTAACAAATTTGAGGTGAAACTTGTTTTAAAAGAAGGCACCCAACCCAAATGTTTTAAGCCACGTTCCGTGCCTTTTGCCTTAAAAGAAAAGGTGGAAGAGGAGATAGATAGACTGATAGGTTTAGGAATACTACAACCGATTAAATTTCCAAAATACGGAACCCCCATTGTACCAGTATTAAAGGAAAACGGGAAAGTTAAAATAGCTGGTGATTTTTCAATCACATTAAATAAAGATTTAGAAATAGATAAATACCCGATGCCTAGGATAGATGAGGTTTTTGCTAAGTTAGGTGGAGGTGAATGTTACAGCAAAATAGACCTAAGTAATGCTTACAACCAATTCGTCCTGGAGGAACCATCGCAAGAGCTGACCGCGATAAGTACATCAAAAGGGTTTTACAAATATACCCGACTTGTATACGGTTTAGCAAACGCACCAGCCATTTTTCAAAGAGCGATGGAATCATTATTAATAGGTATAGAAGGTGTAAGCATATGGTTGGATGACGTTTGTGTAACTGCGCCGACTAAACAATTGCATTTTAGTAGGCTAAACGAAGTTTTAAAAAGATTAAAAGAAGCAGGCTTAAAACTGCACAAAGAAAAATGTTGTTTTCTTCAGGACAGTGTTACCTATCTAGGTTACGTTATAGACCGACGTGGATTACGAACTTGCCAAAAAAAAACGGAAGCCATTATAAACGCGCCGCGACCAACGAATGTCACAGAAGTTAAGCGATTTATAGGATTAATTAACTATTACCGTAACTTTATACCGAATGCATCAGCTAAGTTGCACCCGCTGCATGGTTTATTGCGTAAAGGAGCGCGGTGGGAGTGGGGCGAATGTCACGAACGTGCATTTAATAGTGTGAAGGTCGAGCTATCTTCAGAAAGAGTGCTCGCTCACTATGATCCCGCGGCACAGTTGGTGTTGACGGTAGACGCGGGCCCGGCCGGCCTAGGCGCGGTGCTAGCGCAGCGCGACAGCGAGCGCGCGAATCTCGAGCGTCCGCTGGCGTTCGCTTCAAGGTCCTTGTCCACAAGTGAAAAAAACTACAGTCAGATTCAGAAAGAGGCGACAGCCATTATTTTTGCTGTCAAGCATTTTCATCAATACCTATATGGACGGCAGGAACCGTTCATCCTTAAAACTGATCATCGTCCCTTGCTTGCGATATTCGGAAAGAAAACCGGTATTTCAGTTATGGCAGCATCGAGGTTACAACGTTATGCAATAATATTGTCTGCATATAATTATAACGTCCAATATATTAAAAGCGAAAATAATGTCGCGGCGGACTATTTATCGCGCTCGCCTTTACCTGCATCTGACTGTAGAACGGAAGGACTAGATGATCTTTCGTTCCTCAACTTCTTAGATGCTAACGTCGCCCCGATAACGTTTAGCGATATTAAAACAGAAACTTGTAAGGACCAAATTTTGCAAACAGTTATAAAATACGTGCAGAACGGCTGGCCGCGTAAAATTAATTGTAAATTGGTACTGCCCTATTTTTACTGCAAAACAGATTTAGAAATTGAAAACGGTTGTATATTTCGAGGTCACAGAGTTGTGATACCAGCGGTGTACCAAAAAAGATTATTACAAGAACTTCATTCGGGTCATTTCGGCGTGGTAAAAACAAAGAGCGCAGCTCGTAGTAGATTTTGGTGGCCATCGATCGATAAGGACATAGAAGAATGGGTAGGCGCGTGCCACACGTGCGCCGGCACTCGCGCCGCCCCGCCGCGCGCGCCCCCCGCTCCCTGGCCGCGCGACTCTGTTCCGTGGCGACGCTTGCACATTGATTACATGACTAGTAATCAACATGTTTATTTGATCGTCGTAGATTCATACAGCAAATGGTTGGAGTGTTTACATATGGGTAGCGGTACTTCAACTCGGTCGCTTATAACTAAATTAAAGGAATTATTTTCTAGGTTCGGATTACCGAAAGTCATAGTCTCCGATAATGATGTAAAAATAAAGTCGAATGAATTTAAACATTTTTGTGAAATGAACGGTATCCGTTATATAACGTCCCCAATTTATCACCCTTCCAGTAACGGACAGGCCGAGAATTCTGTCAAAACATGCAAGAAGATGATAAAATGTATTATTAGTGACAACAGCCAGCAAAATGTTATTAACGAAAAACTGTTAGGGTTTTTATTTGATTATCGCATCACACCACATTGTGCAACGGGCGAATGCCCAGCAAAGCTTATGTTTGGTCGAAATATAACATCTAGGCTGGACCTGTTACTAGAAGATACTCATAACAATGAAACGAATAATGACAACTTAAAAACTAAAAGAAAAATAAACATAGGCGATAGGGTATGGTTAAAATGGTACACAGCTAGGAAAGAGATATGGATTTTAGGTAAAATAATTAAAATAATTGGAAATCGCATGTTCGAAATATTTGTTAAGGATCATAATGTAAACTGTAGAAGGCATATTGACCAGATAAGAAAATATACAGGTGCCACAGTTACTGGAAGCGAGACGAACGGCGTACGTGCTGATGTTGTGAGCCCCACGCCCTCAGCGCCGCCGCGCCCGAGCTCTCCGCCGGGGCCGGCAGCGCGGCCGCCACAAACATTGTCTCCTGCTATTGAATCGCAGGTTACAGAGGGCGAGGGAAACGATAATGGGGAAGAGGATGAGTGGGCTGAGGCTCAAAGTGAAGTCGGTGCTAACGATCACAATAATGAGACCAATCAAGAAGAATCCGAAAATAGTGGCGATCGTTCTTTTGAGCCACAGCCTACAAGACCGACTCGTAGTTGTAGACGTAAGATTAATTATAAGGTTTAATTTGTAAATGTATCGAGCACTACGCACACTAGATGTATGTCGATAAAGTTTCTGTAGTGTGCTACCAGCCGAGAGCGTCGGCACCTTTTTTTTGTTATTTGTAGTTGTAGGTATCTATGTAAAATTATTATTGCACCTACCTACTTAATGTTTAATGTACATTACTTTTGGAAATGGTGTTGGAGGAGTGATATGTATGTGTATCTATATGTATACGTGTGCGTGCCTGCACCATTATGTTGTGTCACTAGCCAGTAATAAACTAGCATCCAATCGCAACGGTGGTTTTATTCATAGCTGACAGATCACGAGGCTCTTGGCAATAATGCCATTGGCCATCACGACTATCGGCACAATGACTGCTGTGTTCACATCCCACATGTCGACAACCTCGCGAGCCAAATCAATATACTTAAGTTACTTTGTTTCTCTTTCTCAGACTTCACGAGGTTCTCGTTATGAGGGACTGCTATATCAACCATCATTGCGCGACGCTCTAGTCGGTCTATCACCACTATGTCAGGCTTATTGGCAACAATAGTTCTGTTAGTGATGATAGACCGATCCCAGTACAGCGTGCAATTGCCATTTTCGAGAACTGGGTCGGGCACATACTTATAGTACGGTACTTCCGATTCCACAAGATTGTATCTCAGAGCAAGTCGCTGGTGGATGATCCTGGCTACGAGGTTGTGCCTGTCCAAATAGTCACCGTTAGCCAGACTAGAACAACCGGAAATAATGTGGCGGATGGATTCCCCGGGTCGGTGACATGCCCGACATATATCAACCGTACCGTCCTTCACAATGTATTTCCGGTAGTTGTTCGTCATCATAACTTCGTCCATGATCGCACCGACAAAACCTTCGTTTTCCCCAAAGAGGTCACCAAAACGCAGCCAGGCTGCGGACGCTAAAAAGTCTACATCGGGCCCATGTAGGACCCGATATAGGCGTCCGTGAAGCTCCTTGCTCTGCCATACCTCCCTGCGGTCGGTAGTATCTAATACCACAGTTTTGCGCCAGTTCTCGTTAGCCAAGGAGAGCGCGGTAAGGCCTTTGTCCACCGCTACCATATCTCGATGCATACCCACGTCGGCCTCTAGGAAGTATTCCCTAAGGCTGCATACCTCGCGGTAGTGCAGGATCTTAGCATTTAAGAAGCCACGATCCCCGCACTTCCGCGGGATATACAGCCTCATCACCGATGACCGTGGGTGATGCTGCATCCGATTTGCGGTAAGCAGTGAGCGTACCCTTCTTTCTATCCAGGGCGTCAAGTTCTGAGTCCATTTGAGTATGCCGAAAGAGTACATCAAAACCGGCATGACCCAACCGTTGAAGGCACGCACCTTGTTTCCGCCTGATAAAAGACTGTTAAGTACTTTATTCAGGCGGCCAAAGAAGCGCTCCTTCAACGATTGTTTCATATCAGCAGCATTGATGCCTAACGCTTCCGACATACCCAAATACTTGTAAGTTTCGGTTGAGGAGAGGGACCTAAGGTGTATGGAATCCGAGAGTTGTGTTCCCACGGATTCCATAATCTCCCCTCGCTTTACATGCATGACCGCACAGTTATCCACACCAAATTCCATCCTGATGTCGCTACTGAAGTTTTCTGTTACCTTCATCAGTTGCAATTTGTTAGGAGCAAATAGTTTCAAGTCATCCATGTAAAGGAGGTGCGATATGACTTGACCACCAGTTCTCAACCGGAAGCCTTGCCCCGGACCCTCCAGCAATGTACTGAGAGGGTTGAGGGCAAGACAAAACCACAGTGGACTCAGACTGTCGCCCTGAAATATGCCACGCTCGATCCTTATCGGGTCGCTGTTCACCTGGGTCTGTCGACACCCTGGATAGTGGAGGACCGTCCTCCACTGCCCCATACACGACATCAGGAAGGTGCGTAGAACTGCATTAACTTTATACAGCTCCAGCACCCTCATGAGCCATGTATGTGGCACTGAGTCATAGGCCTTCTTATAATCTGTCCAGCATGTCGACAGATCCCTTCGGGAACGAAGAATCTGCTGGATAATGGCAATGTCAATGAGGAGCAGCTCCTTAGTACCGCGGGACCCGTTCCTACATCCATTTTGAGAGGCAGACATAATTGAATTACTATTAATATAATGGTTTATCTTAGCTCTCAAAATAGATGTAAGAACTTTATAGACCGTCGGTAAACACATGATCGGTCTATAATTTTTAGGCTCCGCCGTACTACCTGATTTATGGAGCAGGTTGGTTATTCCTGTAGTTAGAAACTGAGGCAGCGGCCCTGACTCTGAGGCAGACTGGAATTGAGATGCCAAGCGAGCGTGCGATCCTTTAAACCATTTTATCCAAAAGTTGTGCAGCCCATCCGGTCCTGGAGATTTCCAGTTAGGCAACGGACGAACTGCACAAGCTACATCTTGGGGGCTGATAGTAATTGCCCCCATTTCTGGTATCGGATCGCACGCGCGTTCGACTTTCCGAGTCCAATCACCCTCGGTATGACTGACAGGCACCGACCAGATGCTGCGCCAGAATGAACACATGGCGTCATCATCTGGTAGGCGCGTATCAGTCACACCTTGGTCCGGTCGCTCCCAAGCCCTGTAAACCCACCTCCCATTGCTTTGGAATGTGCGACTCTGAGTGTATCATTCCACTTGCCGCTTGTACCGACGTATACGGTTTGCCCATGCATAGGTTTTCTGCTCCAGGAAGTCGATACGCTCTGTGACGCGGGTCAGATAATCCCGAGGACTGATGTCAGTCCCCGAAAACGCCCGCCTCACACAGCGCATCACTCTACGGCGAGTGTTGCCCTCCCTGAAGCAGATAAGTTTGCCGATGAGTGCTCTAGCCTCACCGATACGACGCTCGATCCTGCACTGCCAAGCTGGTACGGCTGGTCGTGTAACTCTGTCACTATTAGGAAATTTGTCATGAGCTACACGACATGCCGCTGCAGCCGCACAGTACAAGATCGACTGGGTATCGGCGAGGTCTTCGCTACTAGCAAAATAATTTGCTAGTTGCAAATCTAGAGCACACACCAGCGCCCTATTTTTCTTATGCATGGGTAAACGAGGTAGCCGAGGCCTAAGCTCTGGTGGTGTGGAGCGATACTCTTGGAAAGCATTCTCCAAAGCGCTCCTCAATCAATTAAATTATTATTATTGCATTACTTATTCGTTCATTATGTTTTCTTGTATTTAAATTTATTCAAACTATTCACGTTGATATCAAAATTAGAAAGAAAATTAAACTTAATTTTTTTTAAATATTTAGTTTTTTTTAATTGGTTCTTATATTATTCGGTAAGAGAGAGTGAAAAAAAAACAAAATGTGCCCAGCACACCACGGTCGTGACTGGGTTATTTATTAGTTATTACCTTAGGAAATAAAACGAAAATGATGAGATGTTATGTCCCACTCAATTTGAACGTTTGATTGGGACATAACATCCCAATCGTTTTCGTCGGGTAGAAGGCTCAGGGAGAGACAGCGTAACCGTTTAACATATTATGTAAAAAAATACTTTTATTAGTACCTACTCATTTGTAGCTACTACCGCCTCGAGTAATGGGCCATTCGCGGGGATTCCGAATGGCTGCGCAATGGTCAGCGTTCCTTTTAACCTGTTACAATAATAATTAGGTAGGTATTTGTAAAAAAATAGAACCGACTTCAATAACACAAAAAAGTGAAAAATAACTTTAGCATCAGAAGTCGGTGACTTTTGTTTGTTTTATTCAGTTTTTTTGTCACCGACTTCTGAAGCTCACGCCATGGCGTGATGTTACGTCATGATGTTGTATAAACAATAAACATCCAACCGATTGCAGCAATCACGACAGATTTGCCGTCTATTATTGAAGAGTTCCCTTGTATATCTCCGATGATCAGCATCAGATTTTGACCAAATATGATTAAATTTGACTAAAAGGGACCACCTCAGGAGTACATTCTTTATAATAAAAAAAGTTTTTTTTTAAATCGGTTTAAAAAGTGGGAGTAATCGCTTAACAAACATACAAAAAAAAAACATACAGTCGAATTGATAACCTCCTTCTTTTTGAAGTCGGTTAAATAAACAATAGTCATAAATAACTTTTTATTTATTTAGTAATTATCATTCTCCCGACTCCCGAGGCATGTTTTGACAAAAACGCACGGAGACCTGATTTGAGGGCTCTAAATTGTAGATTTTGTTGAATAAAGACTATCACAATATTTGTTTTCATAACAAATATATATTTACTGCAATAAGTAATCATAGAATATAATCATTTTCTTTAATGCCTTTTACGTAATGAAAAAATATCTGAACCTAATTCAATTATTGACCGAAAAAGCTTCGAAACATGCTGCGATATTTCTGAAGTTGTCCATCGTTTTCACGTAATATTTATACCAAAATTTTCTTCAACATTTGTTAGAACAATACCTACTATTTATTTTTATTTTTTAAATAGCTACTATTTTTTTTTTCATTAATAAATAAAAGTACTCTATATGCGCTTGCAGGCAATGGGCGACGGGCGGCGTGTATCGCTGATTACTCTCACGCACGGGTAAACGCTATTGCTAAGCTCTTCCCACTCGCTCAAAAGTCCATGTGCAGGCATGCGCCGGCCATTCCCTCCCCACTCGTGCGCTGTGCGGTGTCAATTATATCGCTCTGTCTTTATAAATTCGGAAATCGCGTTGCGTGTTTGTTTTAAGGCTTGTGAATTGCTTTCCGGTGTGCCTTAGTGTTTTAAGTGCGTGTTTTGTAAGTTTTTAAAGGTGTTTGTTTATTCATTTATTAGTAATTAGTCAATTTCTCCAGCCATCGGTAAGTTCATTTATTTTCTCTTTGTGTGGGTAACGCGAAATAACTTTATCGATCGTTATTTATCTGTTTCGTTTTTGTTTTATTTCATTCAATCGCGTCCTAATACGTTTATTTAGTGTTTTTCGCCGTTAATGATGATGTCAACAAACGATGATCCGCCGGATCGAGGCGGAGAAATATTTCGTAGAAATACTAAAACCCAAAGGTCGCCCGTGGCAACCTCCGCTAGTTCTAAACGCTTGTTCAGTGAACTGTCTCCAACGTACAGTTCACCCGATGACAGGTCAAAACGGCTTCACCAAACATCCGAAACCGTGGAAAGATCCTCACCCTTTTTAAATATAAGTAATGCGAGCAATACTGATTATTGCGACTTAGTTTCCGAGGCGTCGGCATACCTGTCTAAAATTAACGACTTGGTCAATGATCAGGGGTCGCGCATTAACGTTGCAAATAAATCTGCCATCATGGACATGACGCAGCGAATTACGGGCATTGTTTCTATGCTAGCAATAAAATCGTCGTGCAACGAGACGAAGTTAGCCAGAACGGAACGCGAATTAGAAAAGGTTAGGTCGATTAACGCTGTCAATCCTAATCCTGTCGGTAACAACAATTGTAAAATTTCATATGCGGACTCGTTGAAACTACGTTTACCAAAAGTGGCGCCAGTGATTATGGAATCTCGTCCACCGTTACCTTGTGTGGTGGCTTATCCGACCGCGGCTCGATCAGCTGATTATAGCACCTCGTCCGCGACAAAACAAGCGCTTATGAAGGCAATTAAACCTAGTGATGACGGTTTCCAAATAATAGGCGTGAAAAAAACCGCGAAATCCGGTGTTGTATTACGCGTCGCTAATGAAAATCAGCTAAAAAAATTGGAATCGGTAGAAGCAATCAAGGCCGCTGGTTTACGTCTAGAAAAACCAAAAGGTAGACGCCCTCGAGTGTTGGTTAAGGATGTACCATCTTCAATGGAAGATGGCTCTTTTTTGATTGCATTATTCCGTCAAAATATCAAAGATGAGCGAGCTTCAAATAAAAGAGGATGACTTTATAAAATCTACAAAAATTATCCGTAGGCGCACGTTAGATAACGGTCGTAAATGGATCGGAATTGAAATAGAGCCTGCCGTACGTAAGAACTTAGTGTCTACAAAGGATAAATTATTTATTGATTGGGCTACCTGCCGTTTTATTGATGATGTCGAAGTTGTTCGTTGTTTAAATTGTCAACAGTTTGGTCACGTTAAAAAACACTGCGTTAATAAAGAACCTACCTGTGCTAATTGTTCAGAGGCACATGAAACTAAAGATTGCCCGCACAATGACGACTTAAATTTTAAACCAACTTGCGTGGCGTGTAAACGCTTTAAAAAACCGTGTGATCATCGCTGCGGATCTCAAGAGTGTACTACCTACAAACTCAAACTCGAACAATTAATCCTAAACACTAATTATTAATAATGGATAGTTTAACCATAGGACAATTAAACCTTCATAACGATAGGGTGGCGACATCTGAGCTGGATAAATTGATTGTGGATTATAATCTAGATATAGTACTTGTTCAGGAACAGTATCAAAACGCGCGCTTGGGTCACAAGATGGTCCAGCTGAACAGCAAGTCACGTGCCGGAATTTATGTTGAGCGTTCTTCGAGCTTTACTGTAACAGCTATACGTAATCTCATGACGCCCCATTGCGCCGTGGCGGAAGTGTCATCGCCTACCTTTAAGGTTTACGTTGTGAGCTGCTACTTTCAGTATTCTGACCCTGTCACTCCTCATATACATAATCTCCGTCACGTCTTGCGGTCGCTCGCGGGCTGCAAGGTTATAGTTGGTGCTGACGTAAATGCATCTTCTTCCCTGTGGTATGGCAAAGTTCGGGCCACTGATTCCGAACGACGTTGTGCTGTTGAGGATTTTATTGCTGAGATGAACTTATCAATCCATAACACCCCAGACGCACCACCTACTTTTTGTAGCCAAATGGGCGAATCTTGTATTGACGTCACACTTTCTAGTGCAGACGTACGCTTGGATAGGTGGCGTGTTCTTCCTGACGCGTCTTGTAGTGATCATCGCCTGATCGTGTACGATTTTGTTCCTATTCTTACTCAAGGTTCTTCACACTTAATTGGAAATTTTAGATATAAGAGTAAAGGCGCGAACTGGGAATTCTTTAGCTCACTTTTTGCTTGTCATGCCAAAGACTTCACTCGCGATGGACTGTCAGCTGAGGAAAGTGCTGAGATAATGTCAGACACTTTCACTTACTGTGCTGACATTGCTATTGGTCGTGCATCTGTGACCAATATTCGTAGATGTGATTGGTGGAGTGACTACCTTGCTGAACAACGTAAGAGCTATCGCAGAGCGCGTAGACAGCTTAATAAGCTTAAAAAACGTAATGTTACCGGAGACGTTTTTAATCTTGCCATAAGTACTTTTAGAGTTGCCAAGTCGCGTTACAGAGCATCGGTTGAAAAATCTAAGGGTAATTTACTCCGGAAAATTGTTGATAAACTTGATAAGGAGGGTCCGTGGTCTCCTTTGTATCACGAGTTTAAGGCTAATAGATCGGTCGACCTTGCATACGTTCAGAACATTAAAGTAAATAATACACATACCACCGGCATTGAAGAAACAACTGATGTTCTGCTTGATTCTCTTATACCAGATGATTCATCAGTAAATGAAAATGAATACCATCAGCAGATCAGGGCGTGGGCCGCGGTACCACCTGAATCACCAGAGTCAGACCTTCCGTCCACTGACGAATTCATAAACGTTGTCAAGAGACTACCTCTCAACAAATCATCCGGTGAAGATAAAATATCTAATAGAATGATTATAGAAGCGTGTAAAACGTCGAGCGATGCGATTTTATCAGTATATAGCCGATGCATTGCGGAAGGTATTTTTCCTCGAATATGGCGACAAGGCTTTATACGCATTATTCCAAAGAGTGGCGACAAGCCCTTGGACGACCCTAAGTCATACCGGCCCATAACACTACTCCCATCTTTGGGAAAACTTTTAGAGCGACTGATTGTTCCGCGCTTGTTACCGAACGGACCTAAATTTCATAAAAATCAATACGGTTTTACTATTGGAAAATCCACTGTAGATGCGGCTCTATCTGTCCGTAAAATTGTCAACTCATCGGAACATAAATACGTGGTTGGAATCTTTCTCGACATTTCTGGCGCTTTTGATAACGCATGGTGGCCGATGTTACTACTTAAAATGAAAACCCGTGGTTGCTACAAAAACATCTATAATCTGATTTGTTCGTACTTTCTAAATGGCTCCGCGAAACTCAAACTTGGACATCATTCCATTACTAAGTCTCTAACCATGGGATGTCCTCAGGGCTCAGTTATCGGTCCATATATATGGAATTTTGGCTACGATGATTTCCTCGCGCTTCCGCTCCCGTACGGCTGTTCATTAACCGGTTACGCGGACGATGGCTTGCTGCTCATTCAGGCAAGTACTCGGGCTGGACTCGAGAACTTGGCTGACACATGCCTACGTTTAATATCTCAGTGGGGCGATCGAAACCGTCTGACCTTTGCACCGCATAAAACCTATCAACTTCTTTTAAAAGGAAACCTTAAATCCTGGCCTAGTATAAAATTTAATAACGTACCCGTTAAAAGGAAAGAATCCGTGTGCTACCTCGGTATGCTACTAGAAAGAAACTTTTCATTTATTGATCATATAAAAACAGTAGGAGAAAAAGCAAAAAAGAACTTCTACGCCTTGACGAGAATATCAAAGGCTACTTGGGGTCTATCATTTCAAACCCTAAAAACTATATATGGGGCTACTTACTTGGGTTGTATGTGCTACGGGGCACCTGTCTGGGCCGATAGGGCCACCATAGGGGCGGTACGACGTAAATTACTTCAAAACCAGCGTTTGGCTTTGATATTCTTATGCAAGGCGTATAGGACGGTTAGTACTGAAGCCTTACCGGTGCTGGCGGGTGTTCTCCCAGTCGATCTTGAGGTGCAGCGGCGTGCTGCAATGTACTTCTACGCTAGAAAGATCACGGACCCAGAGTTTTTACCGCAACGCGACCGTGCTAAGATCTCTAGATTATTAAAACCCCAGACTGACGTCTGGGAGGCACTTTTATGCGAATGGCAATGTAGGTGGGAAGATTCCATCAAGGGCCGACACCTCCACCAGTTTTTTCCATCCGTTCGTGAGCGGCTGGAGAAGACATGGCTAGAGGTGGATCACTGTGTTGCCCAATTTCTCACAGGTCATGGCAACTTTAAGAGTAAATTATTTTCCTTTAGGCTTGTGGCCTCACCTTTATGTCAATGCTCTACAGCTGACCTTGAATACGAACAATTCGCACATCACATCTTGTGGGAGTGTATTCTTTGGCAGACTGAACGTAATGTTATGTTAGATAGTATTCAGGTCAAATCTGGAGTAGTTTACTATACGGACCTTGTAGAAACCAGAACAAATTTCCGTGCGTTCAGGCGATTTTGCCATACCTATTACTGGAATCAAAAGTAGCTCACAACTTAGGACCCATTAGTTTAAATGTTAATATATAATCCGTGGTGCTTGGCAACTGGGCCTAACCCAGTTGTATATGTCCCTTGGTGCCTATTGGCCTAGCTCTAATCTGTCTCCTGCTTGATATGGAGGGAAGTGGAAATTATATTTATTTTTCCTACTCCTCCGCTGTACTCTTCTGATTAATTTCGTTGCGGGATCCAAGACAGTTGAATCATTTCTCCGGGACTCGTCGGGTTTCATTAACTCGGCGTTTTTCTGGTGGTCGCCACTGTTGATTCTGGCTTTCAGGAGTTGCAGTGGTTGGGAATGTGTGGCGGGCTTGTCCCAAAAAAAAAAAAAAAAAATGCGCCGGCCATTGCGCAGCCATTCGGAATGGCCGCGAATGGGCCCATTCCTCGAGTAGCGGTAGCTAGTTAGCTACCTACACATTAATTTTAAAAACGTAGGTGCTAATGTGTTTTTTATTCGTGTGTTTTCTCGAGTGATAAAAGAAAACAATAGAATTTGAAAATTTAATTTGTTTAAATTAGATGAAAACCCTGTATGTAGGTACCTAGTTATTGAAAACTTTACATGTAAATGAAATACCGTTTTAAGATAACATAGGAGAACTTAAATTAAAAGGCATAATAAAATACAATGAGCATACATCACAGTCCTGATGTAAATACCAAAATTCTTACCGTTGTCTGCCATTTCACAATTTGTTTGTCAATAAATACTCCGCAAAAAGGTGAACCAACCAAATAAACAGATCCGCACAACACGACGATTTGCCTGGTAATGTTTACTATGCCAACAAATACAAATTATCTGCATTGCGATATTCTGTTTCTTTCTCGTAATCAAGGTCATTTTTAGGTAACCGGTATTAAGACTGTAACCTCAATCAGAGGTAACATTTTTCTTCTGTCTGGTTACCCAGATAGCGGTAACCTAGGTCGTAAAAATAACCAAAATTCTTCGATACCTGTACCGTAATTTATAAAGGTTTTCGGTCCCTGATTGAGGTTACAGTCTTAATACCGGTTACCTAAAAATGACCTTGATTACGAGAAAGAAACAGAATATCGCAATGCAGATAATTTGTATTTCTTGGCATAGTAAACATTACCAGGCAAATCGTCGTGATGTGCGGGTCCGTGTATTTGGTTGGTTCACCTTTTTGCGGAGTATTTATTGACAAACAAATTGTGAAATGGCAGACAACGGTAAGAATTTTGGTATTTACATCAGGACTGTGATGTATGCTCATTGTATTTTATTATGCCTTTTAATTTAAGTTCTCCTATGTTATCTTAAAACGGTATTTCATTTACATGTAAAGTTTTCAATAACTAGGTACCTACATACAGGGTTTTCATCTAATTTAAACAAATTAAATTTTCAAATTGTATTGTTTTCTTTATCACTCGAGAAAACACACGAATAAAAAACACATTAGCACCTACGTTTTTAAAATTAATGTGTACGTAGCTAACGAGCTACCGCTACTCGAGGAATGGGCCCATTCGCGGCCATTCCGAATGGCTACGCAAGGGCCGGCGAATGCCTGCACATAGACTTTTGAGCGAGTGGGAAGAGCTTAGCAATGGCGTCTACCCGTGCGTGAGAGTGATCAGCGATACACGCCGCCCGTCGCCCATTGCCCTCAAGCGCATTTAGAGTACTTTTATAATGAAAAAAAAATCAAAAAATAGTAGCTATTTATAAAATAAAAATAACATTTGTTAGAACAATACCTACTTTGTTGGATTTAACTTTTGGATAAAATGGTTAAAAGGATCGCACGCTCGCTTGGCATCTCAATTCCAGTCTGCCTCAGAGTCAGGGCCGCTGCCTCAGTTTCTAACTACAGGAATAACCAACCTGCTCCATAAATCAGGTAGTACCGCGGAGCCTAAAAATTATAGACCGATCATGTGTTTACCGACGGTCTATAAAGTTCTTACATCTATTTTGAGAGCTAAGATAAACCATCATATTAATAGTAATTCAATTATGTCTGCCTCTCAAAATGGATGTAGGAACGGGTCCCGCGGTACTAAGGAGCTGCTCCTCATTGACATTGCCATTAGCCAGCAGATTCTTCGTTCCCGAAGGGATCTGTCGATATGCTGGATAGATTATAAGAAGGCATACGACTCAGTGCCACAAACATGGCTCATGAGGGTGATGGAGCTGTATAAAGTTAATGCAGTTCTACGCACCTTTCTGATGTCGTGTATGGGGCAGTGGAGGACGGTCCTTCACTATCCAGGGTGTCGACAGACCCAGGTGAACAGCGACCCGATAAGGATCGAGCGTGGCATATTTCAGGGCGACAGTCTGAGTCCACTGTGGTTTTGTCTTGCCCTCAACCCTCTCAGTACATTGCTGGAGGGTTCGGGGCAAGGCTGTTCCGGTTGAGAACAGGTGGTCAGGTCATATCGCACCTCCTTTACATGGATGACTTGAAACTATTTGCTCCTAACAACTTGCCACTGATAAAGCTACTGAAGGTAACAGAAAACTACAGTAGCGCCATCAGGATGAAATTTGGTGTGGATAAATGTGCGGTCATGCATGTAAAGCGAGGGGAGATTATGGAATCCGTGGGAACACAACTCTCGGATTCCATACACCTTAGGTCCTTCTCCTCAACCGAAACTTACAAGTATTTGGGTATGTCGGAAGCGTTAGGCATCAATGCTGCTGATTTGAAACAATCGTTGAAGGAGCGCTTCTTTGGCCGCCTGAATAAAGTACTTAACCCCTTACTGCATGGATTTTTTTAATTGGATGAAAAAAATTATGGCATAGGGAAGACCTTAAGAAAGACCATAAAAAATTGAAAAAAAAAAAATATCCCTAATATTTTTGGAAATATTTTCAAAAAACTATATATGCCAAATATGGCATTGTATGCAGTTCTAGGTTTATTATTAACTTTGCCAAATATGGCATTGTATGCAAAAATGGCTGGCGCGAAATAAATAATTATAATCAAAATGAGAAAGCAAATGGAGTATAGCAATTTTGCTATACTCCATATGCTTTCTCATTTTGATTATAGATTGCATATGCGTAGGGATAGATGTAATGAAATTAGATGAACGCTCATATTTATAATTTGTTTTATTATTATTTCTACAGAATCAAAGTAAAAGAAAAACAATTCTAAATAATAAGGGCCTCTTTCACCACCCTTGAGTAAAGTATCGAGTAGACTAATCGCCAACTAAAGTCACCCGTAACTGCACGTGTCAATTTCACGACGTTCGAGTAGCACTAATCAATGATTAAACTGACCAGTAACTTACTTGCCACGTCGTCTGCCAATTAGAGTGTTTACTTGACGGTTAACAAATTTTCATTATACATTTTTGGAAATATCTCGAAAACCATGAGTCCTATCAACTCAATTCTTTTCGTAAAAGTTTTTTTGGGTTAAGACCATTATTATAAAACTAATTTCAAAACCCTATCACTTAAAACAAAAAATCACATTTTCAATCTACGTAATTATTCACAATACAAAACCTTACATCTAAACTCGCATTTAAACTAGAATCTAACTAAACCTATGATGCGAAAATATCCTTATAACACTAATTAAAGAATGCTAAACCTAATCTAATCTGATTCAATTATAATTCTAATTAGTTTTCCTTACAATTTCCTTGTTTGATACGGTCGCGTCCACCATTACTTGCGCCTATGGACGCGGACGGGGTCTTATCGCCGACACTAACACAGTTTGGTATTTCTGTACAAGTGAAAAGTTTGCACTTTCAATCCATGATAATCCATGATAATTATTTTATTTTATTATTATTTTTTTTTTATATATATTATTTAGTATATATTAGCGTCATATTTATATAGGCAATATTTATGTATTGTATGTTATATTTATAGTTTTATTGTTTTATTTTTAACTTTTACACACGATGTCTACATCTCTTTTATTTGGTTCTCCTTTCGCAGGTATGCTGGAAGAGATTTCTTAAGAAATAAGCATCACCTTTGTACCTACTTTTCTGTTTCCTTTTTTTTTTTTACATTTACGTGTGTGTACATAAATTGTTAAATAAATTAAATAAATAAATAATTTATAAAAAAAAAAACCACACGCAATAATTTCCTAACCAAAACACAACAAACAATACACAAAATGAAATGACAGCTAACCTATGCCAATGACGTTTGACGAGTAACGTTGACGTAATATTGGACGAATGCAACGTATGATTTGTTAAGTCATTCACTTAACCGGTAAGTTGTTACTCGAAGCTTTATTTTCGCTTGTGAAATTGACAAAAGATACTCGTAAGTTTTACTTGCCGATTAACTTTAATTGGGAAGTAACTAATCAACGCTTTACTTGGAGATGGTGAAAGAGGCCCTAAGTCAAATAATAAGTTACTGGCAGCTAAGAGTTGATCAGTCTCAACTGACAGCGCCCGTTCACGGACATGACGCGTAATATTTCAGCACCACTCAGATCAATCATTGCTCGCAACGCACCGCTCGCAACGCACCGCTATCGTTGAGACATTTGAGTGAGCATGACCAATTCTCCCAAAGTTCCCTGTCGACTAGTTGTAGGATTATCGTTGTCTTTTATCAGGCGGAAACAAGGTGCGTGCCTTCAACGGTTGGGTCATGCCGGTTTCGATGTACTCTTTCGGCATACTCAAATGGACTCAGACAGAACTTGACGCCCTGGATAGAAAGAAGGGTACGCTCACTGCTTCACTGCTTACCGCAAATCGGATGCATCACCCACGGTCATCGGTGATGAGGCTGTATATCCCGCGGAAGTGCGGGGATCGTGGCTTCTTAAATGCTAAGACCCTGCACTACCGCGAGGTATGCAGCCTTAGGGAATACTTCCTAGAGGCCGACGTGGGTATGCATCGAGATGTAGTAGCGGTGGACAAAGGCCTTACCGCGCCCTCCTTGGCTAACGAGAACTGGCGCAAACCTGTGGTATTAGATACTACCGACCGCAAGGAGGTATGGCAGAGCAAGGAGCTTCACGGACGCTTTTATCGGGTCCTATATGGGCCCGTTGTAGACTTTTTAGCGTCCGTAGCCTGGCTGCGTTGTGGTGACCTCTTTGGGGAAACCGAAGGTTTTGTCTGTGCGATCATGGTCGAAGTTATGATGACGAACAACTGCCGGAAATACATTGTGAAGGACGGTACAGTTGACATATGTCGGGCATGTCACCGACCCAGGGAATCCATCCGCCACATTATTTCCGATTGTTCTAGTCTGGCTAACGGTGACTATTTGGACAGGCACAACCTCGTAGCCAGGATCATCCACCAGCAACTTGTTCTGAGATACAATCTTGTGGAATCGGAAGTACCGTACTATAGGTATGTGCCCGACCCAGTTCTCGAAAATGGCAATTGCACGTTGTACTGGGATCGGTCTATCATCACTAACAGGACTATTGTTGCCAATAAGCCTGACATAGTGGTGATAGACCGACTAGAGCGTCGCGCAATGATTGTTGATATAGCAGTCCCTCATGACGAGAACCTCGTGAAGTCTGAGAAAGAGAAACAAAGTAAGTATCTTGATTTGGCTCGGGAGGTTGTCGACATGTGGGATGTGAACACAGCAGTCATTGTGCCGATAGTCGTGATGGCCAATGGCATTATTGCCAAGAGCCTCGACCAACACCTCAAGAGGCTCTCGTTGGGCAGCTGGATCAAGGGCTTCATCCAGAAAGCAGTACTCCTGGACACGGCGCGTATTGTGAGGAGGTTCCTCTCTCGGGAGCCCTGACCACCGGTAGCTTGGATCCTGTTCCCGATGCCGGTGGGCTATTTTTTATATTTTTAAATGTAAAAATGTAAAATATATAAAATGAATAAATGGAATAATAATTAAACGTTCTTATTTAATTAATACTATCTCGTGAGATTAACATAAATTATTATTTTACAATTAACCAACCATTGTGTTGTGTAGGTACTGTTCGACTATCTTAATTCGCTCCACAGCATAAAAACCGGCCAAATGCGAGTCGGACTCGCGCACCGAGGGTTCCGTACAAACCTGTAGGTATACCTACATATATTATAAGCAAAAGTTGCGATTTACGATTTATGACGGATTAAAAAAAAACTACTTAATAGATCTCGTTGAAACTAATTTTCGCTGGTAGTTTACATCATAATATTTTTTTTATTATTTATTATTCTCTTATTTTAGAAACTACGGGGGGGGGGGGGACTCATTTTACTACTTTGGAAGTGTCTCTCTCGCAAACTGTTCAGTTTAGAAAAAAATGATTTTAGAAACCTCAATATCATTTGAAGACCTATCCATAGATACCCCACACGCATGGGTTTGGCGATTTTTTTTTTTTTGAGTTTCAGTTCTAAGTATGGGGACCCCCAATTGTTTTTTTATCGTTTTTTGTGGGAAAATCTATATATTTTATTAGATATTTTATTTCACTTCTCAAATACCGACGAAAAAATACAAACTTTTTGCAAACTTCTTTGTCACATTTAGAGGAATTTGTTTCCCTTGCGCCCGTGAAATATGCATAGACATGTTTCATCCCATACACATTTTTCGTCCCATTTTTAATAGTAGGTAGTAAAGTAAGAGTAATTTAACCAACCAAACAGACTCGCTATCAAACTGAATGAAAGACGCGTTGTGCGTGGCGCGTGCCGCGCCAGCCAGGGCCGTGAGTTCGTGTGTCGACTTGATTCGTTGTCACACACACAGGCGATGCGCACTCTTTGACTAATGCCGACGGCACGTGTAAGATAGAGGTAATTGTTACTTCGGTAACCGGTATTAATACTGGTTTTATTTTTTAAAGAATAAAGGTAACCTTTAAAAATACATGTAAAAGGAAAAAAGGTTGTTACCGAAAAAATACTTGTATTAGTCGTACCGGTTTCGGTCCCTGGTTAAAATGGAAGGCCAAGCTAGCATTACAAGGAGAGGATCTTAGTTCTGGAGCTCGCTTATACGGGCAATTATTTGACCAGATAGTACTCGGCAACACATATGGATCAATCTGAAACAATTTCCAGCAACCACATTAAAATGCGCAATTTTTGCTTTTAATGGCTCCAGATATTCCATATCGCGTTAATTAACCGTATAGCTCGGTAGTGATACCATGAAAATTTGGACCTTGACAGGCGAAGCTCCGCCGGCTCAGTACCAATTGGACCTAAAAAATATGTCATGCGACTTCCTCAATATTAACGCTGTTAGTGATACCTAAAGAAAATCTTATGAATGACTGTTAATTAAAACAATTGATTAAAAAGGTTAAATGATAGCGCCTACCATTCTTTTGTTTCAACCCGCAAGTTTACTAATTTTCAAAATAAAATCCAAGTGTATAAATGTGATTATCGCCATTTTTTGGGTGTACCAAAATCGATTATGCTAATCGATGATTTTTAAATTTCAATAAAATCGATTAATATAAATGAGCAATTATCGTAAATCGATTCTAAATTAGAAAAAATACGTTTCAGGCATGAAATACAATAGGCATGTAATACAATAGGCATGTAATGCCAAGAAGCGCTGGCTGTAACATATCTTCTGTTCAAAATGCCGTACCTACAGCACTAGTCATATTTCGTAATGCGAAATTCCTGTATGTACACGATGTTGAAGAAAGTTGCTAGGGTTGAAAACACGCGGTAGAGCTATTTAAAGTTGGCCATGGGTATACCAACCCGAAAAGAAGTCTACCCCCGCAACGGACAGAGTAGAGACTGCGCTATCCGCACTAAGACTACATTCGGTCCGTTGCGCGTAAGTATTCTGGCTAAGCTAGCCAGCCTAGCTCCGCCCAAATGCACAGAAGCCTCCTGGGTGCTCCACAGGTTTCGCGCAGCGACCTCACCGTTCCACGATTTGTTCACGTCGGGAAGCAACGGCCTCATTTCCAGGATGAAGTGGGCAACTGATTTCTCGGCGTCGAAGCAACCTCTGCAAATTGGCTGTCTATGGCGACTTTGCTGTCGAATTTTTTTTTAGAGTGCTATTCCCATGATGCCTATAATAATTATTCGAAAGGTATTTCTACTTAGGCTGATACGTCGTTTTAGTCGTTTGATAAGTCGCGTGTACAGGCTTGACATTGCCGTTTTGCCGTGACCATTAGTTCTCATGAAGTTTAGATGATTTAGATGATCTCTGGCAAATCCATGTACGAAACTGAGAAAGGTATTTTGGGAATGATGACAACGACCGGAGCAGCACGCTGGGGCAAATTAGCCGAAATCTTATTTCAGCTACTCTATATGTGTGACTTTGAAAACTACCTATGTTGAGATGGTCACCCATCCACAGTCCAACCTTCGCAAACGTTGCTTAACCTTAAAGATAGACCCGTGCGGCTATTTTTATTTAGCCACGTGATCCCCTATAGTAAATCGATTCTATGAACCCAGTAAAACTTTAATATTATTATTATAAAATGTTAAAACAAATTAAATAAATCAGTGGTCTACAATCAGCAATATTGTCAGTAAAAATCGGAGAAAATGTGTTTCTTTTTGGACTGTCATCTGCCTAGCCTTTTCCCAACTGGTTACTGTATTGGGGTAGGTTTGGGGTAGGTCGACCACGTTAAATAGCGAGCGCGTGAATGCCTTGCGCAGCGGCGGACAGAGGACTGCGGCGTGTGCAGGCGACGAAACCGACGGCGCGCGAGGCGCGGCGGAAACAGCCGAAGATACAGACCTAGGAAGGACTCGGGCCGCTTCGTCTTGTGGCGGCGCGGCGGTGCCGATACACCACTATCCATGTAGGTAAGGGTGTTTGAGTATCCGCAATTCTCATATAAAATTTATCCAAATTTTCATATTTTTAGCCTCAAACATCGCTGTCATCTAAATTGCAATGTTTAATATTTTTTGTCGAATCTATCGTAAGTAGGTACTTACTTTTTTGTCGTTATAGTAGGTATTTGAACGTCCTTAACTTGTAATTTAAGATATTTCTCACAAACTTATCGTACCTACCTACCTAATTCCTGAATTTGATGACGTAATTCGCAAAATCCCGTCGACTCAGCTGGTGTGTCATATACCTACTCATTATGTCAAAATTATGTCGTGTAGAGTGGTAGGTACGTATATTTGTCACTGGAAAATGGCAAATGCCGTAAGATTATAAAATATCGCGTGAAATTATAAACTATTTTCTCAAAACAAGAGTCGTATCTATGTATTGGAAACCATTCAATTTGGATTGGAAAAATCGTTTTGTATATAATATATCCCTATTTTACAGGTACAAAACGATTTTTTCATAATATAACAATTATCGAGAAATTATAATCTAATCAAGATTTGTTACAATCTTACGCAGTCTCCGATTTTCCGGTGACATGTTCATTGCAAAACATTTCGCCGAAACGCTTGCTGCCGTTGTCGTAAATTGCTTGATACTTTGTGGCGTCCCGATCGACCAGTATTACGAGTAGGTAAGTTTATTCAATTGTTATTACGAGTACTTATTCAATTGTTATTTCCAGTGTAAGCGCACCGTACGCTGTCTGCTTGTGAACTATTGTGAAGGTGTCGCGCGCTACGCTCAGAGGGCTTAGTGTGAGTTTTACAACGTTCTCGACCGCGTTAGCGTAAATGCCAATTGAATAAGCGCCGCCTGGCGACTTTGACATGAGCAAACGTTTACGTTAACGCGATCGAGTACCTAGGTACGTTAGAAAACTCACACTAAGCCCTCAGGTACGGTCAGCAAACAAAGTCAATTTAACACTTCCGTTTGGAACATTAGTTTAGGGTAAAATGTTAAGAAAGATGGAACAGTCGTTATTGCAGTGAATTAAGTAAGCTATTTATGTATCTATATGTTTCAATGACACGGTGTATACTGTGTTGCTGATTGTACAAGATCAAATTGCTCATCTATGTGTTGGACAGCGACGCGAATGCGTTACAGCGTGACTATCGCACGAGCTTGACCTGCGTGACCAACTGGTAAGGAGACGATTCTCTTCGCCCGCCGCCTCATATATAACGCCCGCGCTGGCCACACGCGTCCACTGCGCCTCGCAGCCGCCACGTCCCCGCCACGCAGTCGCCACGTCCCCGTCACGCAGCCGCCACCCAGACGTCGCCATGAAGACCGCCGCCCCGCTGGGGCTCATCGCGGTGAGCTCTTCACTCTCCTGTAACTCGTAGCTAGTTCTTTAGGCAAACAGGTTTTACAGGCGGCTTCGCCCACCCGAAGCTAATTAGTTTTTGCTAGCGCTGCAGCGTTTCGCCAACGTGAATGTCGGTAGTTAATTATATCCCAAGGGAATATGCTCCCGGGATAAAGTAGAGTAGGTATAGCCTATGTGTTATTTCAGACTATAATCTATCTCTGTACCAATATTCATCCAGCTCCGTTTAGTCGTTCTGGCGATGATCCATTCTTTATTTTATTTTTATTTATTTTATTTATTAGGGAAAACAAACAGTGACCCATTACATTTTATAGAAAAAATAGAAAAGAATTGAGAGATCTTTGCAAAGATTCTTTTGTATTTTTTCTATAAAATGTAATGTGTCACTGTTTGTTCTTCCATCCGAACTTTCGCATTTATGTACTGATAGTTGTAAGAAGTAAGATTTTATCAAAAAGCGACAAACACTTGAAGCAACCTCACCGACGACAGCCGGCCGCCGCGCGCCGGTAGCGCCTGTCGTGCCTGATGCGCGGAGCGCGCGTCTGATGTGCGGCCCCGTCGCGGTCAGCGCACTAAACAAGTCTCTAAGACTTGGGCGGACTCCAGAGAATAAATTAACTCAAACGCAGAGTCGCCCTCCAGACCCCGCCCGCAATTTTTCGCGAATTTAGTAAAATAAAAGAGATTAAGTTTTGTTTGGAAGTTGATTTCAAAGAGATAAGCAAGTGACCGTCCGTTGTCCGCAGTGGCAGCTGGTGCTGAGCCAGGCCGTGCGAGCGATGCACCGCTATGACGACAACGTGAGTACGTCGTCTTTTGAAGACTACAATCTTGATACATTTTGAAAGATCACGACCGACGATCGTTCTGCGTCGTCTCATTGAGATCATCTCGTTTGCAGCTACATACCCTCTCGAATATAGAGCTGCTGGTCCCACTGACGGTGAGCGACGACGTGGCGAGCGTCGAGAGCGATGTGAGCGACACGGGCGAGAGATACGATCGCGCGCGCCCGGACAAAGACATGCCTTTCAGCAATATCCCGGCGAGCGAATTCGTTCTTGACGAGAATGTCCCCGTCTTCGAAAAAAAGAAACGCGGGCACAAGCACAGCCGCAAGCAAGACTTCGCTTACAGGCCGCGTTCTGTATATCTCGAGAGCGTATCGAGCGGAGAGAGCGATGAGCGAGACGAGCGCAGTGAGCTGGGCGAGCTAAGCGCGCAGGTGTGGCACGCGTGCCGGCGCCTCACGCGCTCGCCGGCGGCGGGCCGCCAGCACGAGCTGCTGCTGCTGCTGTGCTCCGAGCTGCTGGACGGGTCGCCCGCGCCACCGGCGCCCCCCACGCCGCTGTTCGCGCCCCCCACGCCCCCGCACGCGCCTGACTGCCCGTGCTGCCCGGCGAGCGGGGCCCCGGTGTGGCCGTGGGGGCTCCCGGGGCCCGCGGGGCCCGCCCGCCGCGAGCTCGTGCCGATAGGGGAGGACCCCTACATGTGAGTGCATTTAGTACGTGTCGTTTATTTATTTCATTTGACTATTCTCACGGAAAAAAGTAGGCGGTGACTTGTGTGTGTGTTGCAGGGTGAAGAGCTACATGAGATCACGCGCGCGCAAGTGAGTGCCAGTCGTAACTACGGAGCTTGTTCTGTCGCTACTCGCTGGCCACCGCTGGCTACAGTTGGTACCCCTGGGCCCTGCCGCGAGGGCCGCGAGGGCCGCGCAGTGCACTCCTAGCATTCACCGATATCTACTTCTGTTGCAGGCGGCACTACGGCATGCCTGACTCGGCCTCGGAATATTTACCAACTCGTAACCACTGGGATTGAATGCTAACAATATTATTATATTGTAGTCTTAGAGGCCGATTTTTCAATAGTTGTCGGATAACTTTTATCCAAAGAATACCTACATTTGCCGTGATGAAATATCGAAGGACATTTATACAAAGATATATTCTATACCTATACTATATTCAATCGCAATAAATTCTAATCTCTCACATGTAAATGTGATGGATTTTATAAATTAAATTAAAGTACAAAATTAAATAGTTCGTTTTAATTAAAGTCCTAGAGAGTGCTATTGTATCAGCGAGAACGATTGTTAAAGTACAAAATGTGAGTGCGTCTGTGCGTCCATCTCACACACCTATGGCTTGTCGATAGCCGTCATCGCTGCTTGATTTGCACTTTGTCTAGAAGCTGTTGCCGAGTGTCTACAACTAGAACTAGTTATTCTCTAGATGCAGTATATTTCGATGCAAGTGGGCAAACCTTACCATGCATCAGATGTCGACGGCCGAACCGGTTAAAATTGTCCACGTGCTACGAACGATCTTTTCCAGCATACTAACTGGAAAAAAAAACCAGCCAAGTGCGAGTCGGACTCGCGCACCGAGGGTTCCGTACAAACTTGTAGGTATTATATTACAAGCATAAGTTGCGATTTACGATTTATGACGTATTAAAAAAAACTACTCTCGTTCAAACCAATTTTCGGTGGAAGTTTACATGGTAATGTACATCATGTATTTTTTTTAGTTTTATCATTCTCTTAATTTAGAAGTTACAGGGGGAGGACATTTTACCACTTTGGAAGTGTCTCTCGCGCAAACTATTCAGTTTAGAAAAAAATGATGTTAGAAACGTCTATATAATTTTTGTAGACCTATCCATAGAATACCCCACACGTATGGGTTTGATGAATAAAAAAAATAGTTCTAGAAGTATGGGGACCCCCAAAATGTATTGTTTATTTTTCTATTTTTGTTGCGGTTTACAGAATACATCTACTTACCAAGTTTCAACAGCATAGTTCTTATAGTTTCGGAGAAAAGTGGCTGTGACATACGGACGGACAGACAGACAGACATGATGAATCTACATATAAGGGTTCTGTTTTTGCCATTTGGCACGGAACCCTAACAACCAGCAATGTGGCGGCCCGGCGAGCAGCTTGTACATACAATAAATTGAGTATAGGTGGCGCTCGTAGGCGGCTTTTCCGCACTAGTGCGAAACACACTTCAATGCGTCTCAGAATGCAGTGGGGTAGGAGCCAGTTTTGGAGCAAGTGTGTTGAGAATAAATAAGTAATAATAATATAGCGGTCGGGGTGAGCGGGTGGAGACTGGTGGCGGTGGCGGCGGAGACTGGTGGCGGTGGCGGCGGAGACTGGTGGCGGTGGCGGCGGAGACTGGTGGCGGTGGCGGCGGAGACTGGTGGCGGTGGCGGCGGAGACTGGTGGCGGTGGCGGCGGAGACTGGTGGCGGTGGCGGCGGAGACTGGTGGCGGTGGCGGCGGAGACTGGTGGCGGTGGTGGCGGTCACTGGCAGCCCAGCACAGACTTCTTGCAGCAGTTGCAGCACTTGGGCAGCACGAGCTCGGGCGCGCGCGTCTGGTGGAACAGGCGGCCGCGCGCGAGGCGCGGCGAGTGCGCCGGCATCACCTGCTTGCCGCTGCGGTCGTACGCGGGGCCCTCCATGTTCATGAGCGTGCGCTGGCACAGCCGCCCCTGCGGACATGGCACCCGCTGAGTTTCTACGCGTCGGTAGGGTCATTTGGAGAACAACTCAACGGTGGTTTTCTTATACTGTGGTGTACCTACGGTGCAGCAGAAATAACCGGTCAAAAGCGGGTCGGACTCTCTCACGAAGGGTCATCGGCCGCCGGCCGGCTATGGTCCCTCTTTGTAACGTCACTCTGCATGGCATACATAGGTAGCCTTCGAGAGAAGCGAAGTACCTACCTAATTAAGGGCCAATTAGACTCTCCTGCTGAATTATGTAAACGCGAGCTTGCGGGTGACTGCATGACGTCATCGCGGAGGGCGTACACTCGTGTCTAGCAGCGGGATGTGGCATTCAGCAGCACTAGGTAGGTGCTCGATTGCACGGGGCCGGCCCGAGCAGCGGGGACATGGTCTGGTTCGAAGGGTACAGTTATATCTTTAAACCATTCCAGTTCCATTACCATTCCAGTTTTACCTAGTAAAGATAATATTATATCAGGTATACGACGCCGCATGCTATGCGAGCAGGTAGTGTAGAGCAGATGTACTAGACGGCGCGGCGGCAGTAGCTCGCTAGGTGAAAACTGGAATGGAAGACCTTACGACCGTCGCCCCCACATGGATACCACCTGGTGGCGATGAGGAGGTTGGCGGTTAGACTTATCTACTATAAACCTGAATTGGAAATGTCAGAGACCACCAACCCTCTCATCGCGGCCGTAGGTAAGACAGCGAGTTGAAGTGGGGGTGATAACTTACCAGTCGCTGTAATCTCCGGGCAAGAGAGTGATGATTGCGAAACGTACCTTCAGTCGTATGCGAGTGATGACCGGGTTGCGCGCGTGCGCCATGTCGATCTGGTCGGGCAGCGGCGGGCGGTTGCGCACGGGGCGGCGCGGGGCGGGGGGGCGCGACCGCCCCTGCCCCGCCTGCCCCGCCTGCACCGCCTGCATCGCCTGCATGTAGTCGGCGCGCGGCGGGGCGGCGGGCGCGGGGGGCACGCGCCGCGGGGCGGGGGGCCCGGGGGGCGCGCTGCGGACGCGTAATCATCATCATTTCAGCCGGAAGACGTCCGCTGACTGCTGGACACTGGACAGAGGCTTTCCCAAATGTCTCCATATCGATCGACCTTGTGCCTCGCATTCAGCAAATGGGAAATGGAAATAAGATGAGTATTTACAAACGGTTCAGGTATTTATGGTCAAAAACTATATATGCTTCGAGGTATCAACATAACGATGAGCGTCTTATTTAATTTTGTAAGTTTCCGAAAGAATGTTATTGTTATTTTAATCGCTTCTACTACCACTACTAATGTACTGACCTCTTAAGAGACTAACAAGTAATGAACGCAACGCGCGTAACATGGCGCCAGACAAACTTGAATAAATTACATTGATTTTTCCCTAATGTCCCTTCATAGATACTCGTACAATTAATTATGAACCGCTTTTAATGACCACTAGAAAACGTAAAGGTTCACGATAGAATTCGATTCAGGATAGCTTTCTTACTCACGACCATAAAAGAGGAGCGTGGACACCATAGCTTTATATAATGTAGAAACATTTTTCATGTAATTAGTTATAGATTTTGACATGAACGAGCGTGGCAGTTGAGAGAGCTTGTCATGAACACAAACATATTTCGCTGATGGTGGCGATGGTGGCGATAAGGGACGGTATCGAAATATTACTTAGATATATTTTTTAAATCAACAAAGGAAAAAACAATCAAATAAACAATGGAAGAACATTTCATGACAATTCACTGCACTTTTAATAGTGGTAATTTAATCATTTAAGTTTTCTTAAGTCTTTTTTTTTTATATACAAAACGGGGAAACTCTTGGCCCAAATCTCACCTGATGGAAAGTGATGATTAGGCCGAAGATGGAAGCGAGTTTCACCCGGAATCCTCTTACACAGATGAACTGGCTATCATACCTCAACTGCCGGAACACAACAATACTGTTAACATTGTTGTTATGGCGACAGACTTAGACATGATGGTGGTAGCTTGCCAGGCGGACTTAGAACAAGTCCTACCACCAACCAAACCGAGCAAAAAATTTGCCCCCGCTGGGAATCGAACCCGGGACCTCTGGGTCTGAATCAGGTGGTTTATCCACTAGACCACGGAGGCGGTTAGTGTCACCTGTTTAGCACCACCCGGAGACCACGTGTAGGGATTCGCTGAAGGGTATTCTCCTACGGACGCGGGTGACTCGGCCCCCAAAACTCCTGAAGATGTTAGTATTTCTCTTTCTTTCTCTTTATTGTGAGATATGTAATTGAGGCATGTTATTCAATTGAACGGCGCATATTGTTTTCATCCTGATTGGCAATCTTCGATACCTTTTTTTTGTAAGGGATATAATCAAATGACTCCCTCCCGCTATGGGTAGAGCAGGAGGGAGTGTCAGACTCCTACTGACTGAAACCCATCCGTGTTTCTCTATGTCCTTTGCGTTCCAGGGCCGCGGTGACTCTATCGAAAAATTTTTTCACGTCTTAATTTGTAAACAATCAGGTAGGTACATACCTACTTCAGACTCTTAGATTAGTTACTTTCAGTTCGCCTGCTTTTTTCCTCTCTTCTATCTCTGAAGGATTGATGATAAAGATACTCGACTACATCAGGACTTTTCCTGCAAGCAATTCTGGAAAGCTATTTAACAAACTAAAAAATAATATTTAGATAACATAACGTTGATTCAGATAAGATAATATTGAATATGAATACAGAAAATGTAAATTTTTCTTACCTTGCGCTCAAAACAGCACGCATCCTCCTACAGGCGAAACTGTAGGTACTGAAGTTAGCTAGGAGTCACACACATTGCATTTTACAAAACGGCGGCGCGGAGATACGTGGTTTTATTACTTGCTCATAGCAAAAAATAATCTATAGTATTAAAACCAGCGGCCAAGTGCGAGCCGGTCTCGCGCACCGAGGGTTCCGTACAAACCTGTAGGTATATTTTATAAGCAAAAGTTGTGGTTTACGATTTATGACGTATTAAAAAAAAAACTACTAACTAGATCTAAAAAAAAAAAAAAAATTCGGTGGAAGTTTATATGGTAATGTAGGTACACCATATGTTTTTCATTTTTTAGTTTTATCATTCTCTTATTTTAGAAGTTACAGGGGGGGGGGGCACATTTTACCACTTTGGAAGTGTATCTCGCGCAAACTAATCTACTTACCAAGTTTCAATAGCATAGTTCTTATAGTCTCGGAGAATAGTGGCTGTGACATACGGACGGACAGACAGACAGGCAGACATGACGAATCCATAAAGGTTCCATTTTTTGCCATTTGGCCACGGAACCCTAAAAATTAATCGCTGAATGTGTTGTTAAGCGCAAATCTCGAGAACAGCTGAACTGATTTCGCTAATTCTTTTTTTGTTGATTTTGTTATTATCAGGAGAATGTTTTCATGTAAAAAAAATAAGAAAGTTACCAGTTGACGGGAGCGAAGCCAAGGGGGACAGCTAGTTAATAGTACTTTTCAAAATAATCCACTAGATGGCATTGAAAGTCTTATTTCGATATTTTGTGTTACGCACTTTGACAATTAGACAGACGAAGTGGTTCACGAGACCGTGAACCTGTTAATTGTTCGTAAAAATAAAAACAAGTTGTTTGCTGTTACGACCACCAATACTGCGGAGCGTGCCCGCCTGCTGGCTGTGGGTGAATGGGAGTCGGGTCTTTGGCTACAGGCACTACCGTCACCCAACATAGGTACTATGCTGAGTGACAGTACTTTCCGGATCGCTACGTGTCTGCGTCTGGGTGCTCCTAGCGGAGCCCCACATCGGTGTCAATGCGGTGAACCAGTCGACCGCCTCGGACACCATGGCCTGTCTTGCAGTAGGAGCGCTGGTCGGCTAGCACGGCATGCCAGCATTAATGACATCATCCGTCGGGCTCTTGTCACCGCCGGGGTGCCAGCTGTTATAGAACCCCACGGCTTGGCACGTGACGATGGGAAGAGGCCAGATGGGATGACCATAATGCCTTGGAAGGTGGGTAGGCCTTTGGTGTGGGATGCAACATGTGTTGACACCCTTGCGCCATCCCATCTTCTTAGCACGGCGGGCTGTGCTGGGGCGGCTGCTGCAGGTGCGGAAAACCTTAAAAGGCGCAAATATAATAACCTTATTGGGAGTTATATATTTGAGCCTTTTGGCGTTGAAACACTAGGCCCATGGGGTCCGAGTGCACATAGAGTCTTTCGGGACATCAGCAAACAACTTGTCGACGGTTCACGTGACCAGAGGGCTGGGCTTTTCTTCGGCCAAAGAATCAGCATTGCCATTCAACGTGGCAATACTGCCAGTGTTCTGGGCACTTTTGCCGTTGACAGCGATGTGGATTATTTTTTTGATGCCCAATGATTTATTTTGTTTTTTTTTATGCGTTTGTACATAATGTAGATACTGTAAACATTGTAATTTAATAATACCCTAAATAAATTTTCGTAAAAATAGTTATCGATAGTTTGATACTTATGTCGATAAATGATACCTGGTCGGAGTGGCGGTCGG
Source organism: Ceramica pisi (assembly GCA_963859965.1). Taxonomy (NCBI): domain Eukaryota; kingdom Metazoa; phylum Arthropoda; class Insecta; order Lepidoptera; family Noctuidae; genus Ceramica; species Ceramica pisi. Next base: position 179,426 of record OY982551.1, read on the forward strand.
CTGTGTGCTCGTATCTTCCGTGTCGTCCGGCTGCGCATTGCGCATGCGCAGAATATCCTTGGCTCTGTTCCACCTCTTCATGAGCTTGCTGACGCGCCCGTTCTTCATTTGCGTGATGGTCCGGAACTCTGCGGCGGACAGGTTCGCCTGCTGCCCGTCGCCCCGCCGCGAGGAGTGCGGGTGCGGGCTCCGCTTGCGGGGCGCCGGTTGCGCGGGCGCCGGTTGCGCGGGCGCCGGTTGCGCGGGCGCCGGTTGCGCGGTCGCCGCCGGGGACTCCAGCAGGTTGTGTCCCTCCAGCAGCGCGTAGTCGTCGTTGTTCCGCCGCAGGTCCTCTCGCACTTTGTTCACGAAGTCCAGGCTCTTGCTGACGGCTTCTAACTTCTCGCCGTCTGAAAACAGGAAGTTTGGATGGTGATCACGGTTCATGAGAGTTATACTATCAATCAAACATAAAAAAAAAACTGGTTAGATAACGATCCTAAGTATTGACATTGCCAACATGGATATCTGAAATGAGAGTGCTGCTCACTCTTTGCATAGAAGAGAATTGAAGAGACTGTTCTGTTCTTTATCTGTGTCGGCTATAGAAGCTCTGGCTTTCGAGATACAGCTACAATAATTAACCTAATTATACTTTTGACGTTGGCCAATCATTATCAGTGTCATATAGAGCATCTTGACTTGAGCGTGTGTGGTCAACATGTGACTGACCTTGTGGCTGGCGCCCGGTGACCCCGTCGTACTGCAGCGCCGTCAGGCCCCCGCACTGGCTCAGAGCGAGCAGCGCTAGCAGGACCCTCATCGTGCTCTCTGTAGCTTGCAGGAGCCGTCTTATCGCTCACGCGTTAAACAAAACTAATGTGATATGAAATTTTATCGTGCTCTTAATAGTTTACAATAAAATAAACTTGTGTAACACGAAATATCAAAAATAACTGTGTTTTCGAAGAATGTGATCTAGCAATTTCATGAGTAACGCACATTTTTAAACCCCTTCAATGAAAACCTTCATGGGATTATAGTTTCAGAAGCAAAGGGCCAGTAAGGCCAAAAATGTATGAAAAATGTGTTTATGATTTTGAAGGATTGCGAATGAGATGCGAATGCGAACTTTGCTTAAAAATGAGTAGAATTGGTACTAAGGACCGGTGAATTAAGAACACAATGTCACTCGCTTGGTTCAGGCTTACCAACTGAAGTTCTTGTTCATAAAAAAGATACGGAATAAATAAAATAATCGTTCGATGATTGTTACGCCTTCCTACGCACTAGCGGTTGACTGCGGTGATGGGTGACCGCGCGGCTGTCCGCTTGTCCAGCAGCCGCTAGTGGTTGTACGCACTTAACCGCCTTAGAACTGTTCCAACCGCTGCCGCTGGCCGCTCAAACGAAAGGCTAGGCTAAAAGTAATAAGTGCTGGTTCAATCGGTTCTAGTGTACCGATAGCTCGTGGATACTCGTATCTATATTTGTAAAGCATCTATTATTTATTTTGTTATTAATCATGGGTAGGTACTAGGTAAGGAGAATAGTAGTATTGTGAGCTGGAGGGAGTGTGATCTGGTGGTGGTGGGATGGGTACGTAGGTGCTCTATAGACAAAGTGAGGTGTGGGATGTATTGGTAGTTATTGACTCGTGTGCTTTGTGGTTAGTGTATTGTAGGGGTTATAGTCGCCGGTGGTGGTGGTCGTGCATGTACTGGCGGCGCGAGCGCGGCAGGCGGAAGGCGGGCAGCGGCGCGTGGTCCAGGCTGATGATGGCCACCCCCCCCGGCCCGCGCTCTTCCAGGATGCGCCGCATGCCCCGCCGCCGCCCTTCGCGCGTCTTCAGCTGAAACACATTAACACGCAGCCGGTGGCGTATATATCCCAAGACCAGTGGAGGGTGCATATATGTTTGAGCGCAATTCCCTCGCTCTTGCATAATTGACAATCGTATCTTTAAATATGTCAATACTCATAGGTAAGACGCAGCAGCTCAGCTAACTGCCCTTTAGTAGATCGAGGAGCAATACTCTAGCCTAGGTGATGAGAGAGACACAGTCTACGATGGATCGAGCTTACCCAGAAAAAGCCTGTTCATTTTGAATTTAAAGAGATGAGGGTTTTAAGCGAGAGTTCCACTCCTGTGCTGTGCGCATTATAAAAGACGTTTGGAAACGCTAAGTGCGAATTGGTGGAATAGCAATAAGGTAGGGATGGTAAGTTGCTGTGCGTCTGGATGTCCGATAGTAGAATGTGGTCGTTGGGCACACTCACTGAAGTACAATCCGTAGAAGACCGACAAGCAGGCAATCTTGCGGCGATGAGTCAAACTGTGTAGCTTGGCATCCTTTAGTTTTACTTCGCCAATGAGCCTCTTAGCTCTGATTTCCACCAAGTCAAGCGTGGCAAGCTGGTACTTAGGTGAGCCATCCCAAAGGTGGCCGCAATACTCCATGCAGGATCGGACTTGTGATTTGTATAGGGTTAAAAGCTGTACAGGCCGGAAGTATCGCTTCACCCTATTTAGGATCCTCAGATTTGTTAGCAAAAGACATTGAAAATTAAACTTATTAGATTTCTCCAGTTATATGAGAAAGTCCCAACTTTCTAACTGGATCAGTTGGATGAAAGCTGTTCCAAAAGTCAATAGTAGGCAACACAGCTGCCAATTTGTTATACAATTGTACACACGTGGTCCCCGGGTGGTGCTAAACAGGTGACACTAACCGCCTCCGTGGTCTCGTGGTTATACCACCTGATTCAGACCCAGAGGTCCCGGGTTCGATTCCCAGCGGGGGCAAATTTTTTGCTCGGTTTGGTTGGTGGTAGGACTTGTTCTAAGTCCACCTGGCAAGCTACCACCATCATGTCTAAGTCTGTCGCCATAACAACAATGTTAACAGCATTGTTGTGTTCCGGCAGTTAGAGGTATGATAACCAGTTCCTCTGTGTAAGAGGATTCCGGGTGAAACTCGCTTCCATCTTCGGCCTAATCATCACTTTCCATCAGGTGAGATTTGGGCCAAGAGTTTCCCCGTTTTGTATAAAAAAAAAAAAGTATAAAGTCCCAACAATGTTCCGCCAGAAGGCATACAAATATTAACATATTATTATTGATATAATTTGTAAGTTAATTATTAATAAATTGCAAAAATGTTAATTAAAATGCAAGTAGAATAAATTAAGCAGAAAGAAGGAAGGAAGGCTTACCGTCAGTAGTTTGTACGTGACGTTGGTTGGTGACACGGTGACGACGAAGCTGCGGTGCGCGCGCTCGGTGGTACGGAGGGTCAGGGGCTTGGCAGCCGCAGGGCTGGCGCGGGGGCTGGTTGGACTGACCCGGGGACTGCTAGGACTGGCGCCAGGCCGGGGAGAGGAAACCCAGTCCTCGTCAGGCACGTCAGGTGACATCTCGGTGTTCTGGCGCCGCAGCTGAGTATCGTCCATGTAGTATAGTAGGTCCTTCTTGGAAATGTTATGGTCTAGCGGTGGGTTGTGCGCCTGGCCCGAGGGCGCCTGGTAATTTCTGTCTAAGGGTGCTTGGTTATTTCGGTCCGAGGGCGCCTGATAATTTTGGTCGGAGGGGGCCTGGTAATTTCGGTCCGAGGTTGCTTGGTAATTTCGGTCTGAGGGCGCTAGGTTATTGCGGTCCGAGGGTGCCTGGTAATTTCGGTCCAAGGGAGCTTGGTTATTACGTTCCAAGGGAGTCTGGTTATTTCGGTCCGAGGGCGCCTGGTAATTTCGGCCCGAGGGCGTCTGGTAATTTTGGTCCGAGGGCGCCTGGTAATTTCGGTCCGAGGGCGTCTGGTAATTTTGGTCCGAGGGCGCCTGGTAATTTCGGTCCGAGGGCATCTGGTAATTTTGGTCCGAGGGCGCCTGGTAATTTTGGTCCGAGGGCGCCTGGTAATTTCGGCCTGACGCTGTGTGATGACTGCGGCCTGGGGGCATAAGGTAAGTGCGGCCTGGCGATACTTGGTAATTTCGACCAGGGGGTCCATTGTGATTGCGGCCTGGCAGTGCATTGCGGTCTTGGTAACTCAGCGAGTCGCGCCCGCGGTGGCGCAGTGCCCTGGCGGCGGAGTGTCGGTCGCGGTGCCGCCGGCCGCGGGTGGTGTGCCCGAACACGTCGTACAGCTCACGCGACGGCTGCTTGTGGTTGTTCTCCGAGATGTCAGATCCGTCGTCCTGAGAGTCTGAGATGTTTTGCTGGTCGATCGCCTCCTGCTCTTCAGGATCGAACTCTGCGTTCTCGGCCTTTTAGAAAAAGTGAAAAGAAATTAACCTGACGAGCCTTTTGATCCACATTTTTTTTATTCTTTTTTTTAACGAGGTGAAATCCTCATGGATGTCCTACGTTCGGGGGCGGGCGGAGGAGTCTGTGTCTGTTCCATCTCTTACGGGGGTCGCGGGAACTTACGCGACTTCCGTAATCCCCGGCTGGGAGCCTTTTGATCAAAAGATCAACTTACAGCTTAAAGTGCTTTCCGAAGTACGGCGGATTTTTTTTATGTAATGGATGGTCGTGGTCATCCATCCACGAAATAGCCTCAGCAATCGTTACTCTTTCGCGAATCTTAATGACCAATCCGACTGGCTCTTATAAATTAGCCAGGCTCTTTTCATACGATAACGAAAATTCTACAAAAAAAAACTTGAGAGGTGTCAAGGGACACCCGGATTCAAAATTCAAAATTCAAGCATTTATTTCAATTAAACCATTTACAGGCACTTTTGAATTGTCAAGGTCGATCGGTCCAAAAAGTTGAAGCTATTTGCACGTTCCAAAGCGTAGATCTCTATGGAGAAGAACGTGCAAGAAACTCCACGGACACTCTTTTAAAAATAATAATTTTTTACAAAGATTTATTTACATCGGGTTGAAATTATACATACATGTGAGAACGATGTAAAAGACGAGCAGGATAAAAGCGTCCGGAATAAAAGAGGAACAATTCAAATAAATAATTAAAATCAACCATGGCAGCTGAGAAATGACCAGTCCCGACTGACGGCGCCCGTTCACGAACATGACGCATACGCCAGCACCATTCGGCTCAACCATTTTGAAGGGAGCCAAATGATCAAACGCATACGGCCCCATCAGCTAGACTTTTGAGTGAGCATGACACTCCCAACCGCCAGGGTACACTCAAGTCAAAATCATACCTAAAGCTGATAATTAAAGTTTAAGTTAAAGGTACACAGTACTCACACATGTGCTGTTAATGGCTGAAATTATACAATGCTAAGTAAGTTGATTCTACACAATGCAAATTTTTCTTACAATCTTCAGATCTTCAGCCGGTCCAACAATGTTTCCGAAATATTTACAGATTAGTTTGTGCTCCCTAGTGGCTGTGGAGCAGGACCAGCATTCAGCCAAGCATTTTTATCTTCAATATAATCCCCCAACTTATAATATGCTTGCCTGCATAGTGTGCGGTTAATACAAGACTTGAAGTAAAGTTCTTTATCGCGCGTTGTGAAAGGGGTTTGACAACGCGCGATAAAGAACTTCGTTCCAATAACGAAAAATAAACACTACCTGCTCTGCTTGTTCTGGCCCCACCGCATCATTTTGCCTGTATTGCTCTCTGAAGTCTCCGCGCAGATCGCTGAAAGGCCTGCCTGTCTCCTCGGGGTTTAAGGCGTTATGTTGCTTGTGGTAAGAGGGGTTGAACGCCACTTCTCGGGCAGTTAGTGGTTCCACGTGGCGCCGGGCGATGTTGGCGTCGCGATGGTCTGGGGGGTATTGGGGCTGGATGTCGCGTACGGTGAGCTCATCAGCGTCAGCGTACGAAGGCTTGGCGCGGTCCGCTTGTTCTTCATACTGCGCTTGGTCTTGCTCGTCGAACTGCCCCTGCTGCTCTAGGTGCTCTTGCTCGCTCCACGATCGTCCAGAATCCTTCGATCTGATGTATTGAACCGGCTGCTCGTCTGGTCCATACTGCCCGCGTTGACCCTGCTGCCCGTATTGGGTAGGCCGTTCATATTGACCTCGGTTCGGCTCGTACTGGCCAGCCTGTTCAAGATGCCTATCCTGCTCGTATTGTGCATGCTTTAAGGCGCTGTCCGTCGGAGTGACCTCCGCAGTTTCAGGCGAGTGGTCTGTTCCATCTTTCTGATAGTAAATCTTCTGTAAATTTCATAAAAAGTACATTTTAAAGTAAACCTAGCTAGTTTCGTCTGGTGTTAACGCTAGTAAGTATAATAAACCTAAGTTCAATAAAAGCTATAGCATACAAAACACAGAGAAGAAAGGGATCAGTCAGGTGTCACTAAAGTACGCAATTGAAAACGTTGCAGGTCTGGTTGCTGGCGTACACTCCATCATTTACTTTCACCTACGTCTTAGTCCTTCCGCAAGAGAACCTTATAGGTTACCGACATATCACGAAGGATCGCCAAACTGAAGTGGCAGTGGGTAGGGCACAATGCTCGCAGAACAGATGGTCAATGGCGCCGAACAGTTCTGGAGTGGTGGCTATAATATGTCCCGGAAGACGCAACGCTGGAAGGTAACGATGAGGAATCCAAACTAATATTATGAAGTGGTTACCGACATACCGCTGTGTCGTCTTGCTTCTCGGAGATGTTCGTGTGTTTCCGCTCGTCGTCAGATAGCGCGTAGTCATAGTTGTCTCGCATGAGCTGGCGGCGCAGCGCGGCCGCCTGCTCGTCCGACATGCGGCGCGACGCGGCCGCCTGCTCGTCCGACATGCGGCGTGACGCCGCCGGCCCCTGCGGCAGTGGCGACGACGCTGCGGGACACAGACTGAATAGACCTACAAGCTCACTGAATCAAGAGTGGAGGTGAGGTAGGCAGTTCCTCCATGTTACATACTAAGTATTCAGCGTCATCCGGTAAACTGGATGCTGATCCCATTAGACATATTACGTCATTTCCTAACTGGATTGGAATCAGATTCCGGTGGAACCGATACCAGTATTTAGCATGGTGTGACTGCGAACCTATCCGACCCCCACAACACAGTAGTACTGGGTAACACGGTACCTCTTGGCAAGACTGGAGTCAGACCTGAGGGCCAATTCTATTAACTTTTAAGCAACGTTCGCATTCACATCTCATAAATTTCCATAAATTTTGCACAGATTGCGACTGACATATGAATGCGAACGAAATTTAAAATTAGTAGAATTGGCACTCGGGCTGCTCAAGGTCAGTATGACTATCGAAGATCTCAAGAGGACAGCCAGGACTGACAGTGTAACGTGTTTTCCGAGGCATAGAGAAGTCTTGGATTGTAATACATGGTCACCCATCCACAAGCCGACCTCAGCCAGGTTTGCTTATCCTTGAAGATCGGCACGAGTCGATATTATTGCGGAACCCAAAACAGTACAGAAAAGTCAATGAGACGCTGTGAAAGGGTTGCAGTAATTTTATTGAAACCATAGAACTATTAATAGCGTCAGAGATATAGCAGAGTATTAATACATAGGTTGTACTTATCTGTAGAAATATCTTAGAATTTGCTATTCTATGATGTGGCTCCTTTCATTAAGAGGCCAACTATGTCATGAGTCAATGGCCAATCACTTTGTGAAATGGGCAATTTTAAGATATGGCTATGACATAATTTATCAATCATGACGAGCCATTATAGACCGCCATTGTGCTGTAGACAATATCAGTCATTATGAGAACAGTACACATACAACTTACAGTTATTAGTACTACTCCCCTGACATCTTCCAGTGATTGTGAACATAATCAACATTGCACACAGCTTCGTATTGAACATATTGATATGAGCAGCGACAGCGGGACGCTATCAGCTATCAGTCAGCGACAGCGGGACGCTATCAGCTATCAGCTATCAGCTATCAGTCAGCCAGAGCTTGCACACAAGTACACATTTATATAAAACACATTTGTACAGTACACAGGAGTCACCCGGCCGATGCAATTCTTCGTTCGTGGAAACTCGCTAGCGACGCCATGGAACATAAACCGTTTGCGTCGGAAATGATTTAGTGCCTACAAGAAAATAAGTAATGTGTCAAGTTTATAACGTCCGCTTGTGCTCAATCATAATTTTTGATAACATAGCGATAAAACCGAATTCAGTTGAAGTGCAAAAAACTGCATGGTGAGACTGGTGTCAGATTCCTTGGCTTCTGACTCTCCGTAACGGCTGCCAAACAGTTACATATGGCAGCCGGGACCAGTGGCTTAACGCGTTTTCTTAACCCATCCACAGACAGATTTCGGCAAGCGATATGAAGTGATTTGTAGTAATCGAAGCAGAACTTTTAGAAAACGTGTCTTCAAATATGTTTAACGAATCGAAAACGTCATACTGTATTCACTATCTATGCGTACGTAAGAATATTTTTGAGAAAAAAGCAGATCAATAATCTAGCTATAAAATCTAGCAAACAGCAGGAGACAATAAACGGAGAGCCATTTGTGGTTAACGGAGCGCGAGCGCCACAGAGTAGCGGAAGATGGTACTAAGTACACAGAAACACTGCGACGCGCGTACCGTGGCAGCTGCTCGCTGTGTAGACTGTGGCAGGTTGGCCACAGACTAACAGAACTTCGAATTGTGCACACTAAGGGAACGCAGTACGCCGAGACAGGCACCCGCTCGTTGTGTAGACTGTGGCCGCCTCGCGCCCAGACGGGACCACTTCCTACAAATTAAGTAAATGGTTTCTCAGAAATGAGACGGATGTCATCAGACGTACAAACTGAGTCGGTGCGAGATTCTAGCGGAGGTTTATTAATTAATTGTAACATCACGCTGTGATTTATTGAATGGATTAGCAGAGGGGTATAGTACACCTACATTGTAAGTCTTTTTGAAGGAAACTTCGTCCACTCTACTCGACTCAGCTATAACGATTATGGAAACAAAGCCTCGATTCATGTCAGACCATCTATAACTTTCACTGTTATTAAGAAAGGTTATTGCACATAGAGTCTTTCGGGACATCAGTAAACAACTTGTCGACGGTTCACGTGACCAGAGGGCTGGGCTTTTCTTCGGCCAAAGAATCAGCATTGCATTCAACGTGGCAATGGTTCCAGTGTTCTGGGCACTTTTGCCATTGAGAGCGAAGTGGATTATTTTTTTGATGCCCAATGATTAATTTTATTTTTATATGCGTTTGTATATAATGTAGATACTGTAAACATTGTAACTTAATAAACCCTAGTTATAAAACGATCGAATAAAAAAATAACTAAGTAATACATAGAAAGGTTAAGTCAATATTAGGAAATAACTAGATTATAGGGTTCTTAAAAGCTCATTATGTTACAGTGCAAATTATAAATACCTAATGAAAGAACTCAATGCAACACTACAACTACTTGAGTTGGGGATCAAACTCAGGACCTCACGCTCGGCTGAGACCAATGAAACGGTGACAGTCAATCGTTTTCGTTTTTATCAATATTATCTGATTCAGCAAAACTAGCATTCTTGACAAGAGTGTAAGATACAGTAATGTTAGAAAATAACTTTATGACTTTCTAACATTACTTCGGATTTAATATATTAAAACTTCATGCAATAGCACAAAGGTACAAGAAATCAAATATATTGTATCGCAAGAAAATAATCTCTGCACAAAATCTATAACTTTTATTTGAGCAATTTTAGATAAAAGTTATCTGACGTTTGAAAATACTCGCTCCCATCTTCGGCCTAATCATCACTTTCCATCAGTTGAGATTTGGGCCAAGAGTTTCCCCGTTTCGTATATAAAAAAAAAATAGGGTCGGAACACATCAAACATGATCACAATTGATTACTCATAATATAATCTGTCTGTACAATACTACCTAGTTACCGTGTACAATGCTACACACCTTTCATAGCCCACTTCATAATAATATTTGTGGCGGCACTCGTAGCCGCGTAGCGCTCGTAGCGCTCGAAGCGCACGGCTACGTAACGCCGCTACGCCGTAGCGCTGATTTGATTTGATTAAAAACACAACATACCGCCGGCCACCGCTTCTCTTTAATGAATCCTAAACTATAATGCTGTATAATTACGTTATGTTTTTGTTCGCATCTTGTTTCGTGTTGTAACAATACTAAATAAAATGCAGAAGTCCAACGAATTTATGTTCTAAATTGGCAAGAGATGTTTTTTGCGTATATATCGATGAAGTAGTTTAAAAGTATTCATTTTAAATGCGTACAATAGGTACACCGCCGGAAGCCAACGGGCGACTTCTAACGAATTCGATCTCAACATTTGCATTGATCCCATCAAAATCTGCCACGACCAGCTAGCAGACCGATGGACAATAACACTGCTACACTCGATCTATCGTTCGTACTTTCTGACTTACCCTTATATGAGTCACAGTAAACATTTTACACATGAGACGGGTGCTGTGCCTGCTGGCCCACTCTGTGTTGCATCGGGATTTGTAACTATGTTAACTTGCGCTTATGATTCTGCTCGTATCATTCTATGAAGGGTTGTCATGGCGTCAGGTGTAGTTTCTATGCAGTGGTATAGATGTCGCTACAGACATGAAGACATCTAAAGTGGGACTTAGACATACTTGTACTGCCAACAATTTGTTGATGGGATTCACAACTTCGACTGCTTGTTACTGCGTTAGAGATCATACAGTTTCTACATCTGTACAGAGTCATTCTTCTGTAAGAGCATCTGCGTGGTTCGCGTGGCTCGTGTGTGAGAATGCACGGGGGGCTACTAATGAGCGCGGGTTCGGGTGCCGCGCCAAATATTATATTATTGTACATTAAAATAAAATTTGCTACAACTTTATGTTGGCTCTCTGGAGAGCGTGTTACTAATTACTGCGAAGGACATGTTTACTTACACAGTAGGTGTACAAGTACAGTGAGTACACCACGTATGATGGACCGACCAAGTTTGCAGACAGCTCATATTACTTGTAGTTTTGTTTCAGACGTATTAATGTCAAATGGGTTATTATGAGCCACATTTAAAAAAGGCAAGCGATGATTTCTTAACAGGCTGGAGTCCTGATTTGTGTCTGCTTAGTAGCAATAGCCGTCTCCTATGATACAGAACATTCGGACAAAAAAAAAATCGGATCAGCCCTGACGAAAGGGTCATGTTTGACCGCTCTCTTAGGCACGGGACAAATACAACAGGCGTCGGGCGGAGGCGAGGCGCGGGCGAGGTGCGAGCGCGGTGCCGGTGCAGCGCAGAACTGGCGCGCTAACGGTGTCGGAAAGACGTGGCGCGGGCGAACACAGTGGATGCATTTGTGGCATTCTAGTATTTGATTTTATCACGGCAACATGGTGGTGCGCCGGGGGCGAGGAAGCGGCGCCCGCTCCACACCCGCGCCCCGCCGTCTCAGTATGTCTTGCGCCCCACGTCTTCAATACATTTTGTATGAAATATCAAAGAAGTGGCGTCGCGCCTGCGCCGCGTCCGCGCCTCGCCTCCGCCCGACGCATGCTGTATTTGTCCCGCGCCTTAGCTGACGGCTGATCAAAAGCGGTAATAAGCGGTAGTGATAAGCCGAGTTGCATCATCATGGCGCATTGGTTACATACACATGTGATGTGCCCGGTGCGTCAGGTGAGCGCAACAAATGTATGAATTAATATATTCATAGCTTTTAAGTAGTGTATAGTACTAACACCATAGGGATCAAGGTCTGAAATAGTTTTTTTTTTTAATAATCACGCGACTTTTGTGCAGCTCCCAGGAATACCTCCGACTCTGAGGTTGTAGGAATGAAACAACTCAGACTTCTTCTTCAGACAGAACATAATGTGAGCACCTGTGGGTAACTATCACTCGTAGTTGAGCGGCACTGCTCACTAAACCGAGCGTGTACCAACACTTACCTACCGCAGTGTATCGATACGAGCGGGGAGCTCACTGTATGCAAGAGTAGTTCGATGTCAGAACAACTACGAGACCGCAAGTGCATTGAGCAATTTGACTTGAAAACGCTTTTATTCCGTAGCAGTTAGGGCATTTGGAGTGATTCAAGTTATCATTCTTCGTATGACAATATCCTGGTAGGCCTGACTGGCCATAGCGGTTCCCGTCTATTATGCTGACTTTCGTTTGAGGCGCGAGTGGTACACAACGCGCCATCGGCCCGGGCCGGTCCTTGTCAGACGGCGAGCCAACCATTGCTGGACCCCGCAGGCTCGTGCCCCCTGCAGGAATCACCCTGCGACTCCTGACTCCGAAACGCGTACCTCTCTGTACAGTGGGTTCCAAAAATGCATAAGCATTCTTACGCACTAACAGCTTGACGGTTAGTTTGACTTACGACCTTCTATTTTCCAGCAGTAGTCAACAAACGGTTGTGGTTTACAATTTTGTAATTACAATATGAGCTCAGATAGCCCAACGGTTTAGCGCCCTCAGAGAGAAGTGTGATCCAGTGTGTCGTAAGTTCAAATCCCACGCACTACCAGACTTTTTGTATGTTCTTATTCACATTGCAATAAGTTAGAAAGGTAGATCACAAAAAAAATACAAAATAAGAATTTAGATTTCTGCGAGGTAGACATCAGTTATTTATAATTATTAATATTTAACTTGAACCAAATGAACTGTCGGTTGGTTGTAGTTGTTGGTTAGTGACGTGTGGTTAGCAGTAGCGTAATTATTCTCAAAATGCAGGCAAACATTAGTATTGAAGTGAGGGCGACTATTATTGCGCTGCATGAAAGTGGTCTTAATAAAACTCAAATATCTGAAGAAACCGGACTGAATGTGAGTAAAATATTTATATTTGAATTGTAACTTTATAAATTATTTTTTTTTAATATTTTAACTAAAAATTTATACCTGAGATTATTTGGTAGAATATGGCTTAACTCTTTTTATTATTTTTTGAATCCATCCATCACTTAATGAGGCTTAAAAGCGAAATATTAGTGTATATTATTGGATTTATAAATACGCAGTGTTTTATTATAAAATTATATTAAATAAATATGAGTATTAACTATATAAAACTGGCCAAGTGCGAGTCGGACTCGCCCATGAAGGGTTCCGGTACCATTTATCTATAAAACTACAAAAAAAACACGTTTATTGTATGGGGACCCCCCTTAATATTTAATTATATTGAATTTTTAGTGTTTGTTGTTAAAGCGGCTACGGAAATACATCATTTGTGAAAATTTCAGCTTTCTAGCTATCACGGTTTATGAGATACAGCCTGGAGACAGACAGACGGACAGACAGACAGACCGACAGACAGACTGAAAGCGGAGGCTTAGTGATAGGGTCCCGTTTTACCCTTTGGGTACGGAACCCTAAAAAATGAAGTCACTTTAGTATTTTGTTAAGTATAGCGACCTCTTATTTTTATTTTTTTTGTTTTAGAGAAATACTGTAAGTCTTTGGATAAAAAGATATGAAGAAGAGGGTAGCCTTGCTAGTCGAAAGAGAAGTGAAAGACCGACGCTTATTAGCGAAGCGCAGCGACGACATATGATGGACGAGTATGAAAAAAATGGTTTCACACCAACGAGACACTTTGCGGTATTATTCGACACCTCGTTGCAAACTGTTCGCCCTGCGCTCCACGCTGAAGGTGTGCATCACAGAAAACCTGCTAAAAAGCCTTACTTGACAGAGAAACATAAACAAGAACGATTACGTTTCGCACGGGATTATTTAGATTTCGACTGGAATACCAACATATTTTCAGATGAAAAAACATTTAAATCCAGTCAAAAGGGCAGACTTCATTTATGGCGAAAGGATAACACTCGATGGTGTGATAAAAACGTAATCCCTAACACCGAATCAGGTCGTATTACAATTAATATGTGGGGGTGGATGAGTGCAGCAGGACCAGGAGAACTGGCTTTCATTCCTCCACGCGCAAACAGTTCGACTTATGCGGAAGTATTAGACTCCATCATGCTACCTACTGTGCCCAACATTTACCCTGCTGATGAGTTAGCGACAATTTTCATTTGTCCAGGACAATTGTCCTATTCACCGGGCTAGTACTGTGCGTGAGTGGTTTCACAATCACCCGGAGGTTATTGTTGTTCCATGGCCAGCGCGATCACCCGACCTCAACCCCATAGAAAATCTATGGGGCTTGATGGTGCATTGGTGGGACTCACGGAATGAGAGGTCCACGGAACAATTGAAAACACATTGCATGGAGGTGTGGGAAAATTTAAGAGGGAGCGAAACATGCGGTAATATTGTTGGGTCCATGCGCAAACGGCTACTTGACTGCATTGAAAATAATGGGGGTTATACAAAATATTAATTAAATTAAAATATCCTTGTTTTAGTTTTAATAATCAGACGGTGTAACTAAATATTTAGTAGGTCATTTTAAAAAATTAATAACGTTTAACGAAACACTAGACATATTAATTATGTTGTGTTGACTTTCATTTAAAACAGCTATTTCTTTTAACTTGTGCCATCGCCTTATCTTAGGAATGCAGTGAACTCGCTACTAAGTTTGCTGACGATAGTCATGGTTTTATTTTGTGTTCTGTTTCTTCTACCCGCATTGTTGTAACATAAATTAATAGTTAGATTTATTTTTCTCATCTAATTGACGATTGTCTTAAGTTTTTGAGGTTTAGTTTCAATATTATTTTCGCCAAGAAAATGAACAATTAAGCTATAACCTCAATACATTATTTGTGACGTTACCTTAAAAATAACATGTTTACCAAGTCAAAACCATATATCAGTTTTCAATAAAACTGGTTGAATAGCAATACCTTTAATAACTAGCTATCGACAGTTATATTTTGTATTATTAAAATATCCTTTCATTGTTATTATGAATGGTCTAAGTGGGTATATTTCCAACAAACAATGTTATCAACGGTTACAAGAGAACTTTTTTTGTCTAGGTAACAATATAACGAATAAACATTTGTATTATCATTCGATTGCGAGTCTATTACCTAGCCCTGACAGCTATAAGCACATGAGTGACTAGCGCGAATTTTATCAATCCAATGGTCGCCACAGCTGTGACTGTGTAAGGCATGTTCTTAATGACACACTAACGCGCATAGTGCGACGACAGTACATTAGTGTGTGTTATCTGTGGAATGTTGAGATACTCATACAAGCAACGAGTATTTTGTGTTGACGACAACGTGAAAATAGAAGGTAGTAAGTCAAACTATACGTCAAGCCAATTACTTTGAGAGATGCTTATCGACTTTTGTAGTCTGACTGTACCTACATTTAAAAACCGGCCAATTGCGAGTCGGACTCGCGTACCAAGGGTACGGAACCCTTGGTACGCGAGTCCGACTGAGTCCGACAAACCAGTAGGTATTAAATTATAAGCAGAAGTTGCGTTTTACGATTTATGACTTATTAAAAAAAACTACCTACTTACTAGATTTCGTTCAAACCGATTTTCGCTGGTAGTTTACATGGTAATGTACATCATATATTTTTTTTAGTTTTATCATTCTCTTATTTTAGAAGTTAAGGGGGTGGGTGGTGTCGCCCCCACACACATTTTACCACTTTGGAAGTGTCTCTCGTGCAAAATATTCAGTTTAGTAAAAAAATACATATATTAGAAACCGCAATATCATATTTGAAGACCTATCCATAGATAACACATGAATGAGTTTGATGAAAAAAAATTTATTGAGTTTCAGCTCTAAGTATGAGGACCCCCAAAATTTATTGTTTTTTTTTTCTATTCTTTTGTGAAAATCTTTATGCGGTTCACGAAATACATCTTCTTACCAAATTTCAACAGCATAGTTCTTATAGTTCGGAGAAAAGTGGCTGTGACATACGGACGGACAGATAGACATGACGAATCTATAAGGGTTCCGTTTTTGCCATTTGGCTACGGAACTCTTAAAAGCACAAAAAAATCGCTTTTATTTCAATCCCTAAAGTTATTTAAAAAGCATTTACATTTCTTTTCATTAGCGCACACAACTGCTAAAAGGTTGCGTTGAGCATAATGCTGAGTATAACGCTGAGCGTGTGCCGAGTGTGCTACCATCACTTCACTCCTACTTAAACTCAACTTATTCTTACAATTGCCATTGCTTGCCAGACGTAAATGCGAGTGGCTGCGGCGGACGCCAGTGAGTGTTGCTACAACTGGTATTTGTATAGGAAATGAATATTCAACGAATAAGAAAATATATCCATCTATCTCAATTGGCCCATAATGCAAACTCGTTCCTTTGCCTTTTCAACTCTCGTCAGTCCTCAGCCATTGTGGGTCAGTCCTACCGGTAAGATTTAAGTTCTTCTCTCCACCTTCGCCTTGGTCTGCCACGATCTCTCCTAGCATTGAATGGGACAAGTGTTTATTTTAGCACACAGCTCACTTATATTAAATACCAATAAAGAGACAACTGTGTGTTTGAATGTTTAAATAAATTATTCTAACACTAATACCTCAGCTTGAAGCAAAGAGACAAAAAGCGCTACAGTCGCTTCCTGACCGATGGCGTCAACTGCCACGTACACATTAGTGGGACAAATCGCGCCGCGTGCGCGGTGCAGCGGCCGCTCTCCACTATTTCTTTGAACAACACTTACGCGACCCTTCAGCCAAGCACTACGCTCTGCGTGTTTCCATTATCAGTCATTCGTAGGATGACGTGACGTTAGGTAAGCATGCCAAATATTTTGGTATATTGCAAGTTGTAAATTAACTTATCATAACTCTATGCAACGTCATGACGATGGTGGTCATATCGTATTAGATTAGCCGACGTTGACGATGGATTTCCATCGCGAATTTCTCGGACAACCGAGAAATTCGCGATGGAAATCCTAGCAATATAATATTTGTATTGTCGCAACTGGAAATCGGTTCCGGCTAGGATTTTTTGCTCAGCATTCGTGTAAGCAACCACTAGCACAACTACAGAGCCGAAGAAGAATGGCATACTGTTAGCGATAACGACTATCTCCCGATTACCGAATTAAGAATTTGAAGTTGGCTCGTTTATCGAGGAGCTCGTGGCTAAATAATAATAACCGCATGGGTCGATCTTTAAGGTTAAGCAACGCTTGCCAAGGTTGGTCTGTGGATGGGTGATCATCTTGTCACCTCACCAAGATTCCTCCGTGCCTCGGAAAGCACGTTAAGCCATTGGTCCCGGCTGTCATTTGTAGATCTTTGGCAGTCGATACGGATTGTCAGAAGCCCATAAATCTGATTCCAGTCTTGCCAAGAAGTACCGTGTTACCGTTGGTAGGCAGCCGCTCCACGTAAAACACTGGTATTCAGCTTAATCCGGTTTGACTGGAAGCCGACCCCAATGTAGTTGGGAAAAGGCAGGCAGAAGATGACGTTGGCTCGTTTATTAACTTAAAATTCCCCATATAAGTAGAAACCGGCCCTAGTTCAAGAGATCTTTCGTTCGGTATCAATAGACTCCTCATGTTGTCCGACCGTGGTGTGTTGTCACTTGGAGCGCTCTCTCATTAGCCACGTCAACATCTCACTGTTTTTAACCGACTTCCAAAAAAGGAGGAGGTTCTCAATTCGGCACGTATTTTTTTTGTGTTATGTATGTACACCATAGATATAAAATAAAACAACGGCACTCCGGGAGTGCCGGCAGAAGTGAAAACTTGACGTTGTGCATTTTTGAAACATCCGTCTTACGAATTTTCTATCAGGTCACGAGTTTAACATTTTATACCCATCCCATGAAAAGTGCTCGGTGGCAATACACTTGTAGAAAAGTTAACCTAGTCAATACAGTACACACTTATTTGCTATGACTCGCCACACTTACACAAGTCATGACCCAGTGATTTTGGAAGGGACAATCGAAGTGTACAGCTAGTGTGTTCAGAATGCCGTTGTTGCTAACCCGCATACGGGCCAGCAGAGAAGCTGCTTTTTGTGCATGATGGCCTGGAAACCATCAGTGCGCGCTTCAGGAAACATCCCAGATGCGCTGCATCGCCACGGCAGACCCAGCAATATTCTGAACGTATTATTGTACTGAGTGCGCAGGGCTCTGTAGGCTTGCTGCGGATATCTCGCCCACAGGCCGTTTGAGTAGAAGGACTGGCAATAACCTTTGAATGGCGTGACTTTCACTTCTCGTGCATCCATACCATTTAGGTAGAGTGAGCATGAAGTGAACATTTTGTTAGTGTGAATAGACACTCACTCTCACTCACTTACTTCTACTTCACTTCCACTTCACCTAACCTTGCACGATGAGATGTTTACAGAATCGCACTAAAGCTCCAGGAATGAGCAGTTGGTTGGGCATGAAGGTCAAGAAATGAAGTTGGAGCACTTTTTTTAATTTATTTTTTATTTCAGATGGGTTTGCTCTTGACTCTAGTCTTGGTCGGAGATGATAGAGACAAAGTCTACAATGGAGTAAGCTTACCCAGAAGGAGCCTGTTCACTCTAACTTTTAAGAGATTAGGGTTGTAAGCGTTCGGAAATACAGACGCAGGCAGAGAGTTCCACTCCTTTTGCGGCGCGGTGGAGGACACGGCGCAGCACACACTGGAGGTGTGCCCAGCTTGTTCCGAGCCGCGTCGCAGTCTCACTGCGGAGATCGGTCAGGACCTCTCCCTTCCCAGCGTGGTCAGATGCATGCTGGGGAAGTGAGGAGTCCTGGGCCGCGTCGCCTCCTTTTGCGAGGATGTCATCTCGCACAAGGAGGCGGCGGAGCGCGCGCGGGAGGACGATCCTCTCGCTGCGCCGCTCCGCAGACGAAGGCGAGGTCGGAGAAGACGTCCTCTTCTCCCTCCTCGCGGTGGTGATGGGCAGGCGACAGGCGCGGGGGCGCCTCCGCCCGCATTGCACGCATCACCACCATCGTCGGAGGTTCCCGGCCCTCCCCCAACGGGGGGGGGGCGTGAAGGGCCCGCTTTGAAGGCGGGCGGTCGTCGGAGGTGAACTGGACGTAAAGGCTACGCCGATCTCCCAGTCCACCCCCACTAAGACGTTGCGGGAATTTCAGTGCTGGGTTGTTTTAGTGGGTATACCGGGCTTGCCCGGGGAGTCCCACATACCCCTCCCACTCCCCCGAGTTAGAGGGTATGCGTAACGCATTTTTTCCCAGCCGGAAAAAAAAAACTTCCCCTCCTTTGCTGTGCGCATTATAAAAGACGTTGGGAAACGCCGAACGTCAACATATGTCGCGAAGGAACTCCACACTGACGCTGTGTTTGGGAGATGGGTGTATGATACTGTTTTCGCGAGATGTATTCCCGTGTGTGGTCCGCCGGTGGGAACTGGTCGCTTGTTCACGCTCGGTGGGCTGTTTTAACGACTGCCCGCGCAAACCGCTTTGCGTCGACTCCACTAACTTTCCATAAAAGAAACATTTGGTTGTAATTACAACCACACATTGCACCCCGAGCTCAATATTTTCATACCTCCTCAAATTATTTTAAATTTATTTCTGCTGTTTCTAGGAAAATTTCATGTTAGAATATTAAATGCTGCTAACTTGTTTTTAGTGAAATACCGTGAGTACCTTTGCTTCGACGAAGAATGAATCAAAGTATGTTGTAACCAGATGAATAATAGTACCTTTCATTGAAATAATTATAATTTCAGCAATAGGTTTATCACTGAGGTTTTCTTAATAATATAGTGTCGCAAATGATTGCTAATAATTATCGAACGCTTTTAATTCTCCGTATTGCACCTACCACTATTCTCTGCATCACCCAAAGGTTGACTGGTAGAGAATGCCTATGGCATTAAGTCCGCCTCTGTACTTTTTGTGCTGAAAGCGTTATATAAATAGCTTCCTATAAGGTCGGCACCTCAGGTTCGTCAAGGTATGATGCCGTTCAAAAACGTGTTCGTTGACTAACCTGACCTATTCAGTCTTGACTTAAAGAACCCTGGGTTACAGCTAGGAAACAAACGATGCCCCTATAGACCTTCGCGTCGTAGTTTCACGTGACGTCATATGTCCTCAGTGACACGGCGCGGTATCGCGATCTAATAGTAATCGGGTTTTAATGGTGATCGCTCACAACTTGCGATGGGACGACGCCGCAAGAGTAAACGAGAACATAGAGCTATAGTATTTGACATTACAAATAGGAATTAACGGTTCACATGCTTGGACTCGTAAGTTGTGTGCATCTGTGCATCGTTTGGGATTGTAAAGTTGCGCAACAATTATTCTGCAACAAGTTTTCGTGTTGCTGCAACATGAGCTGAGTGACACGACATCCTGGAGCGTTTGTTGTTGCGTGCAATTGTGTGTCGCGAATCGCATTCTGATAATGAACAATTACGCAGCACTATAGGTATTTGAAATGAGTAGAGACATGTCGGGATCAAAAGATTAGCAACAGAGAGGACGATGCAGCGGAGCTTACAGCACAGGTCAGGAGTATTCAGCGCGGGAAACGAAACACAAAAACAGCAACAATAGAAATAAATGTGCAAATAAAAAGATTGTAAGTAAACGCTATCTCTAACAGTCTGTACCACAACTCACGTCGCCCATTCTTAGAACAAGTCCAGTAGCAATTGTTGTAGATTTTTTACCGTCGACACCAATCGACACACAAATTACCTATAAACCTATAGCCGATTTGATTTCAATTTAATACTATGGAATGGATTTAATATCGAGTTCGCAGAGTCACAGAAGTTCGCAGGATTTTGTTTTTGTGCGTATGTAATCATTAGTCGCTGTATTTCGTTTCATATTTGTTTTGTTTCACGTTAGGTAGGTATATTACTGCTTTTACAGCGAAGTTATTTAATAAAGGAACAGAATATACGAATTCAGGTATTTTTAAATTACCGTACATTGATATCAGTAATACGAATCTTTTCAGGTATTCGTAGCGTTGTAGGTATAAATTTAGGGCCTTTATGGGCTCTGGTTAAGGCGCGTCCCCGAGCAAAACGCAGCGCTAGCCGTTTTTTGTGCAGTTTTTTGGAGCTATAATACTCTTTATCCAGAAGAAATATCAACTTATAAAAAATACATTACATTTCTACATAATCTTGGCTTCAATATGGTAGATTTCTATTTTTTATTACTAAGTATAATGTTTAAGTAATCTCCTCACAACGAAGCCACAGAAATGAGAAAAAAATACTGAAAACATGCATCTTCTCGAAAACTAACGATTATATTGATTATGAACTTACACTAATGGATAGGCAATTTAATTATGAACATTTTGGTAGAAATATTTTTTTGAAACAACCAAAATTAGATTTTATAACGATTTTATTCAACATTCTGAGCGTATTCGCTATTGTATCTCTTGCGCGGTTATTGAGGGAAAAAATGCTCAAGGTTATTTGGTCAGGGTACGGCCTTAACAATAATATTTAAAAAAATAATGATATAAAAATTGTGGGATTTAAGTAAAGAGTGAATATTTTACTTTAGTAATAGTTTTGTCTAGGTAAGCTTGCTCCGTCGTCGACCAGCAACGATGCTTCGCTTAGCATCACGTGATGAGGTAGTGGTCAGACCCAACTTCAATAATGCTTACAGGAACAACTCCTTCCTCTGACTGGACACAGCCGTGTTGCGGCTACGACACGTCAATGTTATCCGTCACCGGCGCGCGGCGGTCTAGAACCACGTCAGAGATAGATTCGCGTATTTAAAGCCGGGATCACACTGCACACAGCACACAGAAACCATTCCTCTGTACAACTTTGCAATGTTAAGCAGCTGTCTCCAATATATGGGAATCCTGTGTTCTGTTCAAAAATACTCGCGTTCAACAGAATAGTAAACTACGATCGACGAGCCATCAATATCGCGACACGGGAAACGTTTTAGCGTGACGCGCGATAGACGCGAGAGTCGCGATCTAGACGCGCGGCGGCGCGGCGCGGCGCGACGTTGACGAGCTCTTCGGGAGTTTGCGTGCATTAAGCATTGAATGCGAGGTGACAGAGAGGCGGAGTGCTGAGATGTTGTCGTCAGGAGCGCTACCACCGCGCCGCCGCGCCGCACCCCGGAGGATAGGCAGAGAGACAGGGCGACAGCGACGACATTGACACAGTTTTATTTTGGGGTTCAATATTGATGTGTCTTTTGAATGTGACAATAAAAAACTATGTATAATATTTTATTTCATATTGATAGGCGTACGTTTGACCGCTATCTCACCTGATGTTAAGCGATGATGCGGTCTAAGGTGGAGCACGCTTGCCTAGAAGTAACCTATTCACTCTTGACTTAAAGAACTGTACAAATACTTTGCATAATATATATTATTTTGTTTGTGAGTTAATCCAATAATCTGATGACGTAGACTATGCTATTGCTAAGTGCCGTTGGCTACATCTTTCCTGGAAAAATACGAGGTTATAATTTGCAGGGGAGAGATACAAAAAGTGTGAAAACATGTTCTCCTTCTCTATACACTTATTTTCTGTCATGCGTGTTCTTATATTATTAAAATAATCGCTGTCGAACATTTAGAACCCTTTTCTTGAGCTTGACTTTCAAGTTAGTTTGAAATACCGTGAGGAGTTTCTGTTCTTAAATTAAAAGGCTGCGTTTAAAACAATTAACAGGATGAGCAGAGTGTATCCATCGCATACGTAGCCGTACTATGTAGTATACTCGTAGAGCTGCAACCCTTTGTGCGGGTCCTACCGACAGCTACTCAACGGAATTAGTCTGAGCGTCACCCGCCGCCGCCGCCGCCGCCCGCCCACAGACGACACTCGTTTCACAACTAAGGCTCTGCACAGATGGAGATAGTCACTTACCTTATTAGTTTATTACTGGTTCAATGTAATGTAATACTTAATTCAGATGTTTCTCCCAAAGTATCGATTGAAATTATGACCAGCATATGCTGAGATGGTAACCCTTTTGGCATGGGCACGCTCAGCACAATTTTACTGTAGGTACCGTTCATTTTCTTTATTTTATGTTTTTGTTTCTCTTATCTATCTATATCTATCTATATCTTCTTCTTCTATCTATCTTCTTCTATCTTCTATCGTCTTCTTCTATATACAATAAAACTGTAGAAAAGTGGTTTTTGTACATGAAAAAAAAAATCCAAAAAAAATAGCTAGGGTGTTAAAGAACAACGAATAGAACCCATTTCCAGCATTTTTAGAATTTGTGTCTGTTTGTCTGTTTGTCTGTTTATTTGTTCGGGCATCACGTAAAATCTGCGAAAGCAATGTAGATAACTTTTACACACAAGGATTGAGCGTAACTTGGAGTAACATTTAGTTTTTGTTTCAGTCTATCAAAAGATATTTGAATTTAAAGTTTTCCAGAAGTAAAATTAGGGTTATGTGCACTTAGTCTCATTATTACTTCACGTAACTTTTATACATAACAATAAACAGTGCGTAAGTTGTAGTAATATTAAGTTTTTTGTTTCATCGTAATCAGTTCGTACCTTATAATAAAAAAATGTGAATTAATCAAATTATAATTATAATAGTCTTTCCGAAGTAAAATATTGGAATAGCGCCATCTATCAAACTTAGACTGGACTATACCTAGAGATCAACTGCGTGCAGTATTCGATAGATGGCGTTGGCGTGTGACGTCAAATTGAAAGAATGACTTTGGCACATGTCTGCTTTTTGATTAATTGATTTTTCATCTATACTAATCTATATTAATATTATAAAGCAGAAGCCTTCAGAAGAGTTTGTTTGGTCCAATTTGAATAATTATTTCAGTGTTATATAGCCCATTTATCGAGGAAGGTTATAGTCTAATATATTATCACGCTAAGACAAACAGGAGCGGAGCAATATTGGAAAATGTGACGCAGACGACGTTGCGCGGGTCAGCTAGTCTATACTAATATTATAAAGCAGAAGAGTTTGTTTTTTTTGTTTGTTTGGTTGAACGCGCTAATCTCAGGAACTACTGGTCCGATTTGAAAAAATATTTCTGTGCTAGATAGCCCATTTATTAAGGAAGGCTATAGGCTATATATCATCACGGTAAGACCAATAGGAGCAGAGCAGTAATGAAAAATGTTACGCAGACGACGTTGCACGGGTCAGCTAGTTTTTTATAATGTTTTTTTGCTGGTCTGTTGTGGGTGTGTCGAACAAATGTTTTCTATTCTACTCTACTCTACTCTACTCTACTCTATTCTATTCTAAATTATGTGGAGCATTGTGAAGCTATTTTTTGTAGCAGGTCGCTCTCCGTATTGATAATAGCTCGCGACGGTAAAGGGTCACACCGCCTATATGAACATCTACAACTAAAGCGGTACCACGGTTGCGTTACCTATCTTTTTGAAAGAACATTTTCTTCAATTTTTGTTTCAGAATCAGAATCAGAACTAAATTTGCCTTAAGTGTAGGTACCTACAGTATAAGATAACACTTTTGAATTTTACGGTGTTCAACTATCCATAAATAGCTTTTAGCTTTGAGTGAGGTTCTTGTACATACTCTTCTGACTCAGTCCCTTACGGTATATCGAATTACCCTTGAACGATATAACTGTCTACAGAAAGCATGGTTCACCGACGAACGGTAATACGAAAAAACTATTAGTCCGATTAGTCGTGATTATTTTAATGTCAATTTTTTTCAGCGATTTTTTTTTTTTTTTTTTTTATATAATGTATGGACCATGTCTGAAGTAAATAAATGAATTGAATTGATACCATTATTTAGCGACAGCACGTTTCGCCGAATAACGCTACATAGAATGAATGGTTAGCCGATACCAAGATTTGCCGATGTCATGGTTCGCCGGAACACGCTAGAACTAAATAATCCTTTATCGATAGCAATTTGCATCGAAAGCACCTTTTCTTACACCGCCGATCCAAAATTTAATTTTCAAAGATAACTATAGTGATTGACTGGCATCTAGTGCGATGTTTGGTTGGCAAGTCGCCTCACTGAGTACCTAGTAGCTCCACGCGAGACGCGCCAAGTGCGAGATAACATCACTGACCACAGCTACTCATTACGATAAAAACGTAAGATTCCTGAAGAAAAATAAGATAGACATATTAATTAAAATTAAATGTTAAGTTTTATAGTCTTCATTTTATTTAACATGGTATGTTATTTAGAAGAATTTATAATTGTATCTACATGATTGAATATTTCGATTGGTACAATAAAACTATACGTTATTTTTTTCACATTAGCGGGTTCAATTACCGGTTCAGAAGGCTGGTATTTTTAAAATTCTTTAAATGCAGATTTTTTTTTAAGTAAAAATTAAGAGCGTGTATTCCGCCCACTAGCGCCGCCAATCGTTTTTTATTATTTGTGGTAAATTTAAGACACGTAGATAAAAAACCGCTCTGTAGTGTACTGAAGAAATGTATTTATTATGTTTTGAGAGTTATGTTTTGTACTTTAGAAAATAAATAAAAAAGTCGATATTTTTGCTAAAAGTGGCCACTTTTTAGCAGTAATTGCCGTTTTGGCTATTTAACCATGAGTTATTATTAAAAATAGCTGTCAAAAAATAATAGATACATTTCTTCAGTACACTACAGAGCGGTTTTTTATGTACGTGTCTTAATTTTACCACAATTAATAAAAAACGATTGGCGGCGCTAGTGAACGGAGTACACACTCTTAAGTCTTCTTTCATTATTTTAATTTATCAAAAGTAGGTATTCGGTAGTTTCCCTCCATGTGGCAAAGTCTTTGGAAGCCATGTATTTAGTCCACTTTATGAACACCAGGGCCCACGCTTCGAAGAAACGCTAACCACGGTACCTACTATAAATATAATAATCAGAATCCACATCAAAATCATAGATAACAGAGTGCTCAGTTTAACTTATTACACAAAAATGACAAACACTTAACAACTCGCCATCGACAACGATTTATATTTTTTAATCTTTGTAAGTCGTCAGCTCCCCTCGCACGTCCCCTTACCCCGCTCTCCCCCGGGGGCGACTAATTCAAGCGACGGCTATTTATTTCTAGTTAATTATTTGAGTGCAAAACCCCTCCCCCTGCCCCCGCCGGTACCGACGGGGGAGACGAGGAAATCATTGTTATTTACGTATCTCATCAAAGAAATATTTTGAGCCAATTTGTTGGAATGTTTTTCCAATCTTGTCATTATAACTTAGTGAAGTAACATTAGTACAGAAGTGCTGGAGTTTATTTTTTGCGGGGCGATGTTATTGTTATATTTATACCATATATTTTATTTCGTTCCACAATCAAACATCATCTTAAGTTGCTTATAATTACAGTCCAGTTTTGTATTCACATACAAAACTGAACTCCCCGGAGTCTCTGCTAGCCGAACTCTTGAACGCACTCACATCGTGAATGCGATTCTAATTTTTAACCGACTTCCAATAAAGGAGGAGGTTCTCAATTCGGCGGCTATTTTTAGGGTTCCGTAGCCAAATGGCAAAAACGGAACCCTTATAGATTCGTCATGTCTGTCTGTCTGTCCGTCCGTATGTCACAGCCACTTTTCTCCGAAACTATAAGAACTATGCTGTTGAAACTTGGTAAGTAGATGTATTCTGTAAACCGCATTAAGATTTTCACACAAAAATAGAAAAAAAAAAAAATGCTTGGTGGTCCCCACACTTAGAAGTGAAACACAAAAAAAAAAAATCATCAAGTCCATACGTGTGGGGTATCTATGGATAGGTCTTGAAAAATAATATGGATGTTTCTAATTTAATTTTTTTCTAAACTGAACAGTTTGCGAGAGAGACACTTCCAAAGTGGTAAAATGTGTCCCCCCCCCGTAACTTCTAAAATAAGAGAACGATAAATATAAAAAAAAATATATGATGTAAACTAACAGCGAAAATTGGTTTGAACGAGATCTAGTGTTTTTTTTTAATACGTCATAAATCGTAAATCGCAACTTTTGCTTATAAATATACCTACAGGTTTGTACGGAACTCTCGGTGCGCGAGTCCGACTCGCACTGGGCCGGTTTTTTTTTATAAATCACGGTCAAGCTTAATAATGTCTTTCGTTTTGCTTTTAAAGGTGAAATTTCCAAAATTCCCCGCTAAGTGCACACCTACCTGCATCATAAAGGATGTTTTGGAAGAGCAAAACCGCAAGCTCGCTGCCTCTCTCCTGCACATAGTAAAGAATGACATCTGTGATTAGAAGAAACGGTCAATGTATGTTGATGTTAACTTGTTATGCAATCCGGTACCCTCACCTCACATAATACAGAGAGTTTCGCATTTATAATGTTACGAGCTTGGGGTTCGTGACAATAAAAACAGCCGATTAATTAACCAAAAATGACACTTTAACGGCCTGTTATTCGAATTTTGGCTGTTTGAGACTCAATTGGAAATGCTCAAAATATTGAATTTAAGCCTGGAAAAAAATATATGTGAAGGATACATCCTTGTTCTAGAGGCAAGAGGAAGTGAAAACACGAAATAGTATAATTTTCCCGATAAAAAAAAATTTTGAAAAAGGGTCGATTTCAAAAAACCATTTTCAATCTCATTTCCTAATTACAGCACAATACAATTAAAAAATTCTACGAACTGAAAGGTAATCGTATTTTGGAAGGACGAAAGTGGCTAGATTTTTGAGTTTTCTAATATTTTTTTTATAAACATCGAATTTGTGCAGAAAAGCTTACCTTTGAAGACCGCACAGTCCTACGGGACGTGTTCGGAGCCAGACCTGCGACACTTTTTTTGAAAAAAATCGCGGAACTGTTGTTTAAAATATCAATAGCCACTAAAAGAAACAACAGGAAAATGATGACACTCACGAAAATTCCGATGGTTGGGCAAAATATGTTGATAGTATATTATTGTTTTAATTCACATAATAGGGAATATGCATGATGTTTTTTTATTTTTTTATTTTATTCTTTTCACCTTTATAACGCAGGAAAAAATATAAATAGTCTTGGAAATGTCTTAATTATTTTTTAAAAAAATATTAAAAATGCTAAATAAAATTTTGCAGTTCAAACGCCGCCATTTTTCGCGGGCTTTGGATGACGTCACATAACAAGGCGTCGTTACGTCGCGCGCTTCGCGTGTTTGTTTGTTTACCTTTTTGAACTTTAGGCGTTTCAGTTTTCAGCTCGATTCTCGTTTTATTCGCCGTACAGACCATGGAAGAAGCTGAGAAACCTTCTTACAAAGTATTGTAAGTGTGAAACACTATAAGAACTGCACAAACAATATAAGAACTACACCTGATAATCTATTCTAGGTAAATTGTCTGATTGCGCTTTAACAAAACCACTGTCAGTCATCGTCCTAGATTAATTAGAAATCACCGCAGGAACAAATTTTTTAACGGTTAACAAAATTTTTCGCTCGAAAATGAAGACGGGCGCGGGTGAAATAAGTCAATCCAATGTCAGTCATGATATTGTCATGTCAATGTCGTCGTGCGGTCCTGTTGTGTGACGTCTCACACGCGCATCACCATTGGTCGCGACCCGCGACCAATGGTGACGCGTTTCGCAAGTTTAAATTTCCCGCGCTGATTTTGTATTTTTATATATTTTTTTTTCGGTTTAAATAAGAACTAAATTAAAAAAATATCTTTTAGATATAATGTGACGAAAATAAAGAACTAGAAAAAAATATTCCAGACAATTTTAATCTTCATGCACATTCCCTATTGTAATTGAAGATGAAAATATTTTAATTTGTTTTGTTGACAATTTTGACATCTGACAGTAGGGTTCGACACATTTCAAATTTTTATCGATAAATTTAATGTAGCTACCATAAAGGAGTTTCATTATCTCTTTAATTTATTCATAACTAGCTTCTGCCAGCGGCTTCGCCCACATGATACCTAGGGAACATACTACCGGGATATACAAAAAAATATATATATATGGCCTATGCGTTTGCATAGAATATAAATAACTTCCAGACTATAATCTAAGCGAGGAGCGATGGTGGCAGGCAACGTGCGCCATCATCGCCCCTCGCTCCTCGCCTTGCGCGGATGGCGAGCTTTCACCTCGCAGACGACGCGTAGCTATCGCGCTGGATGCTAACCGTAGCCTAAATTCGAAGAGACGCCGTGCTGCTGCTGTGCCATTGCGGTGCCAAAAAAATAATGTGCCATGACCTGTAATCATCACAGGATCAGGACTTGCGGAGTAGCATATAAGAGAATCCGCTTTTTCTCCAAAACTTATGTTTTTTTTTCAATGGAGAGGGTAATTGTAGAGAGGAGAGAGTAATTGCAAGGGTCTTGCAGTCTCCTTGCGTGATGGAATCAGGGATGTTGATATCCGCTAGAAAACCAAAGTTACCGACATTGCCCAAAATATTGCCAAACTAAAGTTGTGTGAAGGGACACATTGCTCGCGAACAGATGGTCGATGATGCCGAAAAGATCTGTAGTGGTGACCGCGTATCGGTAGATGTAGCTTTTGAAGGCTTCCCACTAGGCGACCCCCACCAGGTCGCGTGCAGCCGATGGATGTAACCGCACAGGTCAGGTTGGTGAGGCGACACGACATGTCCAGGGGGGCTACTCTCTAAGCCCGTAGTTCGTCGTTTCGGGCTTAGTTGCGGCGGTTTTCTAATCCGTATCAACTACAGACTAATGATTAGTCCCGAACCCGAACTAAGAATTAATGACAACACGATTTGATAGTACCTAACTGTCAAATCGTGTTGTCATTCATTCTTGGTGGTTAGTAGGAGATACGGACTAAAGTACGCCCGCAACTATGAACATCGGGATTAGAGAGTAGCCCCTCAGTAGTCTGTCGGTGTCTTTCGGCTGATATGATGATAACCGATTTATAAAGTTTATTTGCAACCATTTTAACCTTAAATTTTTCGTGACATAGTTCTGTTAGGTATCAAATTAAAGTACTCGAGGAGAAAATTCTAAATATGCTTAAGAATATTTTATTCGATAAATTTTTACTGAAGCTATAATAATAGCAGCACGACTCTAGTAGCCAAAAAAAAACAAAAGAATATGATTACAGTATAAGCGTTACAGTAGAATCATATAGCTCATTTACATATTTATTAAACACTAGCTTCTTCCCGCGACTTTGTCTGCGTAGACGTTAGAACTGGCTCGCAACTTTTATGCGTCATATTCTCATCCTTGGAAGTGCATCTTCATGATTCTGGTATCCAGATAGTGTGAGTCTTTGCGGTGCGGCTGAAAGTAATATTCAGCTCCGAAATTACTTCGACATGTTTTTTGGTCTTCTTGTAAATCTCTAGCGCTCATAATTCCAGCCCCGACAAAAGTTTTATCATGTTTCTGGTCTCCCGATACTTTTAAATCCTAATCGATCACAATGCCGAAAATTAGTGTTGACAATTCCAGCCCAAAAAAAACTTAGACACGTTTCTGTTCTCCTGGTAAATAAAATTCTTGCTCAAAATACTTTGACATATTTCTTGTGAATCTTTGGTTCTCATATTTTGCTTCAAAATTACTTCAACATGTTTCTGTTCTCCTGTTACTTTTGAATCCTAATTGCTCACAATTACAGCGTCACAAATATTTCTGGTTCCTTGGCACTTTTGAATGCAAACCGCTTGCAAATAAAGCCCCGAAAATACTTCGACATGTTTCTGCTTTCCTGGTACTTGTGAATCTGAAGTACCTACTAAGGCAGCAGAGGCTTTGGATTTCCTCTTCCTCCTCCGCCACTAAGCCACGCCTTTTATCGGGATAGAAAGTAGCCCATGTGTTATTCCAGGATGTGAACTATATGTGCGCCAAATTCCATCGAAATCCCTTCACCCATTTTTGCGTGATTGACGGACAAATATCAGAAACAACCAACCTACACGGTGCCATTCTAGTCGTCTTACAAAAGCGGCTCACTTAATGTACCGGATATAAAATACCTGTAAGCGCGATTTTTTTTAAATAATTCATCAAGATAATGGGTACTTACAATGCAAATATATCGCTCCTGGATGATTCAAAATACATCATTCGTTATGACAATGAGTGATATTTAATTTTTATAGGTGGTTATCACGTACATAATTTGCTATTGTTAAGTTATTTACGTAAATATGTCTGTTAATTTAGGTTATTAACGTAGGTAGGTTTTAGTTAGGTATATGTTTATATTATCAAACAAAAGACTTGTAAAACTAATAATGGCTCACAAAAAAAAGAAAAAAAAAAGCTAATGGCACAAAGTAAACGGTGTGGTTGTAATAAATGCTTTGATTTCAAGATTTTATCGAAAATTTCGATTTTTTTCTGTTACTATCATGTTAATTTCGAACTTAAACTGAACTTAGTTCGTCAAGCCACGAATCTAAGCGGACGTGTTTTGTGTTAATTATCATGAATCACCTCTAAATAATTACGAATATTACTTAATAAAACAATTTGCGGACTCAGTCATATTGAGCTAAAGTGTGTCGCGCGTGTTATTTGTGCAATCTAACAATTTTTTCACAGTGCACGATGAACTAATTACATTAAAAATAGTGTTTTTCTGTGTTAGTAATGTCGAACCAAGGGTTTAGCCCTTTTGGGCGTAGCCAACTAATGCGGCGAAGCCCACCGCCAACTCCATCAACTACTGACCAAAACCAACCGGTTGATACAGCGCCACCAGCATCCACGGAGGATGACTTACTGGCTGAGGTCATCGCTACGCCGGAGATCCAAAAATGGTTAGGATCCATAGAGACCATCTTAAACGATGTTTGCTCTACTGTTGCCGAAGGAAAAATGAACTCTGACCAGAAGCTTCGCGTAACCAATCTTTGTCGAAAAGTCGCACATGGGACATCTCAAATGGCTGTCCTGTATCAATCCCTGAAGCAAAAATTCGTAATTCGTAGTATAAACCGTAATTTCAATGGCTTTGAAGTGCTATTACAGAATCTTGAAATAAGCTGTGACATTATTGTGCTAACAGAGTGTTGGCTCTCCGAACAAACAACGAATATACCATCAATAGACGGATACAATTTCCACAAAACAAGTAGCCACATTAATCAAAATAGTGGATTAGTTATCTATATAAAAAATAATTTAGAAGCAGTGGTTGAAGAACCCTTATTTCAAGACTGTAATTGCCTAACAATTAAAATCTCCCCCGATACGATATTTATGGCTATATATAGACCTCCATCTCAAAATATTGACAGATTCCTAGACTCGCTTAACATTAACCTAGAAAAAATTTCATCTTATAAAAATATTATACTTTTAGGTGACATTAACATTAACATTGCTTCCGGGAAAATCGATACTCATGCACATAACTATCTGAACATCTGCACATTTCATGGACTTCTACCAGCACATTATTACCCAACGCACCAGAGCGGCTCATGCCTCGACCATATCATAATAAAGTCAAAAGCGCCGTCCATAACAATGGTTACTAATACGTCACTTACTGACCATCAATCAGTTTTACTAACATTGCAAATACCTTCACCAAGAAAAAATTGCATGCGCAGCTGTTCGAAACTCAACATGACTAATCTTGAAAACGACGTACGAGGTATTAATTTCGACCCCGTTTATAATAATTCGAGTGACCCTAATATTTCGTTACAGTGTTTTATTGATTTGTTACAATGTGCTATTAAGAGAAACACTTTAACAAAAGTAATACCTAGAAAGTACAATAACATTAAACCATGGATTACGCCCGGACTTGTTCGCTGTATCAGACATAGAGACAGACTACACCAAAAATGTAAACTGTCCCCTAACAATGAAATACTATCAGTCACCTACAAGCGATATAGAAATTTCTGTAACAATCTGTTGAAAAAGCTTAAAAAACAATATGACAAAGATCAATTACAGAAGGCAGGTAGAAACAGTAAGCTCATCTGGAAATATATTAAAAGTAACACATTTCGAACCAAAAACTCAGAACCTCCGCTCGAACTTTTAACAACCGAATTGAACCCATCCGTTGCGACAAATAAAACAAACAATTTCTTTATTAACATCAACAGAAAAATCTGGCAGAAAAAAATCTAACCCACATTCCTTCTATTCAAAGCACATGTATGACTCACGCTGCACTGAACTCTTTTGTCCTGTTAGATACAGACGTGAGTGAAGTGATAGGTATAATAGATGGGTTAAAGGACGTTTGCGCCGTCGGTTGGGATGAGATTCCTAATGCCATACTGAAAAGACTTAAACACCTAATTGCCCCTCCACTAACTCACATTTTTCAGATATGTTTAACTCAAGGAATATTCCCAAAATTGCTAAAAAAAGCAGTAGTCACCCCTGTTTTCAAATCCGGAGACAAAACCTGTGTTACGAACTATAGACCTATTTCAGTACTAACGGGACTCTCGAAGATTTTGGAAAGAATAATTAACAACAGGCTAGTAAAATATCTTGAAAATAACAAATTGCTTTCAGATCAACAATTTGGTTTCAGGCCTAAAAGATCAACAAGCCAAGCAGTACACAAATTGACAAATTTTATAAGTAAAAATCTCGATAGTGGCATGCATACCATTGGGATCTTTCTAGATCTTGCCAAGGCTTTTGAAACTATTTCTTGTTCTCTTCTTTTATTTAAACTGGAAAAAATTGGGATAAGAGGAACACAGCTAAAACTGTTAGCTGATTATCTTAGCGACCGTTACCAGTCTCTAAAAATCGGTCAGTACACGAGCTCTGAACTCAAAAATAGTAATTATGGAATCCCACAAGGCAGTATTTTGGGGCCCACATTATTTTTAATATATATTAATGACCTTTGCCGCTTACAACTTCAAAATGGTTTAATTATGTCATATGCGGATGACACAGCTCTACTGTTCACAGGTAAATCAAGATCTGATGTCTATGAACTTGCTCAGAATGGCTTTAATATGGTGTGTAATTGGCTACATAACAATTTATTAACGTTAAATTCAGATAAAACCAAATTTATTCTATTTACAATGAGAAATACTAACAAGATGCTTACTAACCAAAACATTTACGCGCACAAATGTAATACAAACGCTGACACGGCATGCACTTGTCCCACTTTAATTAAAGCTGACCACATCAAATACTTAGGCGTCACGATTGACACAAACCTAAATTTCCGTAAACACATTGATTTATTATGCACTAGAGTGCGTAAATTAATATATATTTTTAAGAATTTACGGGACATAGCCGATTTTAAATTAATTAAACAGGTTTACTTGGCTTTGTGTCAATCTATTCTTACATACTGCATAACTTCTTGGGGTGGTGCCGCAAAATCAACCTTACTACTGCTAGAACGTGCTCAAAGAGCAATTCTAAAAGTCGCCACCCGTCGCCCATTTAGATTTCCCACACACCAGCTTTATATGGCATGCAAGGTGCTAACAGTTCGACAACTTTTTGTTTTAAGTATAGTTTTACTACAACACAATGAACTTGAGTTTAAACCTGTACCTTCAGGAAAAAGAAGAAAGGATCTGGTTTGCACGAACCATCAAACTAAACATGCTTTCTCAAAAAGATTCTATTTATTTCTAGGACCATTCTTATATAATAAATTTAACAAATTGCTTCAGATATATAATGTAAGTTCTTGTAAGTGTAGTATAATGTTATTTGATTATCTAGCAAAACTAAATTACTCGGACACGGAAAAACTACTAGAGGTGCTGAACTAAAGTAGCTGACTTAACTGTAGTTAACTAAAATTAGTATTTTAGTTGTAGATTTAAATCAGGATCTATAAGCGTAGTTTATGATAAGGTTATGCAAAATATTGTATCTGCTTAGATTTTGAAAATATTTTATTATTATTTAATTCAATGACTTTCCCATTTAACAAATACTTTCGCAGAGAGGTGGCCTGAAACACAGGTTTAAGTAAACCTAGATCAGGCAACGCACTACATTACTTTCAGAGTTCTATTTTTGACTGTAAACTCATATTTGTCTTTCATAGTTTAAATTTAGATAATTATTATCCTAATGTAGACCTAGATTAATATAAACAACTGCACTATAATGTACACTTTTTTGTAAACATGTTATTTCAATAAATTTTTATTTAAAAAAAAAAAAAAAAAAAAAAAAAAAAAAAAAAAAAAAATGTGTTTATTTTCTTAAATCTTTACAATTTAGTTGCCGGGGCCTCCCAGAAAGTAATCCGAAGATACTTGTGATGGGATCAACCTCGCTCTTCCTCTATTAATTAACAATTGTTACGTTGTGCTAATTAGGTATACGTTACACATTTTTTTTTTATATAAAAACTAATAAAAAGAAAGGAAAAATTAAAATCGTGTTTATGGCAGTGTGTGAATGTATATTTTGTGTGTATATAGTAGGTGTGTTTGTAGTGGGCTTGTGTATGAGTGAATGAGTGTGGAAGTGTGCTAGTGTTTGTGTGTGTGTATGAATGGGGGTGTGTTGGAGTGTGTGTGTGTGTGTGTGAATGTATGTATGTATATGTTTGTGTGTGTATGTGTGTATACATGTCGTTCAACCCATTGTAGCCAAAATGTCCTCCACGGCATCATAATTAAGTGTGAATGTATGTGAGTTTATTTTATTATTTTTTTTATTATTATAATTTACTTTTTTCATAAAGCTATATTGTGTTAAAAAAAACAAGAACACTACATATTATAAAACTAAATCTCCCGCCATGTTTGCAATGTGTTTTAATAAAATGTAACAAGTTCAGTAGATCAACTACAAATATTTTACACTGTGGCGTATTTATTCTGCGAAGAAGTCGGCGGTCATCGGCAGGACATCGTATAACATCGTCGTGTTAAACATGAGGGGTCGCGGGCGGAGGTAGCGTTTTCAATGCCAAAAGCCCCGAATAAGCAAGCCTTAATAATCAACACTAATTATCACTTTAAACGCACTAATTATAACACACAATTGCACGATTAAAAACTTCACTTCACTTAATTTGCAGTTGAAGATCGCCGATGTTCGCTTGTATCGCCAATTCAATACTGACTCAGTCGCGAGCGATGCGCACCTTATATAGTCCCACAGTAATTTCCAGAACCTCCGAGAATGGAAATATCTAGAAAGTTCGGGAACATACCGGTCCCGACTGACTAGGTGTCGAAACATCGAGAATGTTCTAGCATCGAAAAGTCTAGAAAGATCGTGACCCAATTAGTTCCGCTACTCGATACTAGATGGCGTTAGTAGTACGTTGTGTACCCGGCATTAATTCTGGCGCGTAACAATAATATGAATACAGTTTTTGTTGCCATTACTTGTTTACTGAGGGTTATGTTCATGATCCACTAGCATCAATGAAATACACAGAAGGGTCAGTCTTAATAAATCGCTGAAATAATTTTTAGGGTTCCGAACAAAAAACGGAACCCTTATCTTATTACTCGGGTATCTGTCAGCCAGTTTTCTTCGCATCTACTGCACCGATTGTGTTCAAATTTGGTACACATTTGGAATTCTGTGACCCAAACACGGACGCGCTTACGTAAATTTTTTTTTTTTTAGTATGGTCAATTTTGGGGGTCAAACAAGAAAAATAAAAATAAAGTTTTTGAGCAAATTGTGTCATAAATCAAATGAAAGGGCTTACTGTGAGGGTTTTATTATATTTTTTCAAAATTTAAATAAAAGGTTTTGAAGTTATTGAAGAAATTAGACGAAAAATTACCAAATTGAGGCTCTGTAGTTTTGGAGATAAGGGGGCGGGCTCATCTACAAAAACTATTTAAAATTATTATTACAAATCAATGGTAACTAGAGTAAAAACGTCGTACTGGGCCTTCTTTTATTTTTTTTTTAACATTTTAGTCACAAAATATTGATAGATTCTTATTATATCTGCATCTTCGGATGAAAAGGGAAGATGTACCTGTAGTTGTAGAATTTATATTCTGTATGTCTTTGAACGATAGAATTTGACGTCGCCCTCCTCAACCTTCTGCGTCACATCTACGACGCATTGAGCACTGACCCACTTGTGTGTATAGGTAACAAATTTCAATCATCATACCATTTGCGTGGCCGCGCGGCGTCGGACGACGGCGGGGGAGAGGCGCGGCCGGCGGGGGGGAGTTCCTTCAGAATCTATAGTTTAGGTACGCCATATAAACGTGGAATAAAGTACATTTAGTTAAGCGGGCTTCTGATAACTAGACCACCGCTGTATTGTGCATTGTGCATCGTTTATAGCTAAGACGTAGGAGCTAAAGATAGCAGGAGCTACATCGAGATAATCGAGGAGCTTGTGACTAAATACACAGCCACACTGATTACACGGTTTGCAACAAGGTTGGGACCAAGTTAGCATACCACCACTTCTCTGTGCATCGGAAAGCTCGTTAAGCCGTTTTCTCGGCTGTCATTTGTAGATCTTTAACAGTCTTTACTGTCAGTCCCACAAGACAGGTTAGAAGCTAGAACATCTGACACTAGTTTTGCTATCGTGTCACCAGTGACTGTGTCGTGGAGGTCAGACAGGCGGTCGCTTCATGTAAAATACTGGTACTCAACTGTATTCGGCTAGACCTGAAGGTGACCCCAATATAGTTGGGAAAATTCAGACAGAGTCATCACAATCATTACCGCTGTGAACTCGCGTCAACATGGATGGATGGCACGTACTGGCTTCTATATATTATTGTCACGTCATTTTACAGGGGGAGCCTGTAGAATGTGAGGTCACATATAGCACTCCCCTACCTAGGAGGGGAATGCGTGCTAAAAGGAAAAAGGACAAATAAATACTAGTATAGATTTAATGAATTAAACACAACTTATACCAGAACGGCTGGTGAATGAAAAGGAATGAGTGGACGTGAGATGAGAATGAAGTCTTCGTTGAAGAACCGGAGGACTGGAGGGTCGTCACTCTTCAGAGGGCTGGAGAGGATGGGCCGAGAAACGTCTTCATCCCAGGCTCGTTCAGCCCAGGCATCAAGGTGTCCTTTAAATGCGGGCAAGGAGAGAGGCCGACTTATCAGGTTCCGAGGAGGTAAACTTAGAACTGTCCTCTAAGTCTACTCTTAATAAAGGAGAGAGGCCGAATTCTCTGGTTCCAAGGAGGTAAACTGTCCTCTCAGTCTACTCTTAAGAAACTTTTCCCGACTTGTTGCTGATCTCAGCTCCAAACGTAGACTGACCATTTTTTTACGACGGCTCTCAGATGAAGGCTCGCTGTTATTTTGAATTTGATATGAGAAGTGTTTCTAGAATTTGATGGAAAAGAAAAATGGACTTTAAGAAGGTCTGATGACAAATTCATATGCGACCTAAAACTCCTAGCTAACTTCAGAATAGAATTAAAAAGAAAACTAGGCTTGTCCAACTGACATAATACAAGAAATGTAAACAAAGCATTGAAGATAGTTAATTTGCAGAAAAACTTAGAAAATACAAGTTAAAAAGATCCTAGGAATCAAGTTATGGCTATGCAGCTATGTATTAATTTATCTAGGAAGTTTATAGAGAGCGTAAGTACAAACAATAAGACACACACTACATTATATAGTATCTTCCTACACTCTATCACCATTTTATTTGTGATCTTATGTACAATTAAGCAATGGGCTTGTGTAAGTACTGAATAAATCTAATTAGTCCGTCAGTTAGATTATCAAAAAATGTTTGACCTGTGTTTTTTCTTTTATTACGGGTATCAAAATTGACGAAGTTACGACGCTTTTAAAATTCTCAATACGTCACACCTTCGCATAATTTTTAGTGAGTCGTTACGTCACGAGCCCCCACTCCCGAGTTTTGATGCGTTTTGTCATTGTCGACATTAATTGATTTACAAAAAAAAAAAAAATACGTGTCCATTATTTTTCAATAGTCTAACTGACGGACTAAATAGTTTTGCAATTTGTGGATGATGGAATCTAGCCTATTAAAGGTACACCAAATATGTAAAAATCAGTTTCCTGAAAAAGTATTTAAATACCATCAAAAGAAAATAAAATCTCTGATTCTGCAAGCGTTCTCCGACAGTCGTTTCTCCTTTGGACTGATCACCGACAGGACGTTACGTTTTTAAGAGATTCGTCGATAGTATCTAGAACGTTTCACCTATGGATGTTACGCCGACAGGATGGTTCGCATTCGTTTGTTTCGACGACAGAACTTTTCAGCTATGGAATATTCGCCGACAGACCGATTCACTCTTCTGTTTTTCGCCGATGGAACATTATTCCGACGCACAGTTCGCCGACCCGATAACGTTCATCAAAATTTTACCAACTAGTACTTTTACCAATTTTTGAATAACACATTTTACGCAAAATAAAATAAGGCAAATATTTAGTATCGTCAGTTTTCAATTTACCATTTCTATTCAGCTTTTTTTAGTTTTTTTTTCATATTTCATTCTATATAATCTAGTCATTTCTCGCACTCGCCCGCCGCTGCCGCAGCACCGCTCGCTTCGCTCGCTCGGCTCGTGCGTAGGAGGTCACAGTTGTTAGTAGATTTTTGGTGGTTTTGTAGTTAAATAGTTAAAAGCCATGTCAAAACAATTGAAGACAAATCGGCGCTATGTCGGCGAATATTCCATAGTTGAAAAGTTCTACTATCGACGAATCTCTTAAAAACGAAACGTCCTGTCGGTGATCAGTCCAAAGGAGAAACGACTGTCGGAGAACGCTTGCAGAATAAAAAACTCTAGCATTTGTCTTGAGAAAAACATAGAAATGCTGCGCAGATAGCTGTAAAATGCTATCAATCAAGATCAACGTTTCTATCAAGACGCCATTTATATGTAAACCATTCACTCGAAGACAAAATGCTCCATCGTCTCGTCCACACCAGTACACCGCACATGAGCAAAGCACACGATATTTACATAAGCGCCGACCTCGATGGCCGCACTCCCGCACAAATCACCCACTTACCCTTAGAAAGGGGTAATTTTACCCCCCATTGAGCGCTCGTCAATGGCGACGAAAAAATGATTGAACACTTTACAAATTAAATATTCTGCTTGAGAGAACCAGTAGAATAGATCTGTGGTGCCCAAGCGTTATTGATTCGGGTCTACTTTTGATTACCTTCCAGCTGACTACTTACCAGCGGGGCCAAAATAAACAGTGTCAATTTAAAACTGTGCTTGGGTAAATTAAAGCTTTTAAAATACCTATCGGTTATTTAGAACCACATGGCAGGACTTCCTTGATGTCTTCCTTAAGAATTGAAAGGATGCAAAATCGTTACCGTTGATAGAAATGGAAGGAGGCCTTTGCCCAGCAGTGGACTGAACGAAGACTGAAGAATATTGGTAAAACTTAAAAAGTACTGTCGTGTAAAACCAACATTTCTGATAAAATATTCAAATCAGATTGTTTCAATGTTATTATACTTTGATAAGAAATTGGGACCCTGTTCAGACTACATTACCCAGTTACTGGGTTGGTTACTGCAGAGGCAGTTGCATCCGGTTAGACTGGAAGCCACCCTAACGTGTTTAGGAAAAGGCTAGGTAGATTGATTGATGTAATGTTGTGTGGACCGTCAGTGGTCCGCGGCCCACAGATTGAGAACCACTGGAATAGATGAATAGTCCCAAGTTTTGAGTTTGAAAGATTCAGAAGATCAATAGGGAACTTGAGAGCGGTTTATTGAATACTTTGTTTTTCGGGAAATTGGAATCGTTTG
The DNA here is from genome assembly GCA_963859965.1 of Ceramica pisi. NCBI lineage: Eukaryota > Metazoa > Arthropoda > Insecta > Lepidoptera > Noctuidae > Ceramica > Ceramica pisi. Next base: position 219,908 of record OY982551.1, read on the forward strand.
ACGAATAAGAACATTGTAAGTGAGTTGTGGATTTTCTAACGAGTTTAGTGTCTTCTTCGAGCGAACGATCAAAGTGGAAGGAAAAGTTTAGATGAAAGGTCAAGTTTTGGAGATGAATAGCTTCTGCATTTTTGCGTGGTGGCCTGGATTGGATTACTAGGTCAGATTAAATTGTTCTAGTTAGATAGTTTTCAGCCGTATCCTGGTGGAATGTATATGTCACGTAAAGGTTGTAAAATATCTAAATAAGAACCGGATGTATTGGAAACTATTAAATTTGGATAGAATATATTATATACAAAACGATTCTTTCATAATATGTCGAGAAATTATAATCTCATCTAGATTTATTACAATCTTACGGAGTCTGCCTTTTCCCGGAAACTAATACTAAGGATCAGAACCCGGTACATGGCAATGTACTCTCCCTTGGGTTAGACTATATTGCCATACAACATAACTGACGAAATTAGGAAATAAGGCCTTGGTGAATACAAGCGTGACGTTATACTGTGTGTAGACTGCAGACTTGATCGTGACTCTGTATGTTTTTGGCAGTATTATATGATAATGGAAATGTCGTGAAGTACGAATAGGTACAAGATTTCGTGAGGAAATAAACCTTCACCAACATCAGTTGATTTTTTTATTATAAACTATTTTTTTTAATTGTACATTTTCTGCCTATCGAAAAATTGCTATTTAAACAATAATCCCCAAGCCGGCCGTCGCGATGGCCAGAGAATCTCAACAGTAACCGAAATATCCCGGTTTAATTAACATTTGTGGGGCTACCTGTATTGTCCGGGCCGGGCAGGGCGCACAATGGCCGGCCAATGTGCACAATGGGCAGGACATCGGCGGACAAAGCCTGGCGTCACCGGTGTTATGAATTATTCAGAACAGATTTACGCGGTCGCCGCGTATTTGATTCTTGTTTGAACAGTATTTGCGCCGTGAGGAATCTAATTAGATGACAATGTAGTGGAGTGGCTGTAATAGCAGCTTATTGCCCAATGGTTAAAGGGACAAGCGAGTGGGTGGTAGTGAGTTCAATGCCAAGGTCGTGCAAAATGTTCTTTAGTAGCAGCTCTGAGTTTAGGTTCGTGCTTGTTTCATGGCATCTGTTGCCATGAAACAAGCACTCGCTGATCTTGGAGAGTTTGCCTTCTCCCTACTTTGTTAGGGTCGGTATCGAGTGCGACCGGATGCTGCGGAGCACCAGTGTTGTACATGGAGCGACTGGTCATCTGATCTCCGTAATCCAGTGAATGGGAACACAATAGGTACCGCTTGGCAAGAATGATATGGGAGTCTTAAAGTCAAGAGTGAACAGGTTACTTCTAGGCAAGCGTCCTCACATCATCGCTTACCATTACGTGAAGTGGTCAAATGCCTATCAATAGTAAAAAAATATCGGATTTCTTCGACTGTCAAAGATCTACAAATGACAGCTGCGACCAGCTTAACGTGGGCCCCCATCCTTAAACCGACCTTGATAAATGTTTCTTAACGCTCGTGAGTGCTATGATTTAGCCACAAGCCACTCATTGTTTATGTTGTGGGACTCGTGTATCCACAATACTTACGAGCGGCGCCCCATCAAAACATTAATTGCGCGAGTCGCGCGCGCGCTAGAGTGAGATGGGTGCCCAAACATTGTGGAATTTAATTTCTTTAGTTTTAATAATTTAAGTCATACGTGTTCTCCTATTGGTTGTTAAATGGTTCAAGTTGACACTACTTCAAAAACCAAATTGTAATATAGGGAGACATATTATATTATTAAGAATAAGAATAAGAATAGTTTATTGTTCAAGATATACATTCAAATTTGTTGATTCCTGGATCTCACACTAGGATTCCCTGTGTCGTGGGATTATTAACTAGCTGACCCGTTTAACGTCGTCTGCGTAACATTTTTCATTACTGCTCCGCTCCTATTGGTCTTAGCGTGATGATATATAGCATATAGCCTTCCTCGATAAATATGCTATCTAACACTGAAAGAATTTTTCAAATCGGACCAGTAGTTCCTGAGATTAGCGCGTTCAACCAAACAAACAAACAAACTCTTCTGCTTTATAATATTAGTATAGATTAACAGATCAATTATTCTCATCATTCAAGTTTAATTTCATCGACCCTTCTGACTACAACAATGTCTTAAACATAACAGGCAAATGTGATTCTATTCACAGACGTCTGCTTAGTCCGCCAAGCTTGGTGGGTTGGATTCAGGTAGTCAACAAGTTGTCACGCCAGCTTCTAGTACATACTGCGTTGTTATTTTGACTTGCAGGAACAGTATGTAAAAAGAATAATAATTTCCAAACAGATAAACTTCTTAAATTCTCAGAATTTAAGAAGTTTGTTTTTTTTTTCAATTAAAATTTTGTTATATTATATATGTAATATGCATAGTTTATATAACATTTATGTATTCTGTATGTTTGTATATTAATATCAATCGCTTTTATGTTCTCCATATTGCACCTACCACTATTTGTCTCTACATCACCCAAAGGTTGACTGGTAGAGAATGCCTATGGCATTAAGTCCGCCTCTGTACATTTGTGCTTAAAGTGTTAAATAAATAAATAAATAAATAAATAAATTTAATGGAGATGTCTCCCGACGGTTGCGTGGCGGTGTCATATTTGTATGTCAAGACATGTTTGTTCTTTCGTTTTGAAGTGAAGACGAGTTGCTACGAGCTGCTACGATGTACCGCGAGGTACTATGAATTGCTACGTTATACTGTAATAGAAAGTTTAAAACGCTTTGAGGTGTTACAAGGCTCTACGAGGTGTCACTCTATGAATTTCTATGTTGTGCTATAATAGGAGCTACGAGGTGCTACGTAACACTTGGAGATGCTTCAAGGGGCTACGAAGAGCTACATAACGCTACGAGATACTTCGAAGGGCTACGAAGTGCTACGTAACACTGAGCGATATGCTTCGAGAGACGATTAAGTGCTACGTAACGGTATGAGATGCTTCGAGGCGCTACGTAACGCAACAAGATGCTTCGATAGGCTACAAAAAGCTATGAAATGCTTCGAAGAGCTACGAAGAGTGCCATAAACGCTAGGAGGTGCTACAGATAAAGTACTCTCATAGCAAATGTATGAGTTGTGATATATACATAGCAACATGTGACGATTTTCGTAGCACTATTATAGTGTAATGGTAATGCATCTAAATAATAGAGGCAATAAAATGACTTGAAATAGTAATGATTGTTCTGTCCTGGTGAATGATAGTAATTATTTATCGGAACAAACATTAACATGATTTACTTTCATCTACTTTTAGCACAGTTTTTAGTACATTTCATGTAAAGTAAATAGTTTGTAGTGCGCACATTTGTCACTCATAACGCGGTGTTAATTGCAGAACTTCGTTATTGTTCAAACTTGTTTAGTGCTTTACAGCAAAAATAATTCAGTATTTTATAGCGCGTTGTTGAAAATCTACTTAAAGTAATGTTTTACAAAATGAACAAAAGCAATACTTAATCATAATTATTTCGAAGCGGTTCTTTGAATACAAACGTGTTAGGGGATCCCTGAATAGCTTATACTGAACCAGTATCACGACACATTATAAAACAAAGTTCTCCGCCGCGTCTGTCTATCTGTCTGTTCGCGATAAACCCAAAACTACTGCACCGATTTTCATGCTGTTTTCACCAATGTATACAGTAGTTTTCGAGGAAGGTTTTAGTATATAATTTTTCTAGCTTTTGTATACATTTACTTTTGGTCGCGATAACCGACATCCACGCGGTCGCAACACGAAGTCGCAGGTACCAGCTAGTTTATAATAAGTACTTAGTTCCAGCCAGAGGCTTCGCCCGCATGAAAAAGTAGCCTATGTGTTCTTTCACAAATTTTCGCATTTATAATATTAGTAGATTTTTTCCTGCAATAGGGTTTTAGTAAATAAAGTTTTAAAACATATTTACAAAAAATATTGTGATCTTTTTTGTTTTGATATTATCGCAACATTGTTTCTGATTGTTTTCGATTAATAATAATTACGATAGTGCAATATACTTCACTAAGAACCTATTAGGTACTCACATTCCAAAGAATACCAATAAACCCACTGGTGAACAAGTAAAAGACAAACTATTTCCTTTCCCACCTGTCCAGTATCCACCCTCACATAAAACTATTTCTCTTCAAGAACATCTCGAAGATGTTGTGAACTGATGTCGTCACCATATCTTAAATGAGCAATCGCAGCGTTTCAATTTGTCGGACGTACCGAGCGCGTGCTACGTACGAGTAGGTGGAGGTAGTGGTAGGGAACGGTGTAGTGATAGGGCTGTCGACTTATAGAGAAGCTTCTTGTTTGGTGTTCATCGGGAAATATAATTGTTCACGAAGGCGTGTATTGAATGTACTGAAGGACACGTTGTGAAGTAAATTGTGATCATATCAAGATGCAACGAAAGATTTGTTTCACAGTGTCGTGTCTAAAAATGAGATGGCATTCAATTTATGCAGATATAATACAAAACACCAGAGTAGGTACACACGAAAGCGTTAAAGTGACACATGGACCATTTCTGCATCGTATTAATTACCAAGTATAGGTAGAAAACTCAGCTGCGTACTTTTCAAACACGAAAACTCCAACTATATGCATTTCCTTAGTGATTGAAAGGGTGCTCTAGGCAGCTCATGACGAAAATATATCTCAACGTAACAGAATTTTGTGTCTCAGGTGAAAATATAATACCTTATTGATAGATGGCGCTGCCAGCCCTACGAGTCATGGTAATGTGTTTGACACAGTTTGGTTTATTGCATTCGCGTCATCTCCGCGTGGAGAGACGTCTGAAAGTTGGCACCACTGCACTGCTGCCACAGGACATTTAATTATTTGACGAGATCACTTCTGTGGCCATGACGACCGGTGATGTTTTAATAATATATTAAACCGTCGTCGTCTGATGGTGGATTTATTTTAACATCGTTTGCATATCGTAATTTTTTGTGATTTAAAATGTAGGGCAGCTAGAGTTGCTATTAGGGTTCCTGGCGTCCAAATGTAAGCAGAACCCGTTTTCTGTTAGGTAGGTCGCATATCGAGTCATGTGTCGAGTGGCACCTGCAGACTGGAAGAAGAAGTATGGTCGTCCAGTGGCTCAACGGGTAGACGACAATGTTGCCATTGCGGATAGAACCTGGACGAAGCTGCTACAGGAATGTAGGGATTGGTACAAGAAAAGGGAGGGCTATGCTCAAAAGTGGCTGAAATCTACCTATGGACATGGACATGATGAATGAGGTCGCATATCAGTGGCAAACATATTTTTCTAAAACCCATCCCGTAAAAAAAACAGCAACTTCATTGGTGCTGTTATTGGCAAAAAATAAACAGCTTACAATACTACATGACATGAGTTTGAAGTCAATCAGCATTAAAAGCAAAGATTAAAAGAGTCACACTCAAATGTTCTTCGATAATTCCAGGTTTACAGTTTCAAGACACTCCATATTCCAGTATCTTAGCAAAGCTACCAATTAGCAGTACAATAACGCACATCGCCGCAGCGTCCCGGTGTCCCGACGTCCCGGTATCCCGGAGTCCCCGAGTCCCGGAGTCCCGGAGTCCAGGCTCGCGGCGGAGCGCTGTGGTCTCTGCGGCTGCGGTATAACCTGAACTTTCTAAACAGGATTATTGTGCAGCTGAGGATTATAAATTTCATGTTGTTGTGATTTTTATAGTTGCATGAGCTTTTTTGCACGCAGCTCTGTTCGAGTTAATATTTCGCAAAAGAAGTAGCCTTTGTAGACTCTGCAGGGTCGGTTCAGCGGATAAATAAACTCATATTCGCATTCATATCTAATGCAAGAGGATACAATAAAAAAATGCTGTGGTAAACCGTAGTGTAACGGTTTATGTTTGCAAATGATTGAACATCTCTGCAGATCACTAAGAAGTAATAAGACGTGCGGTTATGTCATATACTGAACACTACAGTAATGTCTATTTACGATGGCTCACAGAGTACTATGCTGATGCAGTGACTGCCATCAATTTGTCTCGGTTTAAGTCCGCGACTTCGATCTATAAATTATTCCAGAGATACGACCACATTGCATTTAAATCTTCGCAAAATTCGTTTCACATTTTCTGGCCAATGGTTTCATTGGCTTTTGGTTACAGACACTTTTATAGGTTTAAAATACCACAAAAGCTGTTAAAGGGCTTTTAAAATAATAGAAATATCATTAAACAAAGAGCGCTGTGTTCTCTGAAAATGACTTGGGTTTGTGTCTGCAAATTGAATAAAAAAGTAATGCGAATATAAAGTCATGTCTCTGGAATCCTAAACTGATATTACCAATCTTTTTCCAAGATCATTGACATCTAAAGCCCACACCTTTAAACAATACAGATTCGTCATCACTAGCCTAGAATTTATACCCAGCTATGTCGTGGTCGGCTTCCCGACTTACCGGGTGCAGGTGATTTCGGACTCCTGACAGCCGGGACCACCAACCTGCTTTTCGATGCACGTTTGGTCATGATCAGTTACCGAAGTCGGACCGAGGTGAATGCATCCATCTTTCAATGGACTGTACTGAGTGCTGCTGATATGACTTAGCCACGACCTCCCCACAACTCAGACAGTCAAACAATACAATTCTCGAGTTAAATAACGCAGCTTTGATCCAGCAGTAGTGTTCGTGACAGTTCGTCGCGACTCGGGCGGAGTCGGGCGTGCCTCCGAATCATTTGTTCAGCACAATGGCCCTCCGTCAATCACAATAGATTGGAGGCATCATACCAACGTTTTATATTAATTCAAGAAACGTTTCAAAAGACGAATATTGAATGACGACAATTATGTTCTGCAAATATTTCTACTGAAAGACGCCAATTTCGATCATTGTATAACAATCGAAGTTTATACACTTTATGTCAAGGGAATAGAGTTGAAAATGTTTGGAGAAATGCTTTTTATGCTGAATATGTTCTTTGAAATGTTTGGTTACTCGTGGAGAATTCGGTTCATTGTGTTGGCGAGTACATTGAATAAAAAATTAATTGGCTGGAGTGATTCTCAGTAAAGAATACACTGCTACGAGTGTTCATCTAACTGTCCCTGATCATATACAAAAACATGTTCACGTGAATATATTTTCTTCCTATAGTTTTACTGAAGGCAAACTGTTTGTTCAGCTACCACTTTTTACTCATAGAGTGCTGGTATATAGGCTCTTATCTTATCCTTTCCGTAGTAACACCATGGTTTAGGGATAAGCACGGTACGATAGAGAACAACATCAGGCTGCAGTCTAGTTATTTTCTTATAAATAAATTATAAATCCGACGTTTTCTTCAAACTGCAGATCGCTGAGTGGATTTCATGTCAAGCAGAAAAGTCTTGGGTGGAGTTATAACAACTTTAAAGCCGTACGTGACCATAGACAATGAAGGAAGACGACGTTGCGAGGTTACGAGAGTGCGACGCGAGAAGCAATAACAATAATAGCATCCATACAAAGTCCACTTCCTAGAACCTCACGATAACATTGTAGTACTGAAGAAGGATTGAAATTGTTCTTACTTCAAGCTTATTTATAAAATAAAATTTTCCAAGAAATGGGAAAATCGAAATGAATGAACAATTTTCTAAGTGTAATAGAATAAAAGTACAATAATAACTCTCTTTACTTCCTTTTCATACTTACTTTGATTACTTTCTATAAATACGAGCGTTTTATAATACCTGGAGAGGTTACAAGAAATACCAATTACAGTAGTTTTCAGTTCAGTAGGTACCTATATAACATTTTATTAACGGTAATCATTTCGTTCTCTTTCAGAGTATAATTGAAAACGAATTCACTTTTAGGTTCCCTTTTTAACTAACTTATTCAATAGTTTTTGTTACGTTATTTGATTTATCCTTATAATTTTTTATGTCGCCGTGATCTGAAATAGAATATTATTTTGGGTTAGTAAGTAAGTTTCAGGGTGCAGTATGATTTTGGAAATCACCGTTTAAACTTAGGTGCAAGTGAATGTTTCACTGCACCTAAGTTTGCTGTTAGCTGTTAATCCTTCAACCAAGAGAGAAGTGTGCTGTTAATCCATCACACAAGATAGAATGACAGTTCACTTCAGGCTCAGTCTTCCTTATAGTTTCAATTGCGCTTGTTGACAGAATAGACCAAATTATTCAGATTGCTACTATAATATTAAAATCAAGACTTTGCATATCAGGTCAGCACGATATCTCATTTGTTTTCCAGCTATCAGCTCTACAAAAAAGTAAAAATGTCTGGTAAGATAAGTACAGGTTCACGTCATCCTACACGGTTTAACAAAAGCAAGTTTTCCATGTAATTTGTGCCGCCCGCGCGCATACTTAGCATAAATACTATCGCTACGACGCTACCCGGACACACGTCTACGCGCTCCGTGCTACGCGCGCCGGCTTCACTCGCCGTCGTCGCAAAGATTGCCCCCAATGGTATCAGCGCTCAGGTTAATGTCATCGGCGTCTATACGACATGCTCAACTTTTTATATCGAAAGGCGATTGCCTGTTGTTTTGCTTCCGTTCTTAGAACAAGATTACGGTAAAATGAAGTTGCGTTGATGTGTTGCAGGAAAACTCGATTATAGGAGGGATGCAATGGGCTTTCTTGGACCTGGTATAAATAAAGTTTCCTGTAAAAGATTTGTTTTCTCACTCAGTAATTTCTGCTAACTCTGCATGTTGATAACATAATTTCATTAATTTAAATTAAATTATTTAAAAAACTGAAATGAAATTGTTCCATTAAATTATTTCAATATATTTTTTCTATTCATAGGCACGCGATTGACGCTAGCAAGCGATGATGCGGTCAAAGATGGAGCATGCTGTATTAAAAAAATCTATTCGAGGAATACATATTATAGGTATGTTGATGTGCTGTTTTTCGTCAGCTAATTCTAGAAAGCGACCCTAATTCAGCTATCAATACAATCGAGTGTCCCCGATAGTCCCACACGACCTAATTCCGGCCGGTGTAGTCCCAGTCACTGGCGGCACTGGAGGTAGGTAATTACCTCGATGTAGGCGTGCGCCATTAATGTGCTATCGACTGCGCTTACCTGTATGTAATTATTGCGCACAGCACATACCAATGTTATGACTACACGCGTTTGCATACACCTAGACATGGGTAAGCAGAAGTTTTGGTTGGAATAAAATTAGTAGGTACTGTTTGATTAAAGTAATGTTTAAATGTACGTATTTTGTGTGTTAAGGGTCTTGCAACAGCGACGCGTCAATAGGACAATGATGTGACTCTTTCTCTCTTCTTATTCGTGTTTTTCATAGTTGATGGTCGCGGGCGGATTCGGCGAGCTGCGGCCGAAAACAGGGTGGCCATTCTGTTTTCGACTCTTCTGCAGTGGTCACGTCGATCTGAATGGACCCGCGAGAAGTTGGACGTCCAAGTGTACTTATTTAAATTATCTGGTTGTCTCCGGGTTTAATGATCAAAGTGCTTATTACTCGTTGTCAGCAAATCGTGGAGAGTCTGGTTTTCATGTTCAGCGGCGACTAGTTTTTTTAACGAAATTGTTTTATTCCCTAGAACAATAAAATTATTATGAAAATTGGTCGTTTATTTATTTATGCATCAACAAATTTACATTTGTGTTGAACATGGTTTTAACAAAGGATGTCTTACAAAAATCGAATTATTTAACTTAATATTAATTCAAAATAAATGTAAATTAAATTCAATAAATGTATGTCAATAAAATTCATTCTTATTGCTGTACCTATTGTGTCAGGTACCGCCCGTCTGTGAGATCTTTTAATAAGAATATTTAATTAAAGTATAATCAAGAGAGATCATGTCTGTGCTGTGGGGCTTCTGTTCAATTTGTGTTTAGTGAAACCGACATAATTATAATAACAGGTTAGATGACGACTATGGTGGACTAATGATATGCTACGTGAGCTGAAATTAATGATAATGTTACAAACATGGTGGTCACTTCTTGATTGTTCGCCGTTCGTTGGTTCAACAACGAAACATCTGTTTTATGAATTTACTTGATACTAGCTGACCCGCTCAACTTCGTCTGCGTCACATTTTCCATAACTGCTACGCTCCTTTTTGTCTTAGCGTGATGATATATAGCCTATAACCTTCCTCAATAAATGGGCTATCTAATACTGAATGAATTTTTCAAATCGAACCTGTAGTTCCTGAGATTACCCCCTACATACAAACTTACAAACAAATGTTTCCTCTTTATAATATTAGTATAGATTTATTCTTTATATTATAAAGATAATGAGTTTGTTTGTTTGGTTGAACTGGTTCGAATCGAAACATTATTTATGTGTTGGATAGCCCGTTTAAAGAGGAAGACAATATAACACGCTACAATCTTAGAAGCGGAGCTTTCATGAACAATGTACTTAACGACATTTTTCACAATGGTGAATTGGACATATTTTCTGGCAGCCTCACTATGTTTAAAAGAGCTGTGCTCAATAATAGGTATGTCATTTTTGTATTTTTTGCCCAATAATGTTTCTTTCTTTCTTTATATTGAGTGTGTTTTTATTATGTTTTTAGATTGTTTTTTATTTCAATCGTATTTGTTTTGATGCATGTTAAACTTTGAGATTAATGTTAGTTGACATATCCATGACATGAAATTCAAAATTCAAGTCAAATTTTATTATCATTATCGGTTTTATTATTGTATAGTGAGAATTAAATACCGCGTATCTGACATCGATGCACAAACGATTTCCATGGGTCCGGGGCATGATTCTGGACACCCTAGACTTGGAATTTTTCGTCGGCTTTTTTCTCATTTTTTCATTTTTTTCAAGGGTTTTTTTTACTTTAGACTGCTCATAATCGTTATTCTGACCTAACCCAATGAGATTTTTAATAAAAAAAAATAATTAATTAACTACTTTCACTAAAAAGAGCAATCTGAATAAAACCACAAATAGATATCAGCTCAGCTGAGTTGATACCTATTTGTGGTACTCTTGAAAAAAATGAAAAAATGAGAAAAGAACCGACGAAAAATTCCAACACTGGGGTGTCCAGTCCAATCATGCCCTGGACCCATGGAAATCGTTTGTGCGTCGATGTCAGATACACGCGGTATAATGTTGTGCTAACCTTTAATTTAGATGCATGTGATTTTCTTTGTGTGTATTTAGTTGGTTTGCCTAAATAGATAAATCAATTTTGAGACGAAATTGCACGAGTCAGCTTGTAGATCACATGGTTGTACTCGCTCACTCGCCGCCGGTTGTGAGCGCCACGCACCCGCCTTCTCAGAAGAACATCATCAACAAGGTGTCTGTACATCCGCCTGACACTGCCCCTCACATCTGTCCTGTTACTATCAACCTTTTATAAGTCATCGCCATTTACCAGGTAACTACATCCGCTCGACTGCCTATCCGATCTCCAACAACCCAATCATATTCAAGGTAATAGCATACTCCTTGGCAAACTGGTGTCAGATTTTTGGCATCTAGCTATCCGATACGACTGGCAAAGATCTATAAATGTCACCGGCGTGTCGAAGACTTGCGAAGCTTCATAAAAGCTCCGAGACAGCCAGGAGACTTCGAATGTTATAATTAACTAGTTGACCCACGCAATTTCGTTTGCGTCACATTTTCCATTAATGCTCGGCTCCTTTTAGTCTTAGCGTGATGATATGTAGCCTATATCCTTTCTCGATACATGGTTTATCTAATACTGAAAGAATTTTTCAAATCGGACCAGTTGTTCCTGAGATTACCCCCTACATACAAACTTACAAACAAATGTTACCTCTTTATAATATTAGTATAGATTAGTTTAGACTAGTCCCTTATCGAAGAACTGATACCGGCAAACGTGACAAACGTATATAGGTACTAATGTACTATCATATCAACCAATTGCCGCCCACTGCTGAACGTAGAACCCTCCTTCAAAAAGCACCAACCACCCCGTCTTGAGCAGTCCGCATCCATCCGCTGCCAACCAAATTCTTTAAATTATTTGTCCATCCCCCACGCAGGACGTCTCTACGTTTACACGTCTACAGATATAGCCAGCCCATTTCCACTTCAGTATGCGGATGCACACTGAGCAACCTTGAATTTGTGGACCAGGTCTATGGAAAATGATACCATCATGATTAATGGCTTTAAACGAACACACGTCAAAATGTTTGGTTCCCCTGTCACATTAGCCACAGATCCAGTCGGCGTCAGTCCCTGGGCGCGTGAGCACGCTGACACACTCGCGCAGGACTGACAGACAGCTAATGGAACGCCAATCACATCGCGATGACTGACGTCACGAGATACGGCTCACTCGCTGTCGATATCGTGAAGTTAACTGTAAACAAACAAGCGACGGGTGGATGGTGATTGTCACAATTATCTGCAGACAGGTGGAGAATGTTGAGATTGAATGAAAGTTTGACAAATACTGTTAGAACTGTTAGAAGAGTTATTTTTGACCTCTGTGCAAAATTAATATCACGCATGAATAATACATAAAAAAAATCCAAACGTTGCTTGTGGCCTTTGCTGAAATATGTTATAACTTAAGCAAGAAGTTGCTGATTTTAGTAAGTTGAAGTCTAGAGCAATAAATACAATACAAATAGTAAGATCAATAATTATACTGGAGGTATCAAATTAGTGATAAATGATATTTATTTTGTAAATAGGTTAAACATACAACACTTTTACACGTCATCTTTTTTGGTAATTTTAAAGTAGATGAGGCCGGTGTTTCCTAGCTACCCTGAGAAGAAACACCGAAACAAACTCAGAGTTCAAAGTCTGAAGTGGACTTTTGAGTACCACACAGATTTGAGTGGACCTGTCCAGACGGTGCAAGCATTTGTCAGTTATCGTGTAGCTCAAACTTAGAACTTTAAGGAGCTCAATCATTGACTCTGTATTTTGTCTTGTTAGCACATGACATAAGAAGTTGTACATTTCCATGATTGCTTCCACCGCTGCAGCTGGAAGATATGAAGTCTTAAAAACGCCAAAAAAAAAAAAAAACTGAAAATATTTAGCTCTTCTAGAACATCCAAAAATAGTGCACGGTTCTAATTGATCGTTTTCATCGTAGAACATCGAGCATCTGCCGTTTGAGTTTGTCGGACAGAGCCGAGCACAGAGTCAAACATCGCTACGATCATTCTAGTGACCGCTCCAGTAAATGCGCCTCAAAACCTCTATTCTTCACGAAAATATCAGAAAACAATGATACAATTGCTCGGCTCGTTAAAAGCTCCAAGTAAATTTCCTGTTGTTTCGCTAGAATGCTCGCTATCGCTCCTGTTTATTTGACATTCGTTAGATTGTTCAAGTCTATCAGCGGCTTTATACTCCGCAGATTATTAATGTTCCGCCATTATCACTGTTATGTGCGACTGATAACGGAGATAGCAGCTGAGAGATTACAGCCGGGTGGTTGTCGTACACGCTGTTTACTTATGTAATTAACATTTGACGGTAATGTGTTCAGCCTGTCTGTTCTGTCGACATCTCACCGTTTTCATCTAGGTGGAGTGAACGACAAGTGAACAGTCATTCCATCTTGTTTGTACGGTTTGACAGTTCACTTCGCCTACGTGTTCACTTCGACATCTTTACAGAATCGCAGTGCAGGTGATTGGAAACTTGAATATTGGGGAAAGTTGTTATCTGCTCAGTAGTGGATTGATGATCAGCCTTGAATACTTTTCAAAAAGATAATCGAAATGAAAAGATATCCACAAAATGTAACAGAATAAATGCAATAACTCTTGAGGGGTCATCGTTGTCAGGAATATGAAAAAATTCTTTCGAGGTTGTTTCCATAAAAAACTTGGAGATGGGAGATGGCGAGACGACCTCGATGTCTTCTTTAAGAATGGGCAGGAACACAGAAAGGAGACTGGTGGGAAACCTTTGTCCAGCAGTAGGACGGGGCGTGTTGAAGAGCTCGTGTCTGGTTAATAAAAGCCGCACTGGGCGATCTTCAAGGTTAAGCAACGCTTGCCAAGGTTGGTCTGTGGATGGGTGAACATCTTAACATACCGAGTTTCCTCCGTGCCTCGAAAAGCACGTTAGACCGTTGGTTCCGGCTGTCATTTGTAGATCTTTGGCAGTCGTTACGGATAGTCAGAAGCCAGTTAATCTGACTCCAGTCTTGCCATGAAGTACCATGTTACCCAGTTAATGGATTGTGGAGGTCTGGTAGGCAGCCGCTCCAGATAAAATACTGGTACTCAGCTAAATCCGGTTGACTGGAAGCCGACCTCAATGTAGTTGGAAAAAGGTTAGGCTATGATTTGTCCAGCAGTGGGACAGTTTGGGCTAGGTCTTCTTCGTCGTTCCCTCACTGCTGAGGATCGTGAGCACAAGCAATGCGGTGTCCTGCAGTGTGGACCGCTTCTGCTGCTGCTTCCAACAGAATTCTTTATGGCGTCGGACCATCTTGTCGGTGTTCTGCCTTGAGCGCGTTTTCCTTCGACTCGGCATGAGTATCAAGTTAGATATAACAATTATATCCAGGGAAAGCATTTTAAACGTCTATGAGATACAAGAAGTGCGAATTTTGAGTATCTCAGCAGTTATTATATTATATTCAATCTTGTACTAGTTACTTGGCAATTAAATATGTTACTGCTCCTGTTAAATATTGTGGTGAAAAATAAACGTTTTATTATTTTTTATTTTATTATTATATTATTACTTACCGTGGTCCATACCTAAACATGGTTTCTTATAATTTCTGATTAAGACTATAATCCTTCTTTGAAATTGAACCCTGTAGGAGTGAAATCACAACCTATAACTACCATTTAACATTTCACAATCAAAGACCATCACATACCTACACCTAGGACTACCTACACTACTGTATTTTCTTTTTCTTTAAAATCCATCCAAAGGTTGTTTTGAAAAGATCGCTCTTAGCGATAAGGCCGCCCATTGTGTCACCCTGTGTCATGTTTTCTTCGTCTATTTTTTCTGTAACTTATATGCTGTACATAATAAAGAGTATTCTATTCCATTCTATTCTATTCTACCTACTATGAATGTCCTCGCTCCCAAAATAAAACCCATTTACGTGGAATCATTTCCATTTGCAACTATAGCCTGGTATGTAAGTAAACTTACAATAACGTATCGACACATGCTGACGGACACGTGTCCGGCGTGAGTGACGTCACATATACTCGACACGTACAAGCACAGACATAATGTAGTGAATGCAAAAGGTGCATTCTTTGTTATAAATGAGCAAGTTAAGCCGATGGTCCCGACTCGATCGTCACGGGTAGTTTGGAACCAGAAAGTCTGACAGCAGGTTTGGTAAGGAGTATTATTTTCCTTAGTCACTGTGTTATGGAGTTTATATAGGCAGTCGCTCCGTGCGTTCAGTTCGTCATTCGCCAGGGGAATCAAAACCTACAGGGGCTTCTCGAGAACTTAGAATCTTGAAATTTGGTAGGAAGACACGTCTTATAGCACAGATAAAGGAAAAAATGCGTCAACCGTAAATATTTAGTTACGTCATATAGTAAAATATTTTTAATCATTTTAAACTTACTACCCCTTTCCTCATGAACGCGTTGAGGAATTAAATTGAAATTAATAACAAATACTCAGGTCTATAATAATTTTAAGCTGTAACAAAATCAAACTTCTATGTCAACGCAAAGAAACAGCAATTTATGCCGCATATTTTCAAACAAAACATTTTTAGTTACTCGATTGTCGTACTCGTGTGTTAGTTATAAACCTACAGGTTTGTACGGAACCCTCGGTGCGCAAGTACGACTCGCACTTGGCCGGATTTTTTCTTAAAAGACCGCAAGCCAGGCTCAAATTTTTTCATAAATTTCTTCCTGGACGATAACTTGTAAAATGGTTAAGAGAGCTTTATCATGGATTAAGCAGCGGCAGGCTCCCAAACACGTTGAAAAAAAGTTTTGTTTCAGTCATTTCCTCCCGAATGAAAATTGTGTCCGATTGTAGCTAACCCAATATCTCGCATAAGACTTTGTTCAGATCTCGTTGCACAGTGGCACTTCTGTCATGAGTCTGTGTCACTGACTGACGGTCATCAATACGTCTTTGTTCTTGTGCGCGCTGACAACGTCACTGATGTGCTCGTTTTGCTACAGACAAAGTGTTCAATATTTCAGAGTTCACAGTTTACAGGTTGTTGGGCTTTGGACTGAGTTACATATAACTGGAATTTACAAGGCATTGACTTATACGAGGTGTAACAGAAATAATACTATCTATACTAATATTATAAAGCAGAAGAGTAATTGAGTGATTTATAATGTTAAATTTTACTATTTTTCTGTGTGTACATAAATAATAAAATAAATAAATCTATACTTAATATTATAAAGCAGAAGAGTTTGTTTGTTTGTTTGGTTGAACGCGCTAATCTCAGGAACTACGGGTCCGATTTGAAAAACTCTTTCAGTGTTAGATAGCCCATTTATCGTGGAAGGTTATAGGCTATATATCATTGCGCTAAGACAACGGAGGAGCGGAGCAGTAATGGAAAATGTGACGCAGACGAAGTTACGCGGGTCAGCTAGTAAATAAATATAAGAGTTTGTTTGCTTGGTTGGTTGAACGCGCTAATCTCAGGAACTACTGGTCCGATTTGAAAAATTCGTTCAGTGTTAGATAGCCCATTTATCGTGGAAGGTTATAGGCTATTTATATCATCACGCTAAGACAAATAGGAGCGGAGCAGCAATGGAAAATGTGACGCAGACGAAGTTGCGCGGGTCAGCTAGTACCTGATAAGAGGTTTCGCGGTTTTTAAGTTATACTGTGTGGAGTAAGTATACTATTTAAACCCAACCTATGTTATTTCACTTCACTGGAGATAATAATTGACACTATTGCGACATTTTGATTTAAAAAAATACCGCTGAAAAAGCAGAGAACGTTTACACGTTATACATTAGCAGGCTTAAGTAAATAAAA
This sequence comes from Ceramica pisi, assembly GCA_963859965.1. Classification (NCBI taxonomy): domain Eukaryota; kingdom Metazoa; phylum Arthropoda; class Insecta; order Lepidoptera; family Noctuidae; genus Ceramica; species Ceramica pisi. Next base: position 236,941 of record OY982551.1, read on the forward strand.
CTATATGGTCGTCCAAAGTTCTGTCAAAAATACGGAAGAAAATTCGTAAAAGATACAAGATATCAGAACCAGCTCAACCAGGTTTTACTCACACCTAAACGTTTCCACTTGGAAGCCAGCTGTAACATATAATCGTTTATGTATAGTTTTCACACCATACCTGTAACACCGTGTAACAATGACATCCGCTCAGTTCCCACAGCGTCATAACTCATCGTTCATCGCCGCAGCACCCGATACTGATATTAAGCTGTTTACAGACGAGTGATTGACGCGCGTCGCCGAGAGCCGCGCAAACAGTTGCGGATGCCGCACCTGCGGCCGACGCCTGGCGACACCTGACGCTGTTTGACGGCGTTGTAATTGTGTCATAGATTAGTGAATAGTGACTGTATTTATAGCATTCTAGTGTTGTAGTAACATCTAGTTGGCTTAACCATAGGGAATGGACTGAGCTCAGTATGCTGCAGCCCTTAGCGGACAGATATTATAGAATACGGACATAAAGTGTGAAGGAGATATGTTACCGTGCGACCGTTAGTAGCCCTTTCTATAATCTGATCTGATCTGTTGTGCGATTTTGTAAATCTCTTACCGTGTGAACTCAGGTGACGTGAGCTGTCAATCTATACTCACAAGACGGACTAACGGTTCACTTCATGCCACTTCAAGTTAAGGATACGGAGTGCGCGCGCGCACAACAGTTATGTTGCGCGAGGACTTTTTGCAATAATACAATTTTTTATTTTTTGGGTTTTCTTTCATCGTCTCATAGTTATCGACTAGAGCAACAATTTCTTTCTTGAAAAGATTTTCATCTGAGCTACCATTTTGGAAATCTAGAGCGTTTTATGCAAAATAACTTACCACTAAGCGTTTCTAAACGTTCTTTATAATGCGTACAACAAAGGAGTGGAAATCTCTGCCTGCGTCTGGGTTTCCGAACGCTTACAACCCTAATCTCTTCAAAGTTAGAGTGAACAGGCTCCTTCTGGGTAAGCTCGCTCCATCATCTCTGACCAAGACTAAAGTCTAGAGCTGGAGTCCATAGACGTCAAGCTTTTGTCAATAGTTTTAATGTAGGTTTGGAAAAAACCCTTTAAATTAATAAAGATTAAAAAAAAAAACCCATTTCAAATAAATAAATTCGGAGGCCCATAATTCGGAAACAGTGCGTCGTCATAGTGCTATCTATGCTTCTCAGAACCTAAATGGCTTTTATGTTCAAGGTTAACCCGAAACTGGGTTGTGTCGTAGCAATAGGTACTAGGATGGAAAACTATTAGTTTGTTTTGTTTAGCTGTAGTTTGTAGTAATAATACCTAGTTTTATAAAGAAAATTGTATGCTGGAAAATAAAAAATAGTTGACAAAATAAATCGGCTGATCTGATTAGACCACGCCACAGGCATCGACTCCTCACCTTCAACGCTACTTGCATAAAAAAGACAGGTGTTATCCGCGCAGTCGCTTGGGTTTCTTTTTCTACTGCTTTCTAAAGTTGTAAATTTTACTAGGGCAAAAATTCAGACCATTCTAAATGTCAAGATGCCGTTCTCTATTTCAAAGTGGGTTAATATTTTCGCCGCGCATGTGACTTGGAACAAAATTAAAGACTCCGGGAACAAAGAGACCCCTGACGGAAAAACAATTCAGATATCAATTGAGACGCCGGGACACCTGGCCTAAACAAGAAATCTTAATAGATACAATTTTAACAACTCTTAATACAGAAACATAAAATTGTTACATCAATACAATTTAAGAATAAGCGCGGAGTTGCAACTTTCAAAGTAAGTTGTAAAGTATTTGCGAGACCAGGCGGGAAATAAAGCCATCTCGTCTGGCGAGGCCCTTACATTAGCATGTCTGAAGACTGCGAGCTGCTGCTGTAATAGAACGCGCAGTCTTGTCTTGTTAGAACAAGTTGTTTCTATCGATATGATGAAAAGTATGGAAAACTATATTACTTGAGATTGTTTAATAACGCGGCAACGTCTCTTCAAGAATGTAGAGAAAGGAGAAGGGGACTTCTGGGCCCAGCAGTTAACTAGTTGAAATGTGTATTAAAAAATCCGTAATATTTTTCTAAAGGAAATCACAAAATATGGTACCATGTTTCTATCTAGGAAGCGAGAAAACTTAAATTAAGTTCTGAAACTAAATAATCGATTCAATTACGCCTGAATTGCGAGTACCTAATCGATTATGAATAAATCGGTAAATTCTCAGAATATGTATGAAGGTCGAGTGACATGTTTTTTTTTTCGTGGAATCGATTCATAGCGAATCGAATTCTTTTAATTTTATTTCCGGCCTAACACTTTCTGCCTGACTTTAGTCAATTACCGACTGACAGATGTAACTCGTTCGTTTTCTTTCGTTCTGAGTGCGCACGTATTTTCCATATTTTATTTTTTAACCCGTGGTTTAACCCCACCACGACCTCGGCTTTACATAGGACTTTTGACATAGGTATCTTGCTTCTCTAAATTACCTGGCTCTCTATTTTGGACAACTGTTTACGTCTATCGATCGGATATTGACGACATGGATCGCTGTGTAAATTGTAAGATTGCGACTGGTCGCAGTAACTCTATTGGCAGAAGTGTCTTGGAAGATGAGGCGATTTTATAAGTTATTCGTCAGTGGCGTCCATGTCAGCCTCTAAGGTTTTACCTGTATTTATATATTTTTTTTTTACCTTTTCAAATCGATCAAGCCATGTCGGCGTGATGTCTGTCAGCTGTCTTTTTATTGGATAGCATTAGTTAATTAGTAGATTAAATAGATATACTAAACAACATGTACATACGAATCTATGGAATGTGCCATTTGACCGTATTACTCATAAAAATGATGTAGGTAACTATCGAGTCCCGATGGGGCCATTTCGGTCTCAACTGGGTTTGGTTTGGTAGGTATTTCGAAAAAACATAAAAAAAACTACAAGGTTGTAATATAACCTCACTTTTACTATACTTCATATAACTGGATAGCCATATTTCACCAAATTTTCAGTGAGGCCTTGTTATCATATCCTCTTACAAATAAGACAAGTTTGAATCAGTTAACACTGGGCCCAGGAATGTATGAAGTCATTCCCTTCTCCTTTACGTGTTTTTCAGGTTGACGAGTGATTTATTGAACAAAAAAAATTACTTTATATAAAAACCCGACCGCTGAACCACCGAATTGGTGGCATCAGATATGTGATTGAACTGCATCAGACTGCTTGAAAAGCGACTTGTTTGGAGCTTTTTAGTCATTTTTGGCGGCTGGGTTTTTTGATTACATTTTAGCAAAGACATTAAATTTATATTGTACCTATTATTTAATCTCTTTGCATTTTAGTGAGTTAAATTTTTGGAATCGTCTCCGCAAGCCCTATATTATGAAATTAGAAATCAAACGAACTTACCAAGTGAAGTTCGATGTTAATTGTGTGAAGGTGTTGGTCCAAGACGTCCTATAATTCTTGACTTGTAGTAGACGCATCGTGTCGCCGTACACCACGAATGAAACGCTTCTTACGTAGACTGGAACGCGCCTAAGCTCATCTGTCATTTAGTTTGAAGTTCCTATTTCACGACCTGTAACTTAGGGTACTCATGCACTAGCATTAGGGTTAGGGTGGGAGTCTTGGACGTCTTGGACCAACACCTTCACACAATTAACATCGAACTTCACTTGGTAAGTTCGTTTGATTTCTAATTGTGTTTCTGTGTTGGTCCAAGACGTCCTATAATTCTTGACTTGTAGGATGTTCAAAGAGTCGTGAAATACAACAATTAATTTCTTTTTTATATAGTGTACTAGCTGACCCGCGCAACTTCGTCTGCGTCACATTTTCCATTAATTCTGCGCTCCTTTTTGACTTAGCTTAATGATATAGCCTATAGCCTTCCTCGATAAATGGGCTATCTAACACTGAAAGTTCCTGAGATTAGCGTGCTCAACCAAACAAACAAACAAACTCTTCTGCTTTATAATATTAAAACTCAGAGGTTCTCAGATTTTGTTGTGCAAGGCGTTGCGAACGTTCGACACTCGACTCTCGTGCGCGTACCTGAGAGTTTCTCTGATTTTGTTCAGCAAGGCGTTGTGAACGTTCAGGTGAAGATTCTCCCATACGGCGTATTCTTGCTGCCCGTGCTTGAGAACTATGTTTAGTAAGTTGAGACCTGGCTCTCTTAGGCATTTTCAAATGTTTAAGAAAATGTTAATAGCGTGTAATATTCTAGCTCTGAAAAGAACTGTTGTGTAGCCCTGAAAAGAACTGTTGGTTAGTTCTGAAAAGAACTGTTGGTTAGCCCTGGAAAGAACTGTTGGTTAGCCCTGAAAAGAACTGTTGTTTGGCTCTGAGAAGAACTGTTGTTTAGCTCTGAGAAGAACTTTTGCGTAGGTGTAGTTTTAAGAACGAAATCTAAAGAAAATCGCACGAAAATCATTAGACTTCGCGCACGACCGCTGCGTAGGGAGCCGACGTACTTATACTTATCTATGGAGCCGACCTCGCGGCTGAGCCGCGCGGGTACCTTACTCATAGATCTAAACTCCCCTCCCGCACGCGCACCCCCGCCTTGGTGACGTCCACTTCGCAACGGGCCGTGCAGCAGAAATCGTAATATTTTAATTTCGCCGTAACATCAAAACCAAACGTCCGATTTTAATTATTCAAAGACCAAATATTATCTACATAAACTGTACTTAGTGATGAAATACTTTATTTTGATAAGGCTTAATAGCATGAGTAAAATAAACGCGTTTAAATGTAGTCCAAAAAAAATCAAGATTTTTAAATAAAAAAAATGGTTGTTGTGCCTCACTCGACATAGACAGGTATAGTGTGTCGCGGACTTTTTTGTAGATATTTATAAGATGTACAATTAATTAGAACAATGTATGGTTCTATCTTTTATAGTTTAGGCAGCGTACACAAAATAAGTAACTTTTCTGGTTGATTTTTACACCTTGTGTCCGAAAAACCCAAATATCTTACGGAACCCTATCTTTTTCCAAAATAAAATATAGCCTATGTTACTCGTGAATAATGTAGCTTTCGAATGGTGAAAGAATTTTTAAAATCGGTCCAGTCGTTTTTGAGCCTATTCATTACAATCAAACAAACAAACAAACAAAGTTTTCCTCTTTATAATATTAGTGTAGATTAATAAAAATCAATGAAGTTTGAACTAATAGTTCGAACAGAAACATAACAAAACACTCATTAATGAGTGACAAATAAAACTTAAATTTAATAAATTTCCGATATCAACTAATTAATCTTAATTAAAACTAAAATTGAGATTCATAAAATGGTTAACAGACTGATAACCTACTCATACATGAGTAATTTTAAGCACTTGAATTAAAAATAGTTTCTGCGAATAAGGTCTCTGATTGTACAATAGGTCTGTTGTAGAACCTGGCAAACACTGAAGAGGTTTCACCCCAACCTGCCGTTTTTCGAATGATATCTAGGTTGACTCCTAGAGCTTTCGCCTTCGATGAAGATGCATGTCGCGTGCTATGTGCTGTGAACATAGTGGTGTCTATGCTGCTCTTGGTCATCATATCTTTGATCCAACGGCTTATAGTTTGTGATCCTATAACTTTATATGGTTTCTTGAAACTTAAAAGAAGCCGTCCTGAATTACTGGGTTGTAATTTTTCAGTTATTTTGATGTAGTCAACTAGTGACTGCGCAGGGCAGATTTCGGGTCTTTCGATAAAAAACGGAATGATTAGGGCAGGTTGAGTTGCACCCACTCGAGATGTTTTAATGAGATCAGTAATTTTTATGATAATTTTTTCTTTACAACAATTAATATTTTCTAATCTAATCAGACTTAAAGTTTGGACCCTATGTGCAGTTGTTAAAGCTAAAATAGTTACTAATTTTTTAGATAACATTTCCAATGAAATGTTAATATTAGGATATAAATTACCTAAGTAATTCAACACAGTGTTGGTGTCCCAGGTAACATCATACTTTGGGTTATTTGGTCTTAGTCTAAAAACTCCTTTAAAGAACCTTTTTATTAGTTCATTGTTACCAACTTGAGGTCCTACTAATAGCGAAATTGCAGATCGACATGAGTTGAGACTTCCATATTTTGATCCATTATTGTACATCCCTAGTTCTGTTCAAAGCTCTTATCAGTTCTGTTCAAAGCTCTTATCTGGACAGACGTGTGTTCGATTTTATATTTTTGAATCTAATTACAGTTTTCGCAATCGGAGCTCTAAGTTAATGTGCTATACAGTTGTTAATACACTGTCAAGACATTCATTAAACAAGTGAGAAGTCAAATTGTTTATCTCCGTCACTACAAACATCGTAAACGCTCGTGTCGACTCGTGCAGTGAATGTAAACGTTCGTAATACGTGAGAACGGGACATCCATCGTTTCGTCCTACTCGCTGCTTGGCGATACCGCAGTCAGTTAGTCACTGATACCTCCAACTTTTCTCAACGTATACCTACTTTTGGATATTGTGTGCAGCGGCATAATGAATGTCCAAAGATCTCCTCCCATGGTAAGCACGGGATCACAACCAGACCTTTCCAAACTGCGTGATGAATCCATTGGCGTTACGTTTAGAAAGAGAAAACATACCGAATGTAACTGTGATCACTCAGAGGTATTACTTGAATTTCAAAATAAAATTATGCAGACGATTACATCCACTCTTGAAACACAAAATCAAAACATAATTACCACTTTGGAAGCAATGCGTCAGGATGTAATTGGGTTTAGACATAATTTGGAGACGATAAATAGCAAAATTATTATGTTATCCGAAGAACAAACATGCATTAAGAAGGATGTGAGCGATTTAAAGTCAACAAATACTGCCAACAATAGCAAAATACAGACTGTATCACATGATCTTGTAGCACTTCAGGCGACCGTTACAAGCTTATCGGATCAGCTGCGTGTCAAAGAACAGCAGGGAAGAATCAATAACCTTGAAATAGCTGGAATTCCTGTTACAAAGGGTGAAAATTTAATCAGTATCATACATAACATAGCTAAAAAGATTAATTTCCCCATTACAACGACGGACATCGATTATATCCACCGAGTTCGACGCTTTAAAGCAAATATTTCTGGTGTAGATATCAGTGAGTCAGCTTCCAATGTTACACCCATCCCGAATATCATCGTCAAGTTCACTCAAAGGAAACGCAAAAGTGATATGTTGGCTGCTGTCCGCGCGCGACGAGGTATGACAACAGCTGATGCTGGATTGGACGGTCCGGTGAAACCCATTTTCATAAATGATCATTTAACTCCACAGAATAAACAATTATATAAGCAAGCCCGTCTTCTTGCAAAAGAAAATGACTATAAGTATGTATGGTTGTCAGAGTGTAAAATTCTACTACGTAAAAATGATACGTCCAAAATCATGAATGTATCTAGTGATACAGATTTAGCTAAAATAAAATGACTATCCATTCATACTCATTATATCTGCATGATTGTTTTTTTGCTAAATAAGAATTTACTTGTAGTACTTTACTGTAACATACTTTGTTGTTTTGATATTAGGAAGGAATGTAAATTCATTATTGAAACTTTTTACCGTTCGTCATTAACAATTAAAACCCTTAAATGTAATGTTAGTGGAACTTGTTTACTCTTAGCGGTCATAATTATCAATGTTCGATAACAATAACTTGTCCATTTACTACCAAAACGTGAGGGGATTACGCACTAAATCACACGTATTTCTTTCCGAAATCTTGCGGAACAATTTTGACGTCATATGTATCACAGAGACCTGGCTTAATGATAACTTTAACAGTAGCGAATATGTTGATAACCGATATGAATTATACCGCTGTGACCGTAATTACCAAGCGACTGGAAGCGATCGCGGCGGAGGTGTTATGATTGCCGTGCGTCGCGAATACTGTCCTTGGCAGCGCAGCAACATGCGTTCGTCACCGCTGTCCGACGAGGTATGGGTTTCTCTGCCTCTGCGCACGCATTCGTCGGCGGGCCAAAACAATATAAGTTCTTCTAACTACTTACATATTATAGCTACGTATATACCGCACGGTTCTAGTCATGAGTCATTGCTAGCATCTTTTTACGACAGAGTGAGTGAATTCATTTTACGTAACCATAATGATAAATTTCTTATATTAGGTGACTTCAATGTGTCCCACGCTAGTTGGTCTTGCAATTATGAATCAAATTCTATGGATATATACACTAATAACGACAAATTAGCTAGCCTCACCGCCGATTTCATGAATTTTTCTTCCTTATTACAATACAATAATCAATTTAACCATAATAATAGAATATTAGATTTAATTTTTAGTAATGAATTGTGCCTTATCTCACTATGTAAACATCCTATTGTACCAGAAGATTTGCATCACAACCCATTAGAAATAGACTTAAAATTAAACTTTTGTCCCGCACTCGAGCTACCGTCTACAATGAAAAGGCAATATTATAAAGCAAACTATGACTTAATTAAAACGGCCCTTGCGTCCGTAGATTGGGAATATATTTTTTCTAGTATGACCCATGTAGACTCCATGATTGATTACTTCTATAGTATCCTCCAAAACATTTTGGACGAATTTGTACCAACCTGCAATTTAAAGTCTAGACAAAAATATCCGCCTTGGTATACAAGACCACTTATTAAGTTATCCAACGAAAAATGCAAATTTCACCATAAATGGAAAACATATGGTAACCTACACGACTACCAAACGTTCTCGTTATTGCGGAGTAGATTTAAAAAAATGTCTAAAAATTGTTATCAAAATTTTATTAAGTATTCTGAAGATAATATAAGAAAAGATTCAAATTCTTTTTGGTCATTTGTCAAATCAAAAAATGCATCTAATACCATCCCTGAAAGGATGATGTACAACGGTAAAATACTCTCTACTGGCGAGGAGATTTGCGATGCTTTTAATCAGTACTTCAACTCAGTTTTTGTTCCGTCCACATCTCAAACCTACCCTTACAGCTACAATACATCTTCTACTGTAGATATAGGCACAATCAACATTACTTTTGAACAAGTATTAAATGAATTAAAAAAGGTTAATATTAAAAAAGGCGCTGGATCCGATGACCTTCATCCAGTTTTCATATCCAGGTGCGCTGAGGTACTTGCTAGACCAGTAACCTTAATATTTCGCACGTCTCTTGAAACTGGAGTGTTTCCTAGTAAATGGAAAAAATCAATTATAACCCCTATTCCTAAAAACAATAGAAAAGATATTGTAACTGAATACAGACCGATCTCAAAATTGTGCGTTCTAGGAAAAATATTAGAAAAAATAGTAACATCTCAAATCTCATTCGCTTTTCGTAATCACATTTCTCAGCAACAGCACGGTTTCTTCAAACATCGCAGCGTAGATAGTAACATGTTAAATTTTTCGGAATTTCTAGTGAACGCTATGGACAAAAATCAACAGGTAGATGTCGTGTACACCGACTTTTCTAAGGCGTTCGACAAAATTAACCAAGATATGCTCATTGAAAAACTAGCGAGGGCTGGTGTGCATGGCAATTTATTACGATGGATCCAATCTTATATAAAAAATAGAAGTCAGGCGGTCTGTGTTAAAGGTTACTCATCTCAATTTCTCCCTGTTCCCTCTGGAGTTCCCCAAGGTTCGCACATGGGACCCTTGCTCTTTATCCTCTACATTAATGACATAGGAACCATATTTGACCACAGTAATCACTTACTTTACGCTGATGATACGAAAATATTCCGAGTGGTTGAATCCGTTGGGGATTGCTCTAAATTACAAAGTGACTTAATAAACTTGCATAACTACTGTACAGCAAATCAGCTCTATCTCAATATAGATAAATGTTTCATTATGTCATATACGCGGAAAACTCGCCCATTAAATTTCAATTACACCATAAATGGCTTAACTCTTAAAAGAGTTTCCACCATTAGAGACCTGGGTCTTGTTATGGACTCGAAATTAACATTTACTCATCATATAGACCACATAGTCAGCTCTGCATTTCGCAGCTTAGGATTTATTTTGCGAATTAGTAAACCTTTTAAAAATGAAATCACTCTAAAAATTCTATATTTTTCATTCGTCCGCTCTATTTTAGACTTTTGTAGCACTGTATGGAGCCCATGTTTTAACATACATATAAATAGGATAGAACGAATACAAAAAAATATTTTAAAATCACTTAACTATCGCAATAATATTTACGACGCTACATATGAAGATGCAATGCGTCGGCATAAACTGATAAGTCTACGTAACAGACGTAATATGTTTGACATTATTCAATTGTTCAAAATTTTAAACTCATTAACCGATTCACCATCATTACTTGGTAAACTTTCACTAAAAGCACACGCTCGCCTACCCGTACGCCCCTCACGCTCAACACCACTTTTTGTTCCTCCTCGACTAAATAAAACATACACTCGTAACTCATTTATATACCGTTCCACTAACAACTATAATAGAGAACTTACAGACATAGATCTTTTTAACATTTCTCTTAATAGCCTTAAGCAAAAACTTAAAAGCAGATATATCACCTAATTATAAATTACCTTTTAAAAAAAAAAAATTGTCTACGTTTTAACTTCACTTCGTAAACTGGTAATGATGTTTTATTGAACTTATGTTCTGATACAAAAGTTAATATGTCTTTGCACGTCTTTCATTGTTAAGAGTTATTGTACTTATTTTTACCATTATATCACATTGTCGGCACTATAGGTCTTTTGTAAGAAACCATTTTTCTGAAAAATTATTTTGATTGTATATGACTGTTTGATGCCAAAATAAAATAAAATAAAAATAAAATCCCAGTTAAAAACTTTAATATATTTGGAATACCAGCACTGTAACAATCTATTGAATTATCTAAACAATAAGTCCACCATGATTTTAAACATGTGTTATACTGTGACACAGTATTATCTGCTAAGGAAGCTAGCATGACGTCAATTGACATATCAGGAACACCTCGGCTCCCTAAAGCTTTCCTGATAAGACCCCTGCAACCAGGGTAAGCCGCTCGTGAAGAGGATGCGGCCTGCTGTTGATAGAAGTTAATAATGACTTATTAGGTTGGAAATAGATTGACTCTGAACATAGTAATTTTTGGTATAGAGGATACCAAGGTTGGGTGGGCCAATGGGGTGCAACAACAATACCAGTAGCCTCATCATTAGCAATTTTTCGGAGAGTTTTTAGTAACATTGAGAATGGTGGAAAGGCATGAAAAAAAATACTGAGACCATGAAACGGTAAAAGCGTCTATAGCATAAGCTTCTGGATCTCTGTGCCAAGATATAAACTTTTTACATTTTGTATTGGCTCTAGAGGCAAATAAGTCTATATTGGGTCTACCAAAAGCTGTAATTATCTGCTGAAATGCGTAGTCTGCTAATTCAAATTCTATGTTAGCTTGAGTCTTTCTAGATTCTGCATCTGCTATAAAGTTGTCTTTTGACTGGATATAAGAAGCAAACACAAAAATGTTCCTAGACTCACACCATTGCCAAATGTCCCTTGCCAGTGTGTTGAGATGATTGAACTGTACTCCTCCCATACGATTTATGTACGATATGGCTGTTGTGTTGTCTATTCGGAGAAGTATTTGACAATCCCTGAGGTTAGTTGCATACGTTTTTAGTCCAATAAAAGAAGCGAGGAGTTCTAAGTAATTAATGTGTTTCTTAGACTCTTCAATTGACCATGAGCCTCCCAAAGAATTGTCGTTGCACGCCACGCCCCAACCCGTTAAAGACGAATCTGAAAAAATTTCTAATGCATAGCAGTCCGACCGAATGTTGTTACAAGGTGCTTTTAAGTTTTTAAACCACCAATCAAAATCGGATTTTAAATAGCTGGGTAAGTTCATAGTTTTATTGTAATTATCATTATTATTAAGCATACTCAGGTATTTCAGTCTTTCAAAAGCTTTGGTATATACCCAGCCATACTTAACAGCGGGGCAAATGGAAGTGAGTAATCCTAACAAATGGGCAAATTCTCTTATTTTGCAGTTTTTCTTATTATAAAAAGATAATAATTCTTGCTGAATCTTTAAGCATTTTTCAGGTGGTAATTCTAATGTCATGTCTAGTGAATTTAACACAAAACCTAAATAATTGCATTTCTGTTGGGGTAAAAGTAAACACTTGTCATAATTAATTGTAAACCCTAGGTGTTCTAAAAAACTACACACTTTATCAATACCCTCTCTTGCCTGTAACAATATGTTGTCAAAAATCAAAAGTATATCATCAAGATAAACAGAACACAAAATTCCTTGAGACCGGAGGTGTTCAATTACAGGTTTCATAATTTTTGTGAAAACATAAGGCGCTGTGCAGAGACCGAATGCTATTAATACATTAAACTCATATAGCTTATCCTGCCATTGAAAACGAAGGTACTTTCTATAATGCTCATGTATCTGCACAGAGTAATATGCCTCTTTAAGATCGATTTTTGCCATAAGGGATCCAGCTGAAAGTAATTTTGTGGCAGTTCTAATGTCTTCAAGTTTGAAATGTGATGTACTCATAAAATTATTGAGCTTCTTTAAGTTTAAAATGAATCTTTTCTCACCATTAGGTTTAGGGGCCAAAAAAATATGTGAAAGAAACTGATTATTACATGGCTCACATTCCCTTATAGCTTTTATGGTAAGAAGATGGGATATTGACTGTTGCATTTCTTGAGCCTCTTTACCTTTTAATTTATTTGCGGGTGCAAGTGTTTGATTAGGTAAAGTTAAAAATGGCAATTTGTAACCTGCAACCCAGGACAAAATGGTCTTATCTTTTGTAATAGCTAACCAGTTATTATAGTGAGAAGACAGGAGTTTTACCTCTAAGTTTTTTTGTGTGGTGGGCCACTTCTCTGCTGAGGAGCTGGCCACCGCTGTGGAGCTGGCCACTGCTGAGGTGCTGGCCACCTCTGAGCCGCTTGTCGAGGCCTGTGGTTGTGCTGTCTGCCCACTCTCGGTGTATGTTGAGGTTGGTACTTCCGAGGCGGGCCCCGTGAGTTTAAATTGGTAGACTTTGCTTGTTTTGATGATTGTGGTTGGTTATATTTCATCTCTGATCCAGTCTTGTTAATAGCTTTTCCAGCTTTTAAATCCTCATGAAGGTTTTCACCAAATATGTATTTACCCACTTTTGTTTGAGTAACAATATCCTTTGTATCTTTATTGAGTGCAAATTGTAAAAGGTATCTGCGAGATACTGACTCGGAGTGGAATAAATCACACAGCATACGTCCGGTGTCGCTTACAATTTTTGTAACTTCCTTGCACTCTTTATTTTTAATCAAAATATCAAGGGCTCTCCCGATGCAAGCCGTAGCTTGGCCCAGGCAGTTTTGTTGATGCTCCATTGCCCGGTCTCTTTTTAAGACCTGCTCTGAGACAGCTGCCTTAATCTCTGGATTTATTTTGGGGGCCTCCAAAAAAAGACAATTGTCAGGGATTGGATACAACTTCAGGAGTTCTGTTTTGCTATCCTTCTCTAGTCCATTGGTAATTATATGATTCCATCTCATGGTGATGTCTTTGTGAATTGCTTCTGCATAAGTCTTTTTATTAGGGTCCTCTCCTAAAATACTAAGTATGTCCTCATCTAACGGCAAAGACTCAGAGGAATTTTCTTGTAAAGTTTCTGTGGCAGGAAGCTCAGGAAGCTGATCTTCAGGAGCCAACTCGACTGTAGCCTCTTTGGCTAAATTTGTTTCCTGTTGAAACTCTTCTACACTCTCAGGGGCTAAAAAATGTATTTATTTATTAGTACTCTCTTATTAAAGGAGCCTTTTATTGAGGTGAGAGATATACCACACGAATAGCACAATCAGTGCCATCACACGAGTATATCCGCAAACCTTATGGGGTTACGGTCGGGATATGCCACACGAATGGTACTCGCAGTACCACCACACGAGCATAACCTCTAACCTTTATTTCCGGTTGGGATATACCTCACGAATCGCACTCGCAGTGCTACCACACGAGTATATCCTCGTACCATTGTTATATTTCTGTATAGAATTAGCCACAGATTGTGTAAGTATGATTCTAAGTAGCCCAAACACTGGATTTTAAACAAGTATGCACTTGTTTTTGACAACAAGCACCGCGTGCGTGAGAATAACGGTTAGGTACATAATTGATAAATATGATCACAAAATAAGAGTGTGTTTAAGTATGTTTTGTATTTACTTTGAATATCGTCCTGTATTTCGATGTCACTCGAAGAGGAAGAATGTCTTTCTCTCATTCGTTTCTTAAACTTTTTAAATAACGAATATAATTCGTCATCTTCGTTCTTCCTTTTCCTTTTATGTTTTCCCATAGTAAATGTTTATTTTAAGTAGTTAAATTTACCTGAAATAACTTTTTGTAGGAGCAAGAAGAAAAAAACGTGGGTTTTTGGCGCGCACGAATAAGTCGAATGACAGATGAGCTTAGGCGCGTTCCAGTCTACGTAAGAAGCGTTTCATTTTTAACTTAACTTCAAATATACGTGGTGTACGGCGACACGATGCGTCTACTACAAGTCAAGAATTATAGGACGTCTTGGACCAACACAGAAACACAATCCCACTTGAGGGGTTTTGAGGATCTTTTTTAAAGTCATAATTTGGCGTCAAAAATCAGGCATTTGATTTTTTTTATTTTGATATACCCAGTGTCACTCTCTCAGTAAAAAATACGAATCTCAGTAAAAAATACGAATCTAACTACACTTCTCGAACTAAAATCCATCAAGCCGTACAGGCTGTAGAGCATGCCAAACAATTATACATAAATACAGAATGTCGAAAAACATAACCCTCCATATGGCGCAGTCGGGTAAAAAGATAATCTAAGTTACGTCAACGCTGATCTGCTGGTCTTAGTATTTTATTTTATAACACAACTACCTACCTAAGTATACTTTACCACCATCAATTGCATTATTCCCTCCGAAATCCTCTCGTTCCTTCGTCCAGCAGTCCAGCGAGTGTCGGAATATCTCTCACTTATCTGCGCTGTAAACATTTCAATTGTGCGCGCGACCCTTATCACACGGCTTACATCGAGACGCCCCCCCCCCCCTACCAGAGAACGGGAGATAAAGACTTAACGAATGATAACACTGGGATGTACCGATGTACGGCGAGTTGAAAGGGTTTTACTATACGATTATTGAACGTCGAACCGCAGACTAGACAGTCACAATCGCGATCACAGGATCAATGAGTGAGTATGATTTATTGTCAGTCATACACACAATGGCATCAGCTTGGAGGCCGAGTCACCCGCGTCCGTAGGAGAATACCCTTCAGCGAATCCCTACACGTGGTCCCCGGGTGGTGCTAAACAGGTGACACTAACCGCCTCCGTGGTCTAGTGGTTATACCACCTGATTCAGACCCAGAGGTCCCGGGTTCGATTCTCAGCGGGGGCAAAGTTTTTGCTCGGTTTGGTTGGTGGTAGGACTTGTTCTAAGTCCGCCTGGCAAGCTACCACCATCATGTCTAAGTCTGTCGCCATAGCAACAATGTTAACAGCATTGTTGTGTTCCGGCAGTTAGAGGTATGATAGCCAGTTTTTTTTTTTTTATACAAATCGAGGAAACTCTTGGCCCAAATCTCACCTGATGGAAAGTGAATGCAGTTCCTGTGTTTAAGAGGATTCCGGGTGAAACTTGCTTCCATCTTCGGCCTAATCATCACTTTCCATCAGGTGAGATTTGGGCCAAGAGTTTCCCCGTTTTATATTAAAAAAAAGCTATACCTGTGCGAAAGGCACTTTGCACTAATCTGCATGGTTTTCAGGGTTGGTAATATCGATATAGCCCAAATTCAAGACGGTGGCGCCTATAAAAAATTGTTTTTTTTTATCTTGCATGTCCTTTTCTCAGAATTTTCTTTCAGTGTGACAACTATGATTTTTTAACACTGAAGTAAGAGCGTACATTTAAATTGAACCATCTTGGAATAGTTGGAGAATTAGTAGATAGGGGGACGCTTATTATCCTTTTTTTTCAAGACGTAGCCACGTTTAGAGAATAGAGGCATTGAACCTATTCAGAATATCAGTTTAGATCTACAAACATTAAACTTTTTCACTACAAACTTTATTACGGTAAGCCTCTATGTAAACACACCAAGCAGAATATTACAGAAGTTCCAACAAGACAGTCACATTTATGGAGAAGCCTTTTCTTAAATAACTACATAACTATTTATTAAAAAACAACGAATAGAAATGACATAGTTCACCAAGATCACCTCTGATGTCGTGGGCCTGTTTATAGAATTTCACTTTAAGTTAGGCATTTTAGAGCGTCTGTCGTCCTTTCGTAACTTTTGTAATAGTAGCTTTCTAAACACGCCCGGATTTACCTGACAGATCTGTTTGGCAGTCCTGGTTGGCGGGCAAAACTGCTAATGTTTGGTGCCTGTGTGCCTGCTGCCCGTGCTCAAAACCAATGGATCGGACACGGGGCAGACATATCCGAGCATCCAACTGTGGGTGTGTTGCGTGGGAATAGAATTGCCCGCCAGACCGCTTCTCACTTAGAGATTCTGTCTTTGAAAGAGACATTATATATACAGACAACCGTTTCTGATAAAAGGATCACAACAGATGCTCATCGTGTCAGATCTGTGATGCCTCCGATGGGTAAATCCGTACGTGTATTGCGAAGTCACGGATCAGATCTAAGTTGCGTCGGACAGGTAATGCAGGTGTATGCTAGCTAGTCTGTCTACTCGATTAGTACGTTGGGCTAGTGCTATTATTTTTTTTTTCTTTAAGAATAGGAAAAATATCAAATGACTCCTCTGCCTGTGGGTCGAGTGGGAAAGAGTGTCAGTCTCTTACGTACCCACCCATGTTTCTCAAAATTCTTTTAGTGTTCCAGGGTCTCTGTGACTCATTCACACAATCTGGTCCAAGTGGACCCTTTTTTTTTGTTTAGGGATGGGAAATCATCAAATGACTTCTCCCACTTTGGGCGTAGCGGGAGGGAGTGTCAGACTTTTACTGACTAAAACCCATCCATTTCCGGAGCCGCGGTATATCTTTCGAATAGTCCCGCAACTCCGGCAGGCGTAGGCCCTTTCAGAGTCAGCACAAAGAGGGGCCCTTTGTGCTGAATCTCTTTGAGGCGCGCGTGGAACACGAACGCGCCGTCGACACGGCCTGTCGTCATAAGACGGACGGACGGCGAGCTACCCATAGCTCACCGTCCACAGGCCCGCGCCTATGGTGGCCGGAGGTCACCAGGTGGCCTCGGACGCCCGGGGCGTCACCCGCGGCGGCCGGGACGAGAGGTTCTCTCCCTCTCTCATTCCGCCACCTCCTTCGTTAGCATAACTGTTTCGCAGAAAGAGGTGACGGCGTCCCATTCTGTCTCGCTCCAGACCATGGCTTGGACCAGGGCCGGACGCGAGAGGTCGCCACCGATCGCCGCTTTGAGGACACGGCGGTGCGCCGCCCAAGCGGGGCACACCTGCACAGTGTGCTCCGCCGTGTCCTCCGGTCGATCCTCGCAGTGGTGACACCCGGGCGTTTCCCCGCCCGATTCGGTGCAGGTACCTCCTGAAACATTCGTGTTCGGTGAGGACCTGCGTCAGGCGGAAGGTGAGGACGCCAAGGCGCCTCTCAAGCCCCTCCTCAAAGAGGGGACTTATCGGTCCAAGTGGACCCTGTCGGTATAAAGTGTGCCTTCTGTTCAAACCTGCCGTACGTGTCGGGCTTAGCGCGCGATATGAGCGCACACGCGGCTTAGCTGCTCTCATTTTATGCTGATGCGACTACTCTCATCCAACTAACGCTTACATTTTTGTGCTTTTATTTAAACTTTAGCCCATAGATAGGGAAAAAGTTTAAAACGAATTTTATAATTAAAATATTTGAGAACAGCCTACCAGATCTCCACATCCCATTAATTGGGTATCACGGTAGGTAATTCTTGGCAAGACTGGAGTCACATTTTTTGGCTTCTGACACTCATAAGGAATGTCAAAGATCTACAAATGCCAGCCGAACCATCGGCTTAATGAACTTTCCGAGGCTCGAAAGAGTCGCGTATATAATGGAGGGTCACCCATCCACGGACTAACCTCGGCAAGCGTTAACCTTGAATATAGAACGGTTCGATATTCAAACATTTTAGCAAAAAAATAACGATCCATATAACACGAACAAACCATGCTGCTTTCAGACCATAGACCATACATTGTTATGGACACGTTCACACTGTACTGTACTATATTATTGACAATGTATGGTGCGCGATATTGTTGTGCTATGAGCTATATACTCTATGCTATATATTATAGCGTAGTCTGAAAGCAGCTTTATCGCCTCGTAAATGAAAACAAGAAGTAATAATAGGAAACAAGGGTTTCAATCAGTAAGCAGGCTAATGTATTCAGTGGAGTAGTTTATATGTAAAGCGGAGGAGCCGGAGCGGGACGCGGGACGCGGCGGAAAATTGGCGGTTTTCTTCACATCGACTGGCGAACACTGGCGGTAGCTTGCCTGCGCTCACTGTGTGATATTGCTACCTGCTGCTTAGACAACATCAAGCTATTTGGGTAATGGTTAAAGCAGATTCAGCTTAGAAGCTAGCTGTCCCGTTTTACCTTTCGTTTCTAAAGGTAACTTGGAATCTTCATAATCTTTCTTAAGAATATCTACCAAGCTTCCGCTGCCCGGCCGTCCATCCGTCTGTCTGTCAGCGGGCTGTATCTTAAGATCCGCAATAGGTAGACTGTTGAAATTTTACCTGGGCCACTATAACAACAAATAATGACGAACGACCATAAAATAAACTATAGCAACCCACACATCATCTGCTCGACTAATCAGAGTGTCCCGCGGTCGTATCCCATCCCGGTACCGAGATGGCGCGTCTCCTAGACGCGCTACAGTAGCACAGCGCAGTAACGCTACTGTACAGCGCGCAATACCTACGCGCGTCTCGCCGCCGCGCGCCGTTTTAGTCCGCCACGCGCCTGCTTACCGTGTGCACGCGCGTCACCTCGCTACCGCGCAGGTGGCCATAACCAGTTACTTTCTTACCGTAATAACTTTGTAAGGGTTTAGAACTCACCTGTGTCATGTATATGGATTCTTTACTGTTTGCAATAAACTGTTATCGTGATATGAGTCATGGTGTTTTAATCCAAAAGACCCTCTCTCTTACCTAAAAGTCTTAACAGAGGAACCTTCACCTCCTAGCAGTCTCCTGTCAGTGTCAACACTCCTAGGAGGTGAACGTTCCTCTGGTTCGCGGTAGTTTAGAAACAATCACACGCTGTCTTAAAAAAAAAAAAACTGGAACGCGGGCAATAGCAAGTATAATACAGTTACCTACTTCGGTTTTGAGAAAATGTTCGATTTTGTAGAGCAGTGCCTCCGTCAATCGTGCCTATATCTTTCTCAAGCTCGAAGTGCCTTACCACAACCAACCAATATTAAATGTATCCATCTCTCCATCGTTATTAGCACCGAAACGTAGACAAAGCGGCGCTGTGCTCGTCAGTACCGACAGCGAGTGAGATGGCTATCAGCCGCTAATTACAGCGGTACACTCGATAACAGCGTGTTAGCTACTTCGAGCTATCTGCGTGTTGTGAGGGCGCCGCATTACACATGTATTGGGGTCTCTTGGCTGGTGTTAAACTGACTTGGAATAATATAAATGTTTTCAAGGTGTCTCGATGTTCGTTTATTTTGAAGATGCGCTTCATAAACATGTTGTTAATGATCATGATAACAATCTGAAACGTATGAGGTTTTGTTGGTCCATTTTCCAGTTCCAACATTTCCCACCATCGATTTCAAAACTGTCGGGATGCTTAAATTTTCTCATGGTAAACTCCAATAGCACTGTGGCCGTCCCGGGAACCGAACCGAAAGTTAGTGGTAATAGGACACGGAGTGGTAATAGTGGAGTAGGTGTGAAGTGCACTATCATTCCATCTTGTTTGTATGGATAGGCAGCACTTCATGTCATCACCCTTAGGTGGCTATTACGGTGATAGATGTACAGAATCACACTGCTGAGCCTCACGCTCACCAGTCGCGGTTTGCGACTTTAAGACCAAAGGCATATAAAAGAAAATAAGATGATTGTTAACTCTTAACTCGACTGTACCTTGTGTCCTTCCGTGATGCATTCGCTTAATTACTGTAGTTAATTAATGTTTCTGAATAAATCATAAAGTCAAGAGCAGTCAAAAGCAGTCTAGAGTCAAAAGCAAACCCATCTCAAATACTAAAAAAAGTTAAAAAAAAAAAACAAATGAAACAAAACAGCGCCACCTAGCGGCACATCTCCGCACTACACTATCGCGATGGCTCGCTATTGATGGCGGGATTTCGCGTGAATCGTGATAGCCCGCCCCGCTCCCCGCCCACCCGCAGAGTTAGGACCGGATCCACCGGCGCGCCGGCAGATACCGCATGCCCTCTAGATATGCGGCAAGGATTTGCAGAAGTCTCATTAACATTATTCTGCTGGTGAACCTCCAATCATCCATTTCTCGACATGGACATCTATCTAGCTTCTCCACATCAATGCTGCAATAGCTACGGCTAAGTCGGAATCCCGAGAGAACTTACTCCCGAGATAAACCCAAGCAAGCAACCAAGTTCAAGTGAGTTCCATTCAGCCGACAAAAAGCAAACAAACTCTATTTATTTATTTATTATTTATTTATTTATTTATTGGTTCACCAACAATTGTTCACACTGCTTTTATATTAAAAAAAAGAATGCAATAAACTATTATACATTAGTGCAACAACCACTTATAGTTGAACACCGCATGCATATTATGGAAGTTGTATAAAGAAAAATTACATAATTTATGTTTCTCTAGTTTGCATTTATAAAGTTAGTTAGGAAGTTAGGATTATTATTAGGCCCACGTTTGACCATTATCTCACATGATGGAAAGCGATGATGTGGTTGACGATGGGGGGATTTTTAGCTTTTAAGAAACAAAGACTCCACCAGCGAATTCCTTAGATGTGAGTCATATATGTATTGACTGTTGGAACTCCAGGTCTCTTTGATACAAACCCAGACAGACACTTTGCTTGATCATTAAGGATTGCTAAAGTATTTTGGTGAAACCGGCATGCAAAAACATATCGAAGACTTGCGAGGTCCTCCAACTTGGTAGAGTACAGGCGACTCTCTCTCATAGTGAGGAAACCTGTGTTTCATCAGTGGGAAAAGATTTAAAGAACGAAAACTTGTTTATTCACACATAGATACACACAATGTAGGTACAAATAAAAGGTATTTTTTTATATGTGCCTCGCTGCTGCACCAGAAAGATTCAGTTCTGGTTCACTGGACACTGGTTCTCTAATCTGGGAACATTTGTCAGGCTGAAGCAGTGTCCTCCTACAAAGTGGCCCTTCTGACTAATTTTAGTGTTGTAATGCCCCCGATCCGTATCTCTGGTAATGAGAAAGATATTCCACTCGATACGAGTTAATACACTCGTTTTTACTTCTTACTCGACCTAATCGGTTGTTTCTTTTGTGCGGAGCAGCTACACAAACCGTCACTGTTAAACAGCTTTTATTTTAGAATTAGCTTGAATACTGATTGGGGAATCATTGTGTGGTGGTGGAAGGAACTTACACAAAGATAAAACTGTGATTGAACTTGGAATCATCATTAAAGTGTAGTCAACTTGGCTACTATACTTTTTATTTTTGATGCCACATCACCAAATAACTTCTCCCGCTTTGGGTGGAGCTCCCGCTTTAGACTAAAACCCACTCGTGTTCCTTCAAATGCCCTTAGCGTTCCAGGGCCGCGGTAACTCTTACAAACAATTCATCACAATCTTAAAGTCTTCAATCAACTTGACAAAAACATTGTAGTCGCACGGCACAGCGATGCTAATTTGTAGAAAGAAAGGCAGCAATGACTTAATTTCTAACTTTGTATATACCTACCTTATTAAAATTATAAAGTTGAAGTTTGTTTGTTTGCTTGAACGAGCTAATCTCAGAAACTACTGGTCTGGTTTGAAAAATTCTTTCAGTGTTAGATAGCTCATTTATCGAGGAACTAGGAGGCTATATATTATTACGCTTAGACCAATAGGAGCGGAGCACTAATGAAATGTGACGCAGACGACGTTGCACGGGTCAGCTAGTTCTATCATAAGTGATCAGTGTATTAATGAGCTGTAGCCTTATATAAATAAATCTATTATTGCAAACTCTATCATATCTTATCATTTATAGTTGTTCCTTACACCAACAATCAGGCGAACGAAGTCGATGAAAGAAGTTAGACCTACAATATTATTACAATGAAGTGTTAAATAATGTGAACATATTTCTATTGTCCATTATGCTACTATGACCCACCACATTCCATCGTTACAATATATAACATTACCGAGCAGAGTGCGTGGTGTCATTCCGTGACACGAACTACTGTTATCATGTTGGGAACCTTTGGATTGTGTCTCATGGCTGCGTGCCTCGTCTATGTAAGTTACATTCGTCACATCATAACCGTCAAGAAAACCGAAATGCCTTTCTGGATCTTCTTACTTCAAACTAAAGTACCTAATAGAATTCAGGGGATTGATGTGCACAGAAAAAGATCATCCGGATCTGCACTAATCTGCAGTAACAATTGGTGTTCCTCAGGGCACAATTCTTGGCCCATATTAGTTTATTGTTGACATTAATTATTTGTTTATGAATCACTTCAATTTACTGTAGATGTCGTTACTTTTTGCAACTTAAATGCCAAGTTACTGTCAGTATATGTAACGCTCTTTCTGAGAGGATCAATACAATGCAGTTTCGGCTTCTGAAATATCCATACCAGCGAAGGCGGTTTTTGGTGATTTTATATGCAATTGGTGCAAATTTAAAGCCTCCACGAATGTACGCCCACCTGTGCATCTTAATTTTGCTGGTATGTACCTTTTGCTCATTTTTTTTCTTTATGATCTAGATCCACATTCCAGATTTGAGTTTAGCTCTTATTCATTCTTAAGGTGGCTCTAGTCGATATTTTTTCCATAGAAACTTCGGGAGGGTATTACTCCGCTGTTTGACAGAGTACATCAAAAGTTAAACATAATATCGTTTTGTCATATTATTAGTTTTGTCTGTATGGAAACAGAATGGTAAAATAAACCGCCATTAAAAAGTTATGAGCCACCAAAGTTTCGTTTTTCTTGCCAATTTTAACGCATCTTTGGGCGTAAATAAGTAATAAACACAATGTAAAATCTTTAAAACCAAGTCGGTACCGACAAAGCTCAACTATCGAAGAATTCAATAACTTTTATTTTTAATCGATATATGCAGTAGTTTTTTCATAAAACTCGATTTACGAAAGGCCTTCTCATATTTTTTTACGCGCGCGTTTTACTATGAATTATCGTGCCTCTCACTGAATAACGTTCCCCCCGGTGCGGTGCGGGGGGACAACGCTCACGCACACGTGCGTATTCAAGTTACAACTGTGTCTGCTGCGGTGTGCTGTGGCCTGTGGCCTATGTCGTTCATACGTATACGTAGGTAGACTATACTTGCGCTCTAATTTATATTGACTCATTGGCTTGATTTTTGGATTTCAACATTATATTTTATATCTGTTTGACTTCCCACTGTAGTTTGGACTCCGTATTTGCGTTTGAAATTGTTATTGTTGCTTTGAGTGGACGCTGCATAAGTACGTGACATTGTTTTGAATCATTGAAAAAGTTTAAAAAACCACATATTATAAACAATGGGTAGAAAAGTCATAATTTGGCGTCGTGACCGGGTCTTCGACACCGCGTCGCTGCCCGCGCCCGCTGCAGTGTAAAATCATCGCGGCGGGATGCTATCGCGCAATGAATTTTCAACTCTCGATGTTGAAACCAATGATATAATTATAAGTTGAAACGGTGTCTTTTTTTGGCGCGTTGGGATTAACTCTGCTGAGTGCTGGGTTCTCAACGCTCGGCTGAACGGAATATTTTTACGTCCGTGCGTACGGTGGCTAAGCGTTCTTACAATCGAGCGACATGACGCCGCCGTGCCACCGCCGCCGCACTCGTCTACGACAGGGACAACTGCACGCGTCGTTGGTGGTCGTTGAAGCGCCCGTCGACAGCCAACGACAAAGGTTGCCGGCCGCCAGCGGCAACGTGTCGCTCGTTTAGTTGAGTACCTAGGTAGCAGGTAGCGAAATCCAAAGTTCAAGCCACATAAAAAAAAAAAGGGTCAATGTAATGTTTGTTACTGGGTTCATTCTATTTGCTTTCAAAATAGTTTCTTGCAATTGACAAACCTAATTTTGTGTTCGTAGGTACTTTTGCGGCGGACAAGACTTTTTTATGGATGGGAAACCAAATAACTGCTCCCGCTTTGGGCGAAGCAGAAGGGAGTGTCAGACTCTTCTTGACTAAAACCCATCCGTGTTCCTCCTAATGCCCTCTGCGTACCGTACTTACCAGGGCCGCGGTAACTCTTTCGAACAAATTCTGCAACATCATAGTTTACATAGCTCTCTGCCTAATAGGTACCTACTGTTATATTAACGTAGGTAGGTACTTACCTACAAGCAAAGATGCCATAAAACAAACCGTTGGCGTCGTAGACACTAAAATTTTAACGTTAGGTAGGTAGGTATGTAGGAGCTAAGTAAACAATCTTTATGTGTCACTTGTCAGTTTGTCACAATATACTGTGCACTTGTCTGATAATTTAAAGCAATCTAATAATGAATGCAAATCTAAACACGTCTGTGTCAACCAATAGGGGTAACTAAAAATAGAAAACCGGCCAAGTGCGAGTCGGACTCACGCACCGAGGGTTCCGTACAAATATTATAATATAAGCAAAAGTTGTGGATTACGATTTATGACGTACCTATTAAAAAAACTCCTTAGGTACTAGATCTCGTTCGAACCAATTTTCGCTGGTAGTTTACATGGTAATGTACATCATATATGTTTTAGTGTTATCATTCTCTTATTTTAGAAGTTACACGACACACACACATTTTACCACTCTGGAAGTGTCTCTCGCACAAACTATTCAGTTTAGAAAAAAATGATATTAGAAACCTCGATATCATTTTAGAACCCCTATCCATACTATACCGGCCTACAGGTTTAGGTAGGTAGTAAGTTCACAGAATACGTCTACTTACCAAGTTTAGAGTTTTCGACAGCATAGTTCTTATAGTTTCGGAATAAAGTGGCTGTGACATACGGACGGACAGACAGACAGACACACAGACATGACGAATATATAAGGGTTCCGTTTTTTGCCATTTGGCTACGGAACCCTAAAAATTAAGAAGACAGGTAGGTAAGTAAGTAATTTTGATAACAATTTATAGGATGGTACTTAGGTAGAACTAATTTCATTATTAGGTACTAGCGACCCGCCCCGGCTTCGCACGGGTGCAATGCTGATACTAAATACACTACAGAAAAACCGTGAGAAAAACTGTTACCTACCTCGCGTATGAGCCGCGCGGGTACCTTACATAGATCTAAACTCCCCTCCCGCACGCGCACCCCCGCCTTGGTGACGTTCACTTCGCAACGGGCCGTGCAGCAGAAATCGTAATATTTTAATTTCGCCATAACTTCAAAACCAAACGTCCGATTTTAATCATTCAAAGACCAAATATGATCTACATAAACTGTACTTAGTGATGAAATACTTTATTTTGATAAGGATTAATAGCATGAGTAAAATAAACGTGTTTAAATGTAGTCCAAAAAAATATCTAGATTTTTAAATAAAAAAAATGGTTGTTGTGCCTCACTCGACATAGAAAGGTATAGTGTGTCGCGGACTTTTTTGTAGATATTTATAAGATCTACAATTAATTAGAACAATTTATGGTTGTATATTTTATAGTTTAGGCAGCGTACGCAAAATAAGTAACTTTTCTGGTTGATTTTTACACCTTGTGTCCGAAAAACCCAAATATCTTACGGAACCCTATTTTTTTGTAAAATAAAATATAGCCTATGTTACTCGTGGATAATGTAACTTTCGAATGGTGAAAGAATTTTTAAAATCGGTCAAGTAGTTTTTGAGCCTATTCATTACAATCAAACAAACAAACAAAGTTTTCCTCTTTATAATAATAGTGTAGATGTAGATGTATCTAGTACCTACGGACATAAACTGCGATGACTATTCAAGTAAGCATCAGATCTGTCGGTGGCGGCGTGGCGGCTGCATTACCACCAAGGAAAAACTAAACATAATAACAATAGAATAAGCAATCCATATTAGGTACCTATAGGGCCGTAGAGGTATAAAACGATAACACAGTGCCTACTATTTTTAGTAAGAGTTTTTAGGTAGGTAGTAGCTGATTTCTCGGCGAGCGTCGAACGACTACGCGCAGCGGCGCGCGGTGGCGGTATGTGTGCATCGTGTAACTTCGATTTAGTTCGGAACGGTTCGGAACGATGTTTGTGTGCGTGCGAACTAGACGTGCATGAAGGCTAGCGTCTAACTGCTCATCACTGGTACTATCTCTGTCGGGCATGATGCGAGGTGAGACAGCGTGCTTTTTGGCCATGCCTACCACTGAGTTCGAGCCCGCGACTAGTTGGCCCTTAAGCCGTAGTTTTCTTCGGCACCTTCCCAATTTTTTAAAAGTTCCTGGAGTAGGCTCGCGGTATCGGCAGCCAGAACTATACCATCTGCACAAAGGATAGTCCAGGGCAGCAAAAAAGGAATATCCTTAGTGAGGTAGTCCACAATTGAACAAAAGTGGACTGAGCACGGATCCTTGATGGACACCTACTGTAACCTCAAAAGCCTCACTTACACCTGCTACGCTTCGAACTCTTGTGTTGACATTTTTGTACATCTCTTATACTAGTTCGACGTAGTACATATACAAGTTGGGCATAAACAGCCGGTCATATTATTTCACGAAGTACTCTATCAAAGGCTTTCTCGAGGCCAGCAAACATAAGATCTGTTAATTCTATATTGCATTTATAGTTGACTTTGATGCTGTAAATACGAATTGAGTTGGAGATATTATTAATATCAGAGTTCACACAACCTGCTGAATGAATGTATCAAAAATTGTACCCTTTTGTAAAATTCAAGAGCACAAAAGATTCATTAATTTTTTCTCACAACAACCTCTGGCCTAGGAGAAGATGGCTTGGATGGCTTCTTGGTAAATTGGTGGTAAGAACTATAACTAAAAAGAAATGGGGGGGAAACCTTCGCCCAAGAGTATGACAGTTCAGGCTGGCAAAGAAACAACAAAGTTAAACAATGACATCCTCGTGACAAAAGAGGATTTACAGAAGGTTTAACTGAGTATGTTGTTGTTACAGCAGAGCTCAGCAGGTCCGACAGTTACAAACAAGCACCGAGTCCAACGCAAAGCCAGCCCGGAGAAAGCTTTTTCCGCACCTGTGAGTATCGTAGTTGAGGGTTGCAATAGTCAAGCTAGCTTCCATGGAGGCGTTTCAATTGTCCAGTCAGGGTCTCACTATTACTTTGCTGACTGAATAAAAGGAAATGCAAAAAAACAAATATTTTCGTAACAGTCTATCTAAAAATATAATACAAACAGTGAAAATGAAACGTAGAAACGTTTGTTTACTAACCAGATGTACAGCTTTTTTTTTACTATTGATAGGCATTCGTTTGACCAGTATCTCACCTGATGTTAAGCGATGATGCGGTCTAAGATGGAGCACCCTAATTAAATTGGTGTAACCTATTCACTCTTGACTTATACACTCCTTGTTTTACCTAACAATGAAATGTAAATGTTTTAGTTCACTTGGTTATTTGTTGAACAGTCTCACTAACAGAATAGAAATACTCTTTACCGTACATCATAACAAATTACAATGTTATGATAAATGTGCAAAAACGGTCAGTGAACCACAAACATTTATTGACTTTCTTAATGTCAAAAACAGAAATAAAGACATAAAGCTACCCAGAATCGACTTCTATCGTGATCGTTCACGTTCTCTAGTTATGAAAATTGGTTCAAAATTTATTAAGGAAAGGTCAATGTACTCTATTGCAAGTTTATCTAGCGCCTACCATACGTATACATATGTAAAGATAAATTGTACACCTCGTACTACCTAGTCAGGTGTACAACTTCTGTTATATAGATTTGTTTTTATATTTGTTTAGTTGAAGCAGTCTTCGGCGGCTCGCTATGCAAGAGTCAGGAACCGGATCCACAGTTACCTCATTTCGAAGAAACCACGGAGTAGAAACGTGAGTACAGTATAGATACAGTGTTAAAAGAACAACACCTCCGAGCGAACATGACCCCTCAAGGCAATGCTCAAGAGGGGTTCCAATCAATGGTGATGAACGTACATAAATTAACAAGTCACGAAAGCGATTAAAAACAACAACGGGTTGCACTGCGGGAGTGCCGGCAGGAGTGAAAACTTAAACATAAACGTTGTGCATTTTTGAATCATCCGTCTTACGAATTTTCGATCAGGTCACATGTCCTGATGTGAGTTTAACATTTTATACCCATCCCAAGAAAGGTGCTCAAGGCCGCTAAAGAAGTTTTAATTTGGATATTATCTTTTTAATTTGGATATTATCTTTTTATTCATAATTTGAGTAACTACATAACTATCACATTAAATGAGATAGATTATAATTATACTAGCTGACCTGCGCAACTTCGTCTGCGTCACATTTTCCATTAATGCTCCGCTCCTATTTGTCTTTGTGTGATGATATACAGGGAAATTGAAAAAATACCCGAAACCTCTTAGGCAGTGAAAGTACACATGATTATAAGCAACTTTTGTTTTGGTAAAACTCCGAAATCTCGAAAAAAATATCAGCTGTTTCATACATTTTCATTGGCTAAATACTGCATTTTGTATGAAACAGCTGATATTTTTTTCGAGATTTCGGAGTTTTACCAAAACAAAAGTTGCTTATAATCATGTGTACTTTCACTGCCTAAGAGGTTTCGGGTATTTTTTCAATTTCCCTGTATATACCCTATAGCCTTCCTCGATAAATGGGCTATCTAACACTGAAATAATTTTTCCAATCGGATCAGTAGTTCCTGAGATTAGCGCGTTCAACCAAACAAACAAACTCTTCTGCTTTATAATATTAGTATAGATAATAAATTATTAATTAGAAAAATAGATATTTTATTCTTGTAGGGTTCCGTACCCAAAAGGAAACCAACGACATTACTAAGACTCCGCTGTCTGTCCGTCCGTCTGTCAGCGGGCTGTATCTCAAGAAACGTAATAGGTAGACAGCTGAAATTTTTACAGATTGTGTATTTCTAATACATCAACAAAGGTGGTACGGAACCCTTCGCACGCGCGTCCGACTGGCTCTTGGGCTTTTTAATAGTTATATTTAAAAACTAGCTGACCCGTGCCCCCGTCGTTGGCCGGTATTTTTTAGGTTAATATAAGCCTATGACACTAACAAATAACGTGGCTTTCTATTGGTACAAGAATTTTCAAAATCGGTTCAGTAGATCCAAAGACTCAGAGATCCCTCACAACCTCACAAACTCACAAACTTTGCCTCTTTATAATATTTGTATAAATAATAATTTGTAGATTGGAAACCAGAGAGTGTCTGTTTGTATATGTTATCGTATCAATTTTACATAGCGACATAATTTTACTTTTCGACATACACGCGGACGAAGTCGCGGGCAACAGCTAGTTGGAAATAAACGGGCTTTATGATTTTTTATCTTTCAGAACTCTTATACACATGTCCGTGACTTCATCTCTCAGTTCAGTGTCGGAGTATTGTATGACGGTTGTTATGATCTAACTCCAAGTTCTGTTGTTGTTTCAGCTGTCCACAGACAGCCACAATGTTTCGAAGGAAGCGTCAGAACAAAACGTGAGGATTATGATTCAGTCTTAACACATTCTGTAGCAATGTCCATACCTAATAGTATCATTAATGCGAAAGTGGTTGTCTGTCCGTCTGTTTGTTATCTGTTCACAACTTACACGAGTAGACCAAGTCCTGGAATAGGACGCTTTTGGTCCCGGGAGATAGATATATATAAATTATATTTGAATCATTTTTCCGGGACCCGTCGAGCTTCATTAGCTCGGCGTTTTTCTGGTGGTCGCCACTGTTGATTCTGGCTTTCAGGAGACGTAGAGGTAGGAAATGTGTGGCGGGCACGTCACAAAAAAAAAAAACAACAAAAACGGGACTATCACGCGAGCAGCCGCTGACAGTAGGTACCTGGTACCAAGTAAATGTAAAACATAGCAAGATGCTACAGATCTCCGGTAACGTCTAGAATGCTACTACTTAGTGGTCTGGTTGTTAACAGCTGACCGCAACGACTACGGAAGTCGCACTTGAGAACCACAGCGATGTCACCAACACGATCAGCGCGCCCGACGACTCTGTGCGTATTTATTTATTTAAACTTTATGTACAATACTGGTATATAACCTGGTGTTTTTCCTGTATTTGTTATGAGGTGTACAATAAAGTATATAATAAATAAATATATAGGCAGACTTCATGCAACCAGGCATTCTCTACCAGTCAACCTTCGGGTTAAAATAAAAAGACTACGTATAATGAATCGAGACTTCTTTCACCCTGTATAAAGCCTATGTGTATAATCTACCTCTGTGCCAAACATTATGAAGAATCTTTCAGGCGTTCTGACGTGTAAGAGTAACAAACATCCATCCAGCCTCACAAACTATCGCATTATTTTATAATATTAGTAGGATTAGAATAAGCCACGCATGCAGACGTTCAGACATGCTGCTCAGATATGTCTGCTATGTCCAGAATTTTTCGTTCAGAGTAGATATAATAAACATCGGCAAGATGGTTGAAAAAGGTCTAACTCTAAGTTTTGTTACAGCAGTCCTTGTCGCTGACGACTCCAACAGTCACATTTAAGAACGACAGCGACACTGCGACGAAGGTACCCGACGAATATGTGAGTATCATGACTCAGCGGGGGACACTAAAGAAACTGTGGCCTTTGGCGTTGAGCCAATAAAAAAAAAGAAAAATTGTATGGTCTATAGTTAGTTGTAGGCATGTAAACGGACCCACGATACAGGAGAAATGCCTAGCGTGGGGCATCGGTTTTCCAAGACGGAACTTTCCGGTATTTGCGTGATTAATATTAAGACGTTGCTGCTCCGTACTGACTGTACTCCGGAATATAAGCCTAATGCTAGTTTTTATATTTACTAGATTGGGTGAACATAACCTTGCATTGGAATTGAATTAACGTCTAACAATAATGGAAAGCTCAGTAGGTATATACAAACATAGAAAATACAAGCATCATAAGACTAAGGTATTATTATGTTGTTAAAACCCAATATGCACTATTTTACTAATGGTAAGCGATGATGCGGTCGACAATGGAGCACGCTTGCCTAGAAGTAACTACTTGCTTTCCTTGACTGAACTCCTGAGTTGAAATAAGAAATGCTTCTAGTTAAGCTGATGAAAGAGTGAAAGTATGACAGAACAGAAGGTTTGACAGTAATTTGTTGTTTACAGACGACTGCAGAGGTCCCGTTCGCCACATTCAAGTACCAAGACTATCACGCCCCCGGCGCGGTGAAAGCAAAACTGAACAAGGTCAGCATCATCAATGAAACTGAACGCATTAGCAAATCAGAAAATTCGAAATGAGTTCAAGAGTCGTCAGTGTCATCTGCCTGCCTTGTCCCAACTACACGTGTCGGCTTCCACTCTAACCAGACGCAGCTGAATCTAGAATTCCATTTCCTCCTCGAACCATTAAGCCATGTATTCAACCGGGATGAAAAGTAAACCTTGCGTTATTCCAGAGCATGAACGATATGCGTGTCTTTCATCCGAATCCCTTCAACTATTTTTGCCTTTTTTACTATTGATAGGCGTACGTTTGACCGCTCTAACACCTGATGTTAAGGGATGATGCAGTCTAAGGTGGATCACGCTTGCCTAGAAGTAACCTATTCACTCTTGACTTAAAGACTCCCAGGTTGTAGCTATCAGGAAACATAGACTCAGGCAGGGAATTCTACTCCTTAGCTGTACGCACAATGAATGTACTCCCAAAACGTTGTGTGCGTGTGGGTGGGATGTCCATCATGTACCTTTAAAACTGTTAGTTGTAAAAATATAATTGCCTGTTAGTTACAAAAATATAAAACTTTTATTATAATATTAGTAAAATTCGTCTCAGACTAAGGGGTGGTCGGTGGCGGCGGCGATCCGCGGGGACACTCACCTGCAGCGCCTCATGCAGCAGCTGCTGGACCTGCAGCTGGACACCTTGCTGCCGGAGTACACAGACCGGCACGACCTTAATTTGAGTTACTTTACGATTAATTATTAAAGCTGTTTACTTAGCCATTTATATCCACTAAAACTAACTATACACATATTGGTAAATTATGTAGGTCTACTTTTATTGTTATTCGCAAAATGTAAAACCTTGATGATATATTAATAAAGATAACTTTTGTAAATGAATACTTTTTTTTAATTGGTATCTATTCACAGTTACACATATACGATACATAGACAAAAAAAAATATACCGTGTTAAGTGCTATGTTTAAACCTTGTTGCAAAACAAAAATATCATTTATCCTTTATTATGCCTCCAATGAAGGACTGTTTTTGGTAAAGAACAATGCCCACTTCCCATACATTTAAAAACCTGAAAATGAAAGTACATGTATAGTTATAAGGTATAGTAGAAAGACTACCTTTAAGTTTAGGAAATAATGTCCAACAGTCATTTTTACGATTTAAACGCCACGAATTCCAAAAAATACGTTGCAGTTTATGCAAAGTATACGTCGACTTTTTGGTATAAGCGGCATTGTCAAGAGGTTTACAACGGTATGGTAAGCAAAGTTCGTCAGATGAGGAAGATATCGAGGTCCAGGGGCGGTAAATAAGGTCATAAAGAGAAGAAACACACACAAAATCGCACATTTCACAACGAAACGCAACCACAACAACCATAGACAACAACGAAGGACTGCGCCGATGTCAATTGCAGAACTGTCAAATGTCAAAAAAAATCCGTTTCACTCGTGCGATCTCAATTATATGCTGCGTGATTAATTAATTTAATTATAATGTTATTTTTAATTAGCCTTCATTATACAAAGACTAAAAAAAATACTTATTGATTGAATAAAACGTAAAATAATGAATAAAACTTTGAAACAGAGTTGAATAAAGTCAAGTATCAGTGTGTAAAATGGAACGTCGTAAAAAAGGTAAGTTGAGATGCGTTCAAAACATTGTAATACGTTAACCCTTGAGGTAGAATAAGCATAAAGAAAAACTAAAAAATATTTTTTTCCTGCGTTTCTTTTAACATTGTGATAAGTGTATCTAATATACAATTCAATAAGTTGAATTTTAAGATTTATTTCAGTTCTATACAAAGTCAGGTCAAAAATGGGCATTCTTCTTTCTGAAGAAGGTCAGTAGTTCATACATCATGATTGGCATACTCGTATACAGGTCCTTTGCAGTCCATGGTCTTAAAACCAAGTTAAAAATAAACAAGCTGTACCACTGCTGGGCTTGAGCTATACCT
This sequence comes from Ceramica pisi, assembly GCA_963859965.1. Lineage (NCBI taxonomy): Eukaryota > Metazoa > Arthropoda > Insecta > Lepidoptera > Noctuidae > Ceramica > Ceramica pisi. The sequence continues at coordinate 270,586 of OY982551.1, forward strand.
CACAAATAAACAAGCTGTACCACTGCTGGGCTTGAGGTATACCTCATAAATAAACAAGCTGTACCACTGCTGGGCTTGAGGTATACCTCACAGATAAACAAGCTGTACCACTGCAGGGCTTGAGGTATACCTCACAGATAAACAAGCTGTACCACTGCTGGGCTTAAGGTATATCTCACAGATAAACCAGCTGTACCACTGCAGGGCTTGAGGTATACCTCACAGATAAACAAGCTGTACCACTGCTGGGCTTGAGGTATACCTCACAGATAAATAAGCTGTACCACTGCAGGGCTTGAGGTATACCTCACAGATAAACAAGCTGTACCACTGCTGGGCTTGAGGTATACCTCACAGATAAACAAGCTGTACCACTGCAGGGCTTGAGGTATACCTCACAGATAAACAAGCTGTACCACTGCAGGGCTTGAGGTATACCTCACAGATAAACAAGCTGTACCACTGCAGGGCTTGAGGTATACCTCACAGATAAACAAGCTGTACCACTGCAGGGCTTGAGGTATACCTCACAGATAAACAAGCTGTACCACTGCAGGGCTTGAGGTATACCTCACAGATAAACAAGCTGTACCACTGCAGGGCTTGAGGTATACCTCACAGATAAACAAGCTGTACCACTGCAGGGCTTGAGGTATACCTCACAGATAAACAAGCTGTACCACTGCAGGGCTTGAGGTATACCTCACAGATAAACAAGCTGTACCACTGCAGGGCTTGAGGTATACCTCACAGATAAACAAGCTGTACCACTGCAGGGCTTGAGGTATACCTCACAGATAAACAAGCTGTACCACTGCAGGGCTTGAGGTATACCTCACAGATAAACAAGCTGTACCACTGCAGGGCTTGAGGTATACCTCACAGATAAACAAGCTGTACCACTGCAGGGCTTGAGGTATACCTCACAGATAAACAAGCTGTACCACTGCAGGGCTTGAGGTATACCTCACAGATAAACAAGCTGTACCACTGCAGGGCTTGAGGTATTCCTCAGAGATAAACAAGCTGTACCACTGCAGGGCTTGAGGTATTCCTCAGACATAAAAGCCTGAGGTAATTTCTATTGGCCAGATAGAGGCAGTGTGTCAAGTATCCTGCTGTTAATCTTAGGGACTACTCACATTTATTATTTATTTATTTTTTCGCTGTTCTATCACGCGTCGCGAATCTATCAACCGTGTAGAGCGTCGTAATAATGAGAAGGCGGCAGCGGCAGAACAACGCTGAACTCTATCTATAGCACACACAATATGATAACACTGAAAGCTGAATAGATGCAGAAATCTGAAAGGATGCGTACGCGTCTCCATACAAAATCGTTGTTTTCTATGGGCATAAGCTGAATAAGTGTGAGTAGTCCCTTATTCATACGTTATCTGTTTTACGTCATAAGCTCCGGTATTACCCAAAAACTTAGAAAGAGATTTGTGTATGCATACATTTAGTGACATGTTGCGATGAACCTGAATACAGTCTCACTCAACTAGGTAGTGTTGACCGGTGAGCGTTTTAGGGCTCTGCTGATATTCAGCCTAGTTTGAATAAAAATAAGTCTTGCCATGTGATTAGTTTATTAGAGTTCCGTACACAAAGGGTAACCAACGGAACCTTATTACTAAGCTACTCACGTAGAAATCCATCCGTGTGCCTTCTAATGCTCTTTGCGTTCCAAGATCGCGGTGACTCTTTCTAACAAGTTCCGCAACCCTGGCAGGCAAGGTTTACGGAACTCTTCGTGTTTTTTAAATATAAACGAAAAAAACTGGCCAAGTGCGAGTCGGACTCGCGTGTAGAGTGTAGAGGTGCAACTAATTTTATTTTTGTAAGATGTTATTTTAATACTGAAAAGGTTTTCCTGTAACCTGTAGGTAAAGAATCTGTATTTTTTTTCAACATTTTAGGCTCAGCAGTTTTGGAGATAAGGGGGAGAACGCTCATTTTTGGGCTAATTTCTTGAATAACTTCAAAACCATTTGTTATTATAAAACCCTCACAGCAAGTCCTTTCATTTGAAATGTCAAACAAAACTAGTCCCCCAAAAGTGACCTCCAACCTAAAAATTATATATTTACGTCACGCGTCCGTATTTGGGTCATAAAATTACATATTATGTTTACTAAATTTCGACAGAATCGGTCCAGTAGATCCGGAGAAAATTGGCTGTGGCAGACGGGCAGACAGACAGACACCCAAATGATTCTCTCAAGGGTTCCGTTTCTTACAGATGTTCGGAACCCTAAAAAAAACTTTGTTAATTTTTTCTATAATTTGGTTTACGAATCTGCCTGTTAATGTTTAAACTTATATACTAATCTTATGGTCATATAATATATCTTTTAATAAATAATGATGCTGGTATGTAAAGCTGGGTACAGACTGGTGTTACGTGGCGTAATGTAACATGTTACAAAGCGAGCATTCGTGTAGTCAGTACGGGAAAACGAGCACGAACACGCAAGCAACGAATGTTCGAACCCGTGTCCGGGTTTGAGTCCCTTTGAATAATACGCAGTTCGTTGTGGAGTTTCTTGTCCATTTTTCTCCATCAGAATCTACCTTTCCGAATAGACAGCAGAGTCACTTTTTATATAATGACGTTCAATTAATGTATCGTTGAATGGCCTACTTGAAATAAACATTTTGACTTTTGGTTCAGTCGTTCGGGCGAGTTCGAGCGCACGTGTCGATTCTTGGATATATTTGTGTTTATTTCTTGAAAAACATGGAGGGAAAAAGAAAAACCTCTTTATTTTATTTTATTTTATTTCGGGATAAAAAACAGGAGTACAATTAAATGTAATACAAACTGTCTTACTAGCTAAACAAGGTACTTATTATACTACTAGCAAAATTATCCACATATTACTAATATACATATAATTGGATGAAACAATAATTTAGTAGAATCAAAAATGCCAACAACGTACACACACAGTACATTAAAATCAAAAATTCAACATTCTCGTCATCAGCCAAACTAGACTGAGAGTGTTTTGCGAACCTGTAGCATGGGGGAGCATAGTTCGAAACGAGCACGTTGCATGTATTTTTGGACACGGCATAACGTAACATGCTCTCTGCCTATGGTACATTACGATCTGTAGCACCGGTCAATACTCACCTTACAAGGGAGCTACTGAATCCACGTCACGTCAACCGTCAAAACTAGACTGATATACTGACGTGAGTGACGTCATTCGACGTCATACGTCACGATTCCATGAAGAGATGCAGTAGTACAATAATATAAAGCCAGTCTAGTGGTTGAGCCTCAAATGGTTTTGGATTCGGTTCCCGGGTAAGGTCCGTAATGGATTTTATACAATGTGTATTTCAACAAGTTCTTCAAACTTAATTATTGACAGATGTGTTGGTGCGGAGTTCACCAGCTATAACACTATTGTCTTTATATAAAACTTTTGATGCTCAACATGATTAAATCAAATAACTTTTGACAATGTTGCTGATTGTGGACCACTGATTAATATAATTTGTTTTAACATTTTTTAATATTAAAAAAAGTTTTAATGGGTATGAACCCATTAAAACCACGAGCTCCTCTATAGTAAATCGATTCTATGAAGAATCGATTTACTATAGAAGAGCTCGTCTACACTAATATTATAAAGAGGAAAACTTTGTTTGTTTGTTTGTTTGATTGTAATGAATAGGCTCAAAAACTACTGGACCGATTTTAAAAATTCTTTCACCATTCGAAAGCTACATTATCCACGAGTAACATAGGCTATATTTTATTTTGGATAAAAATAGGGTTCCGTAAGATATTTGGGTTTTTCGGACACAAGGTGTAAAAATCAACCAGAAAAGTTACTTATTTTGCGTACGCTGCCTAAACTATAAAAGATAGAACCATACATTGTTCTAATTAATTGTAGATCTTATAAATATCTACAAAAAAGTCCGCGACACACTATACCTATCTATGTCGAGTCAGGCACAACAACCATTTTTTTATTTAAAATTCTTGATTTTTTTGGACTACATTTAAACGCGTTTATTTTACTCATGCTATTAATCTTTATCAAAATAAACTATTTCATCACTAAGTACAGTTTATGTAGATAATATTTGGTCTTTGAATGATCAAAATCGGACGTTTGGTTTTGACGTTATGGCGAAATTAAAATATTACGATTTCTGCTGCACGGCCCGTTGCGAAGTGGACGTCACCAAGGCGTGCGCGTGCGGGAGGGAATGATGATGAGTAGACATGCGCAAAACAGTGCGATAGAAAGTGATGTTATATGACATTACATTTAGTGCCGAGGAATGTTGCATTACACCATGACTCCAAACATGACGCGTAATGAAGCGCTACACTGAGCGCTACACGATGTTTATTGTAATGAAATGCTCGCGTTATAAAACATATACATCATTACATGTGATGAGATAGCGCGTTATGGTAGGGTGTGATACTGTGATTTGACAATCATGTCAATCATCAAACGCAATGCGCCCTCGCTGCGCCTGAATCGCTTGCATCGTGTACATAAAGTCGATTTTCCTTCATACATTCAACAAAAAGTGAGAGAATCATGATTTTAAACATCACGTACCTACTATCCCTGTGTTTCGAGTTGTGACAAAAGCGATAATATCGCGAATCCGACCAACGCGCAACGTCACAATTATTACTCAATAGTCCTTACATATCGTGACTACTAAATTTGGTCGGATTCGCGACACAATCACTTATCGCAATTCGGAACGCTGGGGAGGCAGTCTGTGGTGTCAATAAAACATAAACCTTATGTCATGAAAAATACGGTTCTAAATAATAATGTACTTATTTCGCGCATTGTTCTTCCGCCGCCGCGCGTCATGTTTGGATGTCATGTGTCATGCTTAGTTTGGTCGAGTCATGTGTAATGCTACAGTACGCGGTCGGGTTATATGACGCGCAATGCAACAATCGCACTTACACAAGTCTAATGATGAGTAAGGTATACGGCTCCCTACGCAGCGGTCGTGCTCGAAGTCTAAATATTCTAAAGAGAAAAACTTTGTTTGTATGTTTGTTTGTTTGATTGTAATGAATAGGCTTAAAAACTACTGGACCGATTTAAAAAATTCTTGAATTATCTCATAAACCAAGAATACCCATGATCCCTACTGATTTGCCTATACCCTTCAAAAGGCTCCAATTTCCAGGAAACATTTCTTTCGCACTAACGATAAACAAATTCCAGGGCCAAACATTCGAATTAGTAGGAATTGATTTACGAAAATAATGTTTTACGCATGGGCAACTTTTATCACGGGTCGGGCTCCCGACCTACAGTATATTTTGTTACCTGAAAATAATTTAACGTCAAGTGTTGTTTAAAGAGAAGCTCTACAATAATCGCTTTAGTTATATATCCTAAAACAAAGGGTTGCACTCCGGGACTGCCGGCAGAAGTGAAAACTTAGTATTAATTACATTTAAATATTTTCATCATTTACAACTTTAAAATCCACAGAAAGACAATCTGTGCAGCCTGCGGATAATGACTGCGTCGTCGATGTTAGTGTCGGTGTCTGTGAATTGACCTGGGAATCATTTTGCTGACCGTGTCTTTCCTGGGTAAGCTTTTTGCAGCGGTAACCGACATCCACGCGGGCGGAGCCGCGGCCGACCGCTATTATTTATGTTTCTTTTTTTAAATGTGTGAGAAAGATTAAGAATGACATTCATAATCTCTGATAATAAATTCGTACTATTTCATTAAGTAAGTTATCCTACTCCTGCTATATATTATTTAATATAATAAATGCGAAAGTTTGTGAGTGAGTTTGTGTGTATGTTTGTTACTCAATCACGTCAAAACGGCTGAAGGGATCTGGGTGAAATTTGGAACAGGGATAGATTATGGTCTGAAATAACACATAGGCTATTTTTATCCCACGGGAACGCGTACGAAGTCGCGGGCAGAAGCTAGTCACTATATAAAAACAGTCGCACGGGTTGAGGGTCTGAGACTTGCAGCTTAGTACGGCCGCTACTCCAAATGCGTCCAGTGTGGCTACGTCCGAGACAATTGAGCCTAGTGCCTATGAGTTGCCTAAGACCCTACTGACCGAACCTAGCCCTACAACAACTACCTAGCACCCTAGTAACCCTAACGCCCTAACCTATTATACAAACCATATACCAAACGTATGTTACGTTGGATTTACGTGAGGGAAGTCTGTTACAAGGAGACCTACGGTAACAGACGGAACTGGGGTAGGAATAGGGGTTTTGTGTACGTCGTGCAATGTACACAGGAAATGGTTTTCTCACTGCCGATCCCACAGACTCATAGGATCGATTACGGCTAAAGGTGTCTTGGCCACAGTGAGAGGAGTTGTAGGAGATGAATCAAAGTCGACTCCAGCTTGATGACTAATTTATTTACAATGTTTAACTTAATTATATACAAATTTTGTGGTCAATTCACATTGATACCTATTTACTAGTGTGTTGTGTGTGTATCGAGCCGATGAAGCGAAGATCTCACTAGGTCACTTCTTAGTGCTGACGGTGTGCCGGTGTTGCCGGCGCGTGGAGCGAATGTATGTCGCTCTAATGCTGACATTGTGCTGCTGTTACTGGCACGTGTAGCTATTGCATGTTCATGGTTGAACAGGGTCGATCTTCAAGGTTAAGCAACGCTTGCCAAGGTTGGTCTGTGGATGGGTATTCATCTTAACATACCGAGTTTCCTTTGTGGCTCGGACAGCACGTTACGCCTTTCGTCCCGGCTGTCATTGTAGATCTTTGGCAGTCGTTATGGATAATCCAGCCAGTAAAATCTGACTGCAGTCTTGCCAAGAAGTACCGTGTTACCCAGTCAATGGGTTGTAGAAGCCTGGTAGGCAGCCGCTCCATGTAAAATACCAGTATTTTGCTGAATCCAGTTTGTCTGGAAGCCGAGCCAATATAGTTAGGAAAGGCTAGGTAGATGATAATGATAGAATCGATTTATTGTTACGAATAATTGATTTTTTAAATCGATATTTAGTAGGTTCTGAGGAGATTGATTGAATGAAGTGGTTGTAGCTAAATAATAATAACAGTCGCATGGGCCGATCGACCCGTATGTTATTATGGTTACCCATCCACAGACCGACCTCGGCAAGCGTTGCTTGAAAATCGACGCGTTCGGCTGTTATACTTTAGCCACTTTGAGGCATAATACTAAAAATACACCACTTATGTTAGTAAAACAGTTTGCCTATGGATGCAGTTTACAGCTCTCCTCCAAGTAAACTCCATAATTCAATTGAAAAATAATCTAGTCATTCATTTCCATAGCTAAACAATAGCATAACTTCAAGATACAAAAAAACATGGGGCTGAGGTCATGCTATTGTGGAAAATCTTAACACCGCGATTACGAAAAACGCATCATCGTTACAACGCCATCTATCGACAACGTTATTGAACTGTCAAATATACTCGTAAGTTTGAACTTGGAAGCTCAAACGTTATGATAACTATTGATAAGATTATAACCATGTTCACTATTATTTTGCTACATATTAAGTTTAATTAAAAAATAACTCAAAAATACATTATTTAGGGGTCTTTTTACACATTTCTTACTACAACTTTTTTCAATAGATGGCATTGCAAGTATTTGGAGTCTCAATGAAAACAATCTATTTAAGCGCTCGATGAAGTTTCTTCTTAAATTAAAATTCGATATCTTTTGATTTTGTTTGTCAATTTTGATGAAATAAACGCTAAATGTTACTCCGGTTACCACTAAATATTTTTAAGTAGCTACATTTTGTATCCAATCCGTGGTTTATAATACGTGATGCTCCCAAAAACTAACAGACAAACAGACAAAAATGCTTTTTTGTGTTCTGTCTTTTTTCTCACATTTATTTTTGCGATGCGAAAATATTCAATGTACAGATACAGCAACTCTACGATTTTATTATATGTATAGAATAGATATTTGCAGGGTTTTTCGTTTCTTATTGATTCCGCTAACATGTTATATTATTAAATTTTAACTGACATGACCATTTTACTATAAAGACACGATTTTCAGCAACACCCCGTTAAAATTAAGCTAGAGAAATATTAAGCTTGATTTAAGCTTGACATTAAGCTTGATTTCTCAAGCTTAATTTTTACGCGACGCGAATGAAAATCGTGTCTTTCAAAAATCACTCATATTTATTGTTATTTCTATTTTCTTATTACACCCAATTTTTTTCTCTTACATTCCGCATGTGTGACGGGGTGACGATGACGGCCCGAAGACGTAAGTAAAGATAACTATGGCGTCATCATCGTGAGCTATTGAGTCAGCAGACACTAACTATTGATTATTAACGTTGATTATTTAACTACATCTTGGGTTTAATTTTCAGATCAGACAATGTTTAGTTTTCATTTTTTTATTGAACTGAAAAATCTTTTTTCAGTCTAAATAACTATGTTCATACTCTGGTGCAAAAACTAATTTTGTATGTACATAGAACATAGGAAATTATTTCTTCTTAGGTCGTTTACGCCATAGTTTCGTCATTGCATACAAACTTTCAAGTCCTTATTTATCAAAGTGAATGAACCGATTTTAATGAAACTTCCTGAGCGGGAGGAGTTATTTGATGATTTCCCATCCTTTAATAAAAGGGGTCACGTCATAACAACCACGATTAGATGGCAAAGTCCCATGGTAGAGGAGTCGAAAGAGTTGCATTAGAATATTGGGTTTCTAGGTTTTAAAAATATAAAATTGTTTCGATTTGCGTTCCTGGATCGAAATAAATAAAAAAATCAACTTGATTCATCAAGATTGGTGTGAGTTTGAAGAGCATGGTTAAGTAATTTTATATGATAGCATGTGCTGACCGGTTGCTTCACAGCTTGGATCCATTTCTTCTGTGTACGGGGAAGCAACAGCCATCAATACACAGAATATTAAGAAATGTTTCCAGATTAAGTTTTATGATTTCTATTTAGAAATTTCTTTGTAACCAACCAAACCAACTTTGCAAGGGCACACGGCTGAAATTCACATATATCCTACAAATTGTTTAGTTTTAAAACTGTTCAATTCCCAGTGAGCCTATGAAACATCATGACCAGCCCAGGGCCAGAAATTATCCATTGCGGGCTTTACTCTCCAGTGGATCAAGGGGAACAATAGATCCCAAGGCATTTTTTTTTTTCCTTTTATAAACGTTGCCCCCCACACATTGGAATTTCTCCTGTATCGTGGGTGCATTTACAAACATACAAAGTCACATACACAAACAAACAGCCAGACCCGGATCAGCTATCTGTAGAATAGAATAGAATAGAATAGAATACTGTCTGTAGGTCATACAAATATTTGTTCCGTGCGGGAATTGAACCCATGACACGCGACGCAGCAGCCAATCGCTCAACCACTGCGCCAATCGTGTCGTTCATTGACGCCACAGACGAACTCGCGAAGATAGGTTTTGAGGCGGTGGAGCTTTTTTTTAAGGATGGTATATCGTCAAATGACTCCTCTCGCTCTTGGTAAAATAGGAGGAAGTGTCCGACTCCTATTGACTAAAACCCATCCGTGTTCCTGCTAATGACCTTTGCGTTCCAGGGTCGCGGTGACTCTTTCGAACAAATCCGCAACCCCGGCACTGGCCCGGCAGTTAGGGCCCGCTAGCCCCATCTGTTTTTATGAAAACTCCTTGAGGCACGCGTGGAACACAGCGCACAGCTTGACATAGCTATTTAAGACTGCCTGCAATCTATTGCTGAATTCACGTACGAAACTGAGAATACAGGTCCAGCTCTACCACCTTTGGGCACGCCACAATCGCGGCGGTAAGTTCCCTTTTGACGAGTGGCAAAAGCGGCGCCACAGCGTCCAGCGTCCCACCATCCGCCTGACGCAGGTTCTCACCGGTCACGATTGTTTTGGGAGATAACTATTTCGGTTTCAGCGGGAGGACACGACCGGGTGTCAACACTTTAAGGATCACCTGGATGACACGGTGGAACATAAGGTGGATGTCTGCCCTTCATGGGCGGAGCACCGCTGGGTCCTCATCGAGGCGATAGGTGGCGGCGACCTCTCGCGACCGGCCCTGATTCAATCTATGGTCCGGAGCGAGGATGCATGGGAAACGGTCACCTCATTTTGCGAAGCAGTAATGCTAGCTAAAGAGGAGGCCGAAAGCGTGAGAGAGAGGGAAATCTCACGCCCCAGCCGCCGCAACAGAAGAAAATGCCCTGGGCGAAGGGAGTAACCGGGCGATTCCCTGCCGCCGTAGGGCGCGGGCCTGCGGACGGCGAGTGTTGGGTGGCACGCAGTCCGATCAAAACCAGGCTCGGGTCAACGGCGCGTTGTGTTCCACGCGCGCCTCTAAGAGATGCCAGTATTGTAGACGGGGCCCACTAGGGCCAGTGCCTGCCAGGGTTGCGGTATTTGTTCAAATAGACAAAAGACTAAAGGTTGACTGGTAGAGAATGCATTGTTGCATTAAGTCCGCCCATGTAACACTGTTGTACATAAAGTTTAAATAAATAAATAAATAAATAAATAGTCACCGCGGACCTGGAACGCAAAGGGCACTAAGAGGAACACGGATGGGTTTTAGTCAGTCAGAATCTGACACTCCGTTATGCTTCGCCCAAAGCAGAAGAAGTCATTTGATGATTTCCAGTCCATAAAAAAAGGTTGGCTAACTTAGCCAGGACACCTGCGCACAACGGACAGAATAGGAGTCTAACATGGTGCGGATACCGGAGTCTGTATAGTAGTATAGTAGTGTCGGTGTAGTATCTGTTGCAGGGGTAAGTTGCTGTTCCGGTTGGTGTCTTCCCATGCCCAACCCACGTTTCTCATTACGAGAAATTATTAGGGCTGGTGGAACAGAAGAGGTGAAACAGCCAGTGCCTTGCATAACACTCTTCCAAGTTCCTAATGCTAAGAGGAGTCAAGCAATACTAGATATTGACTGTTCGTATATCTTAGAGATCTAACCTAACGACATTTTACTTTCCGACATACACGCGAACGAAGTCGCGGGCAACAGCTAGTAAATAATATGCAGAATAATAGTAATGTTTTACTTTTATGTACTTTCTACTATCACGAGGTGTTGACTAAATTGTGACCATCACATCGGTATGAGTGGTTGTCATATATCTGAGGCACCACTCTCCTCAGTCTTCAAGACGGCTGGTTGACACTTCCCGTGACTCAAGGGCTGACCAAAGTTAAAGCATTGCCAAACAACGTGGCAATACTACCAGTCTCTTGGGCACATTACCAGCTAACATACTATTTTGTTGTCAAATTTTAGCTTGTTGTTTTTTGAGTTTCTTAGATTTGTTAATCTATACTAATATTATAAAGAGGTAAAATTGTTTGTAAGTTTGTAAGTTTGTATGTAGGGGGTAATCTCAGGAACTACTGGTCCGATTTGAAAAATTGTTTCACTGGTAGAAAGTTACATTATCCGTGAGTGCTATAGGCTATAAATTATAAAGATATCATGCATATTAGTCGAACTATCTCAATTTTTGTCTATCCAGGCGGAAAAAAATAGCTCTTACAACAGAGTTATTTGCGTGCGCTGCCTTAACAGTTGTATATAATTGAAAACAATGTATGGCAACCTGATCCGCCTATAATAGTTCTACAAAAAAGTCCGCGGCACCATATTTCTATCTTTTATATTTTAGCAGATATAGTAGCTTTTATGTGTTAAAAAAAGTATTTTTCGACGTACTTATCTTTGGACGATTTTTTAAACAACAAAATATTAAACCTTATCGAAAAAAATGTTATTTTGATCACAAGAACATCATAGAGATACGATTTGCCCAAAACAGTATGTCAATTGGTTGAATAGTTTCGAAGATAATATAAAATTACTAAATCGCAAAACGCCGCCCGCGCCGTCCATTCACGAACCGATTAGAACATGCTTTGTACGGACGACGTTTTATCCATTACCCATAGACGGCGTTGTGCAATTACGTCATTTTTCTGAATCGTGGTGTTAAGATTTTCCGCGGATTAATGACCCTCTCCAGTTATTATTTAACTTTTGTCGTTTAGTAGGTAAGTTGTACGTAGTTGATTGAATGTTGTTGGTCTTTAAAATTGTTTTGGTTGCTCGGTTTCTCAAAACACAATTACAATATTACTTCGTTCTCATTCTTCGAGTTCGAAGCTGTGATATTTCTGTTTTTGGGATATCGGACAGTTTCAGCGATTGTTTATCATGCCTTAAAGGATATCACAACTTTCCCGTCAGACATCCCAGACATGAGACAAGAGCAGCTCGAGTACGCCGTACGGAAGAGCCTCTCGAGGAATAGAGAAAATATTTCGCAAGCACTCGCTGGGAAATCTAGCTCCGAGCGTTCACAGCGGCTTGCTAACCAAAGCTGGAGAACATCGCAGGTCCGTGCTCGGGAATCTAGCGCTGAACGTGCACAGCGTCTCAGTGATTTAAAGCAGCATGGCTCTGCAACAAGGGACAGGGAGTCTAACGCTGAGCGCTCGCAGCGGCTCGCTAGCCTAGCTACATACATATTATTATGCAATAAAAACAAAACCCTCCTTTTGGCCGTCAGGAAATAAATCATAGCAGTCAGTACTAACCGAACCACACTCATAATTTCATCACAAGTTAAAATGTTTACCGCCCAACGAAGTGGGCACGGGTCAGCTAGTTATGTAGTATTGTTGGATTTTATATTTAGTTTAGAGAAAACAATATCTGATTCAATACAAATCATAACACTAGACTTGTGGCCGTCTACTGAGTACTAAGTACCCTTACGTGGGACTTATACGTAACTGTTACACTTACCTACTAATAAATACTATTGTTCAGGAATTCTTGTTTAACTTTAAAATTTGCATGCATCAGTTATGAGAAAAAAAATCTAACTCTTCGAAATGGTTGAGCTGAATGGTGCTGAGACACTCGTCATATTCATGAACCGACTCCATCAAGAGACACGGTCATTTTTTAACTGCCACTGGCTTATTTTAATATGCTTCAAGGTTTACTATACAGAGTCTGATTGGATTCAATGTCAATATACAACAATAATTTTTCGTATAGCCGACTGTCGTTATGAGACTTAGCGAAAATTTTTAGGTCTATCAAGCAATCTTCCAGCTTTTTGCTCTATTCAGTTTGTTTATCAATCACATCTCTACGACTGAACAGATTTGGATGACGTTTGTCACCAGATAGACCATTTCCTATAATAGAACATGTGTTTTGCTAGTCTATACTGTCTCACGGCACTCTGAATCAACATAATAACCGAGGGTGCTATGTCCCCAGCTGTACTACGGTTTGGCCTATGTAACTTATGCTGGTCGAGCTATGGGAAGGTATTAGAAGGAGTGCATTGTACCACCCTTCAAGGGACTCGCTAAATCTTTCTGGGCATGCCTGTCGGGTTTTAGGCACACCTTGCGAGGAGACTCTTGTCCAGCAGTCACTGTGCCAGAGGCTGACTTGGCCTGCCCCCTTAATTACGTCAGTTGTTGATCCCCGTCAAATATTTATTTATCTGACTGATAATATTGACTTTGTTTATTTATCCCAGGAGTACTTTCCCTTAGCATAATAATCTACATTGACGAGGACGATGCCGCTGGCTTCCTAGTCCGACAATATTATTAAAATTATGTGTAAATAGAGAGTCCTTCCTATTGTCCATTATGTTCGCTATGACCTGTCACATTCCATCCTTGCTATATATAACGTGGATCAGTAGCGTGTGGTCTCATTCAGCAAGCTGTGCCAGAGCTGTCAACATGGTGAGCATCATAGGATTGTGTATCCTGGCCGTTAGCGTCGTCTGGGTAAGTTACACATCATTTGTCAGCAGCATGGGCTGTTGTGATTGTGTCATGCTGACTCATTTATTTCCCTTCAAAATGGTTGAGCTGAATGGTGCTGATACACGCGTCGTGTCCATCAGTGGAGACTGGTCATCTCTTAACTGCCACTGGCGTTTTTGAATTTTTAAATGTTGAATTGTTTTCTATACATCATTTATATTGTTCTCACATGAAGCAACAAGCATACAGTATTTTAAGAGAGATTCCGTGTAAGTTTCTTGCACGATCTTATTCATTCTACGATTTGGAACGTGCAGATAACTTCATGTTTTAGAGTGACAATTTAAAAGTGTTTATTTGAAAAAATGCTTTGAAACTTCAAAACGTTTGCACACCTAGTAGAATAAAATATGACAGAATTCCTAATGCGTTTTTGTTAGCGTGTTGTACTCGTATGTGTGTAAATGAATATTATTATTTTTCTTGAATAATTTTATTTATAATAGACTTATGTTGTCATTGATTTTTATATTGCACGAGTAAAACCGCCTATTGTATTCTTGTTATTCGATCTTATTTGTTTTTCTTTTGTTGTGGTAGACCTGAGTTAATTCTATTTATAAATCTATAGCTGTTTATACAGAACGGCAGATAAGCATTGAGGTTTCATTTCATCATTATTACTTCGATTCATCAGTTCATTGCGGCCTTTACCAGGTCGTCTGTCCACCTAACGAAAGGAGGCGCCAACGCTGACGCATCCAGTCGCCGCTCCAGAACTCGATCTTAATGACTATCTGTTCTCTCTACCACTTTAGTTTGGCAATTGTTCGAACTATATCGGTAAACGTGGTTCTCCTGTGAATATCGTCTTTTAAGATTCGATCACGGAAGGAATCTCTTAGCAAGCCCTCCTCCATTGCAATAGATTGTAGGTGCGGTTCTGCAGACACTGACTAAGCGATGGTGATGTTACAGCAATCCTCAGCGGCACCGACTATCATTCTCAGGAGGCTGACCCGCAGCAATGCGACAGTCACGCCAAAGAACAATCACAGCACTGCAAGCCCGAAGGAAGCAGCGGACGAAAAAGTGAGTATCGTAATAGACTTGTGTCCTGAAAAAATCTAATTAGTCCGTCAGATTATCAAAAACTATTTGACCCGTGTTTTTTCTTTTGTTACGGGAACCAAAATTGACGAAGTAACGACTCTTTTAAAATTCTCTGTACGTTACACCTTCGCATAATTTTTAGAGAGTCGTGACGTCACGAGCCCCCACTCCCGAGTTTTGATGCGTTTTATCTTTGTCAATATTCATTGATTTACAAAAACAAAAAATACGTGTCCATTATTTTTCAATACTCTAACTGACGGACTAAATAGTTTTGCAATTTGTGGATGATGGAATCTAGCCTATTCAGATGACACAATTTTATGAAAATTTCACGGTCGGACTAAGTGAATGAGAATAATTAATTGTTTAGGAAATTAACAAACGCAATGATTACTGGAACTCACACTAGGTAAAAGAATGACTATTTTTCTAATTAGCAAAGTATCTAGTTGTCAAAAGCATAACTTGTTTGTTTGTTCCAGCCGCCCTCGGTGAGCCTGTCGGTGATACTCAAGGACTTAGAGACGAGCGTCCTGAACCCGCTGGCAGCCACTGCTACAAGTGTGAGTATCGTGAAGTCGGAAATAAACCAAGTTCAAGAGTCGTCAGTATCATCATTTCATTTGGAAGACGTCTACTGTTCCAAGTATCGCCTCATCAACCGGTCCTGTCTGACGCTGTCGCTATACCAGAACTTTTCGGATCCTTCGACTTTCCGTTCTATGTGTGATGATCGTGATCTTGGTGAAATTCGCCGGCATGTAAATAGTCTGTCATCATCATAATCATCATTATAGTTATCAGCCAATTTCCGTCCACTGCTGAATGTAAGCCTTTCCCAAAGAGCGCCAACCACCCCGGTCTTGAGCAGCCCGCATTCAGCCGCCGTCAACCACCTTCTTTATTTATATCATCGATCCATCCTGCTTCAAGGCGTCCTGTAGGATACCGCATCCTTATTTTGCCTATACGCGGTCTTCACTCTTACACATGTCTACTCAATTGACAGTCTGTCCGTCTACAGACATGACCGGCCAATTTCGACTCCAACGTGCTGATTCTAAGCGCAATGTCAGTGACTTTATTTATCTGGCGAAACACTTCGTTGCGAATTCTATCCACTACAGAAACCCCGAGCATGTGTCTCTCCTTTGCACGCTGAGCAACCTTGAATTTGTGAACCACGCCTTTTTTATTTTTATTGATGGGAAATCATCCAATGACTCCTCCCGCTCTGGGTGTAGCGGGAGGGAGTGTCAGACTTCTACTGACTAAAACCCATCCATGTTCCTTCATTGCCCTTTGTGTTCCGGAGCCATGGTGTCTCTTGCGAATAATCCCGCGACTACGGCAGGCGTCGGCCCTTTCGGGCCCCTCTGTGTTGCTGACTCTCTTTGAGGCGCGCGTGGATCACTAACGCGCCGTCGACACGGCCTGTCGTCACTAGACGGACGGACGGCGATCCACCCATAGCTCGCCATCCACAGGCCCGCGCCTACGGTGGCCGGAGATCACCAGGTGGCCCCCGACGCCCGCGGCGTCTACCACGGCGGCCGTTGTGAACCACGCCTAAGGTGAGTGTCTACTATGAAACGCTCTGGGTCACTAGAACGTTAGGTATTCGTTCATATTTTTTTCTGACTGCTTCTCTGAGGGTTCAGTTGAAGAGTATAAGTGGAACCGATTAAAATATCTAACACTAAGTGGTTTTGCTGTTACAGTCCTCGGAGAGCCCATTCGTCACACCCAAGAACCGAGTCCAATATCAACACCGCCCCAGGAGAATACCGCCTCCCAATAGTGTGAGTATTATGAGTCACTGAAATAAAATATGTGCAGACTTGCAAAGAGTCCCTAAATCGCTTTGCCGAAACTTGCAGTTTTACCAAGACATGAGCTTTACTCATATCTGGAGGACTTAAACAATATTAGATCTTCAAAGTAAAACATGCCAAGGTCAATTAGGGGATGGGTGACTTGTGACTGACACCAGTCTTCACAACGAGTATTGTTACTGGGCAGTCGCTACATGTAAAATGCTAGTAATCAGCTCCATCCGGTTAAATTCTAGTCACGGCCTCAAGGTCGACCCCAACATAACTGGGAAAAGGCTAAAAGGTGAAAACTGCTTTAATTTTGGCACATGAGTTTTTTATTACGACCAGTCCTGAACAACGATTCAGTTCAAGAGTATAAGTATGAAAGATTTAAATCTTTCATACTTATACTAAACGATTTGAGCAACATCGCAATATCGTTTATTGCAATTTAAAATGTACACATACAGGTGGTAAAAATAATAAATTGAAACAATTTATGGACCCGGTCGGGCTCAGCAAAACGTGAAAAGAAAAGCAACGGTTTGCACTGCTGGCAGAAGTGAAAGCTTGAGCATTAACGTTCTGCATTTATGAATCATCCGTCTTACGAATTTTCGATCAGGTCACGTGTCCTGACGCGAGTTTAATATTTTGTACCTATCCCAAGAAAAGTGTTCAACGCCACTAAAGAAGTTTTCACTTCAAAAATGTTTGGTTGTTGCAGGAAACGACAAAGAGCATGCTCCGCACACCTAAGAATTTGGACACCAGTGACAACCCCTCGACGGACTCACCCGACGAAAATGTGCGTATCACTGTAGATCTATGCTGCCAGATACGAACTAAACACCTGACATCACTTAAATGAACATAATATGCAATCGCTCAACAACAACCACCGGGTATTTGCCCACCTTCATCTGGTCAGAGGATCCACCCTTTTTAAGTGGTGATCTGCAAAATATTTTGGCATACCTCACTTACATGACTGAGAGCGATTTCACTAATACAACTGTGTCGCGCGTACTCGTTTGGTTATGTGAAATTGTATGGAGATAAAGTTTTCCGTTACGGACACCAGAGGGCCTGGACAAGTGTCATTCTGTCAGTAGCAGCGTGGCAAAGGCGATTGACAAAATGTCAAAATGAACGAGATTGACAAAACGCTGGCGAAGCTTCATCAGAGGGCCAATTCTACTAATTTTTAAACAACTTTCGCATTCACATGTCAATCGCAAACTGTCAAAGAATCCTACATGTTTGACAGATTGAGACTGAGATGGGAATGTCAAAATTAGTAGAATTGGCATCATTGGCATTGGATCAATCCCTTATATGTTGGAACTTCCACAATCGCATTCACAGATAGACCGAAACTTTGTTTAGAGACTGAAGGGCTTTAAGTCAGTTATAGTGATAATACAAAATTGTTTGTTTGTTCCAGCAGAGCTCAGAGGTTATGTTAGTCACTCTAAAGAACCAAGACTACGGGAAGGGCGATTTGAAGGAAGTAACCGAAACCGAATTGACGGTAGAGCAGTCCACAGAGAGCCCGCATGACACGCCAAAGGATCAAGACAGCAACGACGTCGATGCGAAAGACACTGGCGGCGATAATGTGAGTATCACGGCTCAAGGCGGATTTGATTTGGCCCATATTGCTATTTGACTTGAAAGTCGGGTTTCTGAAAATAAGCCCTTTTTATGACTAATATTTTTGTCACTACATTGTTTTACTGTTATGAATTTGGATTTGGAAGTGTGGTACCTGCTCGGAAAGCACGTAAAGCCATTCTTCGGCAGATCTCTCCCCGGCCGATTCGAATTGTTGTCGAACAAGGTATGAGAGTAAAGGAACAGAGAGTACTCCTGTGCTTGTTCACACACATTAGCACTACAGTATCTCCTGCATCCTTGGCAAATCCCGTTTATATTGGGCACCATGATTGAGATCGGTCAGGAGGATTATTAGTACGTTACTTGTAAACTAATTCTGTCTCCAACATTCTGAAGCTGAGTGTTTCATGTGTATGCTAAATAAACGTTGACTTTTTCTTTTTTCTATGTCCGGTGCACACTATGCAGAGCCTGCTGACTCCGGTTGAGATCCAGTCTGACAAGCGTCTGCGGAACCTCATGCAGCTTGTAATGTTAGAGCCTGAATTGGATTTAATCATTTGGAGACTCAAAGAAATGAAAGCCGGCGATGCAATTATGGAATCCCATAATTGCACCGCCGACGCTAGCCGCCTGCAATAGGTCATCAAAAACGCCCATGCACTTGATATTATGCACTATAAATATTAACACTAACAGGCGACAGGTGACATTCAGATATTTTTGTAAGTTACGTTCATTAATTTTCTTCTTTGAGGTTGATTCACACGTGTCCTGACGCGTGGTCTGTCACAACGTGGGCTAGGACACGGAATAAACAGATATTGTTTTGAGCTCCGCACAAATCGTGGTCCGGTTACATCCGGGGTACACCAGGGTATGTATGGATCAACCTTTAAGAAACAGCACCTGTTGCGATACTGCGACAATATATCAACACTTATGTGAGTCGCATTGTTAGTTATATTCAATGGGCGTTTGGAGTATTGGATGTCGCAACCAAATTGTATTATTTGGATAATTACAAAACAATGAATACATTCTATGACATTTTAAAAATAATATTGAATTACCAGTATAACTGCATTACGTCTAGCCAATGTTGAAGAACTGAAGAACACACAATGTGACAGACGTTTCTATAGCAGTAGGTAATATTTCGGCTAAGATTTATTTCGTCGTTTTGTTCCTTTTTTTGTTTGTGACGCATGTTTTGAACAAGAGCCTCTAATCAAGACACATTCTGTCAGCGATAACCGGGGCCTATTTTAAAACTGACTTGTTGACAAGTGACAAGTGACGATCTAACAACTCGACAATTTTGTTCGTTTCATACATTCTCTGCTTTATTAAACAACACCATCGTGAAATTTAGACAATTATGTCATTTTTAGGATTCCGTACCTCAAAAGGAAAATACGGAACCCGTATAGGATCACTTTGTTATCCGTCCGTCTGTCCGTTAAGACCTTGGGAACACGTGGATGTATTGATTTGAACCTTATGCTTAGGTCTATGGCCCCTTGAAGCTGTACAAAAATCAAACTTTTAGGTTAATGCTAAAAAAGATACGGCCGTTTATGCCACAAAAAACAACGTATATTTTGTCATCAATCAAAATGTGTAGGGTACTACCCGATGACCCTAGAACTAATAAATTTGGTAAGTAATACCGTCATAGACTATAGTATAGGGAAAAGTCTGAAAAGTATACATTTGTAATTAAATAATTTAAAATGTAGTCTTTATCTAAAGTACAAATTTGTACGGAACCGTAGTTGCTAATTCAACAAATATTCAAATAACGTTCACATTTGCATCTCAGTCGCAATCTGTCAAAAATGTAAGAAAAATGAGGCGTTTTTTTTGCGACTGACATGCGAATGTGAAAGTTGCATAGAATTACACTGGCGTTATAGATTTAGGTAGCAGTAACAAATTTCAGTTTAACCTACTTGTCTGATTAATTAATTGTTTAAGTAAATGTAATGGCACTTAATAAAAGTAGATTATGAACAAAAGTGGTTTTTAGTGGTCCCGATAAGAAGCATGCAAACAAGCAAGCAGTATGCAAGCAGGCATATGGCAGCATGCAAGCAAGCATGTAAGCAGGCATATGGCAGCATGCAGGCAAGCATTCAGTATGCAAGCAAGCATGCAACGTTCAAACAAGCGTGCAACATGCAAGCAGGCATGCAACATGTAGCAAGCATTGTTTTTGTCACGGCTCCGGTGCTGCGGGGTTTGGGCAGCTCCACGCGAGATTATCGCCGCAGATAGTATTAACGCTCACGACCGCGGCGACGGGGTTCACACCACCTGCTCCTCAGTTCGTAGGGCCGCCCCACCCTTCCGCGCCTACGCGGGCTTAAAAAACAGTCTAGAGGTAGGGCAGACAATACTGCATGAAGTCGGTTTTGCAGCGATTTGTTTCTGTCACTAAATTTTGTAGCACAACATTTTGAATTTTTATAATACTATATTTTAATTTAATAATGAAAATGCTACCAAATAACCGGCTATATGTTCCGGAAAATGTTTCGGTGTGGTGAAAATTTGGCAAATAAATCATTTGGCATATGTAAAAGTTGTTTGGCAGTTGTTATGTAAATCAGTGAAATGTAGTTCGGTAAAATAATACCTATGACACATTGTAACGTTGTAAACCGCGTTGTAAACGTACTTGCAAGTAATTCAAATCTTCAAGATATTGTAATATCGTTCAAAACCGTTCACATTTCTTAATGCGCATCATTCCGTCTTATTCGCGCGCGACCTGGGAACCTTCTCTTCCCATTAATTCGTTCTCGCGCGACGCGGAACGCTTGCGCAGGACAGGCTCAAAGACGACAGTTGCCACACAGAACTTGCGACCCGCGTTCACGAAGGAAACTTGCGTGACATCATACGTGTGGTCTCAACCCATTCTATAAAAACTTACGACTTTTCTAAATATATTATTTAACTAGAGGCCGCCCGCGACTTCGTCCGCGTATAAATTCTCGTTATTCCCGTGTAAATCCCGATCCCTCGGGAACTGCGGGATAAAATGGGGAAATAATAATGGTTCCGAAAAACAAATTAATTTCCAGCGATCTTTGGCCGACTATTATTCTAATAAAACAGCGTTATAATGAATTACCGACAAAAAACCCAAAACATAAACGAAAAAAAAAATCCAATTTAACAAACAAATAAGAGCATGTTCAAATTACATTTTCTCCTAAAAAAAATGGATCTTCGAATAACAAAACTAAACTTCCGAATAGAATACTGAACCTCCGACAGAATTACTAAGTTGCCGACAACAGAGGTTTTGTCAAAATAGTCATATTTTTACAACTTGCATGAACTGTTTTAATTTCCATTGTTGGTTATCAAATTTATTTTTTATCTTTCATTAATGATGAAAATGGTATCCTGCCTTTTCGCCGAAAATTGTTTGGCAGATTATCATTTGCCCGTTTCGCCGATGTTTCACTTTGACAACTAACGATTAAATTTTCACTAGGCCACACAACTATTAGACGAATGAAGTTTTGTCAGACAGCAATCTTAGATTACGACTGTTCTGACTTTTTAACGCCTGAAATAGGTACCGATATCGAAACATACCCGTGGTAAGTAATATTCATGATATATGATGCAAGTCAAAGTTATTGTTACAAGTACATTTTTTTATTTTTTTTTTCCATGTAACATTGTTGTACATAAAGTTTAAATAAATAAATAAATATTTTTTATAAGTTTCTGTATAACCACTCAGAATAATATTTTCAGTATAATGTTACAGTTAAATTAGCACCACAGTCTATGAACTATGAAAGGTAATTTATGAATTAATAGTAGGCAAGTAAAGATAAAAATAACAAAGCGTAGTTTTCAGTAGAACGTAATTTATGCTGGTAGAAAAGTATTGTAGCAATAAACAGTCATGTTTATTTTTCGAAGATTTCAGTATCTCATTCGGTCGTTTCGTCATTTTTATTCGGACAAAAGTTGTCGGAAAGTTAGTATTTTAGGCAGTAGATTTAATATTTTGAGTAAGGACCATTCTTCTTTCTTTGTCGGAGCTTTTATTACTACCCGATAAAATGTGTTATTCTGGGTCTTCAGCTACCTACATACCAAATTTCATAGTAATCGGTTTAGTAGTATTTGCGTGAAAGAGTGACAAACATCCATACACACTCACAAACTTTCGCATTTATAATATTAGTTATGTAGTACTCATAGTAGGATACTGTACTTACTACATTTTAATAAAGTTTTTAATAAAGGCTTGGGTAAGTTTTGACAATTTCACGCCTTGCTTTATAATGTGTAACGGTTGTCAATGACTTGCAAAAAAATGTGTTGCATCATCTTTCATTTCTGACACCTATCTTTGTTTTAACCATCATCCTTTGCCTACATCATCATTATTAATTTGTGTAGTTTGTTAACACTTCATAATCTTTTCTTTCTCCACTATGTAAACTCCGATTCTGAAGGTGACCTCTACACACATTCGCCCTAAGCGCAATAGTACTTCCGCCTTACGCTACAATGGTCACCATCAGGAGAGTGTTAGCAGAGGGCTCTATATTATTTCCTGGACGTAAATTCCAGGGTTCTAAGTTCCGGCTTCAATTGCCGAAGAAAGCTGGTGCCATGTCATGTGGTGGTCAAGCACACAAGTCAACATCTGGCGGTCAACTACCATCAACCCTGCGGCTCCTCAACATCCAGCGACAACTCCTCGGCTCCGGCGTCATCTACTACGCGTACTCGTAGGATAGTACTGGCGCGCCTACCCCCACATTCTGTTAAAACTTATGACGGGCATTTATTTACTTACGACCCTTAATTAAAAAAATAATTAAACGTGTTAGTGAGTTTGTGTGTTCCTACCTTCCCATAGTTATAGCAAACAAGACGTCGGTTAATAGTTTTCTGTAAAATAAAAATCAAACAAAAAAAAACAGAAAAGTGAGTGGTACAAAATACAAAACGTCAAAGTCAATACTTAAAAAATCTCGAATTCAGTAACATAGTGTATCATAGATCTTATTCTTATAAATAAATCCCTACTTCCCTTGGTCACGGCATCACGCGTGAACGGCTGGACCGATTTTGCTAATTCTTTTTGTCGTGTTTATTTTAAATGGCAGGTGGTGATGGTTCTTATGCAAAAAAAGTTACAGTTGACGGGAGCGAAGCCGCGGGGGACAGCTAGTGGATGATTATATTTGTTTGTGCGTGAATATTCCCAGCTAGTCTGTGTTTCCTTATAGCTACAACCTGGGAGTCTTTAAGTCAAGAGTGAATAGGTTACTTCTAGGCAAGTGTGCTCCACCTTAGACCGCATCATCGCTTAACATCAGGTGAGATAGCGGTCAAACGTACGCCTATCAATATTAAAAAAAAATATTATCTACAGGGAGCTACGGAAACCATCGATAACGTCAGTCATGATCATACGTCAACTAGAGGGACGTAACGATGTGAGTTACGTCATTTGACGTCACACATTACGTAGTTAGCGAGAGTAATCATTGACACAAAATCATGTCTGTTTCTCGTACATCAAAACACCTACCCCGGGTAGGTGTTTTAGTTTGGTAGGTACATCCAGATTCGGTTAGAATTCCTCCTTGGAATCGGTCGCAAGTTTGACTGCTCGGCATGAGGTTCTAGGTTTGATTTTCGGGTCAGTTTGTGACATTGTTATGTGAGTTCTACTAACGTCCATGAATTAGCCTGTTGCCATCTCTATAAAAGGGATCCAGCTGATCTCTATAAGAAATTTTAATAAAATTCATCAAAATCGCTTCGGCGATTGAGGTGCAAAAACGCATAGGTATATATAAGTAATATAAGTACCTGCAGTTGGGTTAAGTAATCCAAAAGCTAAACTACGATATTTTTAGATTTGGATAAAATCTGAAACTCAGGTATACCGTGGCCTGCATTCGACCTTCACGCGTCAGAATCTAGCAAAAGCCTATATTTTCTGATTTCAAAACTCAAAGTCAAAGCACGCATCACTTGCAACCACTTATATCCGACGACGCAAAATGTCATGATGTACAGCTGTCCACACAATGTGCGCAGCCATTGAGTGAAGAGCGTGCAATGTAGCGTGCGCCCTGTGCTGTCGACCGTACGCGCGCGAACACAAGTAATGTCGACCTCTCGCTGAAACTGATATCCTAGTAGCGCGATTATTTTTGAAGGCTAGTGACGTAGCTATGAGTACCTTATTGTACTACCTTTTTTGTTGATGGGAAATCATCAAAATGACTTCTATCACTCTAGGCAGAGCGCGAGAGAGTGCCGGGCTCTTACAGACTTCCAAACCGTGTTCCTTCAAAAGGCATTCCAGCGGTGACTCTTTGGAGCAATTCCGCTACACTGGCAAGGTTTCGTGATACCTAGTTATTGGGTTGTAGCCTTATATTTAGTCAATTTAATATTGGTAATCATATATGGATACTTGGTTAGTACGAACCGATCACATATTTGGGATTGGCCTGGACTGATTATAATTGATGTACTTTACTTCAAAAGTACTATTTTTGAAATCACAAAAAAAAACAATTATGACAAAAATATGACGGAAATGCAAGAGTGGTTCTATTATAAGAGTTGTTGTCAGTAGCTTAAGAACAGTATGAAAGTGAGATATTCGATTATATAAAACGTCGTATAAAAAGAAAATACATAAATACCTCTTCATTGTGTATTGTCAAAGCCTCACTGTTGGGAATAACCAAAATTATTTTTCGGTGCATGTACTAGATAAAAGGAGCTACATCTGCTAACAAACTGCTTTGCTGTTTGCCATAGGTAATGATTATGTTTGTAAAATGTATTTCCGTGAAAAAAACACTTTTTCATTTTTTTATGTATATTCTAGAGAAATCTAAGCTATTGCTGATGATTTTTTAAAAATCAAATTACATTAACTTGAATTCACATCATAATAAGTAGAAATCGTTGATAGGATCAATGATTTCTACTTATTTCGTCAACATAGTTTATATTAACTTGTCAATCCAAACGTTTACCAGTACGTAGACACGATCCAAAATGCCCTGCAGCCGTAATTCCCGTAACAAAAGCATTTCGATTCCCATCCCTATTCAAGCTACATTGATCCACTCGGAACCAACAGACGCCGAACACTCGGACAGTTAGCAACAATAGCATTTACATACAATGGTTCGATCACTGATCGCCTCTATCACGCCGACAAATCGTCGCCGAAACGCTGGACTGACAATTAAACGATAGATGTCGCTGGGTGCTGGCCATTTAAAGGACATGTGGACTTGTATCGATATCGAGACAAGCACTGCTCTATTGTGAGCCGAATGCCGGTCGTCAGTCGACCAACATGCACTGATTCATATGTACTGGGTAGAGGTGAGGCCAGTCTGCCGGATATTTGGTGGCAATTTGATAGAGTAGGTACGTATTTTGTTGGTAATTTAGGGACTGGGTGTGATTGGTTCGGGTATGGAAGTGGCTAAATATAATGGTGACAGTGAGTCAGATCTAAGCACAGCAAAGTGTTAGCTTAATGAATATATATAGAGAAGGGTACGATAATCTGGTATCAATAAAAAATGTTTTTGGGGTTAAACCAATTTTTAGGGTTCCGTACCCAAAGGGTAAAAATGGGACCCAATTACTAAGACTTCGCTGTCTGTCTGTCCGTCGGTCTGTCACCACTCTATATCTCAAGAACAGCGATAGCTAGACAGTTGAAATTTTTACAGATGATGTATTTTAGTTGCCGCTATACCAAAAAATACAAAAAAACGGAATAATATAAATGTTTAAGGGGACTCCCATACAACAAACGGAACCCTTCGTGCGCGAGTCCGACTCGCACTTGACCAGTTTTTTTAAATTTCATCTCAATTATTTCTAACATATGTGGCGGTATTTTGTTATAACACTTACAGTATCCTATGAAACATATTGCTACTTTAGCAAGTCTGAAACCTGGTTGAATTAATTGGTTCCTATTTCTAGTGACATAGTTATGTCTGTCGCTTCGTTTACAGAAATGATGTAGGTTCTTTCTAAGATACATGATATTTTCATAAATATGCGATACTGCAATCTTATTTTATCATCCCACTATGGGAGCTTGGATGTTTGCTGAAGTTTCAGAAACCTGTGTGTCAATTCTAATTTTTTTCACATTTGCATCGAATTCGCGTCTCAATCGCAAACTGTCAAAAATGTATGAAAATTAAGGCTTTTTTGACAGTTTGCGATTGACATGCGAATGCTAAAGTTGATTTGAAATTAGTAGAATTGGCTCTCTGGATGTTGAACAGCACATTTAGGAAGAATCCTCACGATTTTTTTTGCAATCTACAGTAAAAAGAGAAAGCAACTGGGTTGCAATTTTTTTTTCACCTTTTGTATGTTTGTCCTCCTAGTTCGTTCATTCATCCCATCCGCTCCTACAAGCCAGTGACGTGGCCGAATCAGAATACTAGTATTAGACAGCTACTGGCCGCACGCTCGTTTGACGTCTCTCACACTGCTCTGACCGTATTCACTTCATAGCTGTATCCTTTCAGAGTTTAACGCGCAGTCCATTCTCTGTCTAAGGTGGCTCACAGGTTCAGCTTTAACGATCAAGTACTTCAGTTCATGCTTTTAAACAGTGTTTTTAATGCTTTCCAAGACAAGAGTGAAGTTGCCACATCATCGCTTGTCAACAGGTGTCACGCGAGCCTATCGAGAGTTAAGGAAAAAATCTTCAAATAAAAACATCTTTACTTTAATCTCGCCGTTTTCTTCAACTTTAATCTAAACACCCACTCATCTTTAACTTCTAAATAAAACAAATAAAATCTCCATGTGCCTTCATTCTCCCTCTGAAGCTCGACTCAAAGCGATGTTTTATGTATATTCACTCGTTGTGTCCCGATGCCACGATGGCGGCGACACCGACATATGACACCTGTTTTAATTTATTCCAATGCTAAGATTTATATGAAAATGCAAAAACAGCCTCTTGGAATACTCTTGAATATGTATCAGAGACATTGAATAATTCACATGAAAGAGGATTAAATTCAGTCGGTTTCGCGTGCGCTCGGGCGTCGTCGGCAGAGGTCGGGAGAGTTCGTCAGAGGTCGGGGTTTTTCGGGTGAGCTGTGACGGTTGGCAGTTTAACAGCTGATGCGGAATACGTTAGAAATGTTTCAGCCAGTATATTCTGTTAAGTACTCGTGAATTGGGGTGCGAAGTCAGAAGTCCTCCACGTGTGCTTGGCGGCTGCTGGTCCCTTTCGATCCGTCTGGAGGGAAGAGCAGTTGCTGGGCCGGTGCACCCTGGGCGCGGCAGTAATTTTGTCCGAGGAATGAGGGGAAATGAGAATTTCCTCTTATGCTTCGGGGAAGGTTACTGTTGCGGCCAATTTTCTGACACGGGTGGGGTCCATTGGACCAACGGGGCGTTCCTTTGCGTGACCCTCTGTGTAGCAGAGGGCATAGCAGAGGAGCAAGAGCGGGCTCGGTGTGCACTTACCCTGCCTCCGAGCAGACAGAGTTGGATGGGTCCTTCTTTGTCACCGCTGATCTCGTAATCCCTATTGAAGTGCTGTGGATCACGTCTCGCGGCTTTGATAGGGACCGAGGGTCTTGGCTTAACTGCCTGGATCGTGAGGTAGAAAACCTCTATAAAAAGTTACCCCGAATCCCAAGCGGCGGCGCACCGTGAGGGGATGTATGGCTGACGGGTGTTCCCATGGAACGAATCAGTCGCTAGTGCTCACCCTCGCCAGGGTACCTGCAGCCCCTCTGGCGAGTAAAGCAATCTAAATTCTGCTTATCCTTGGTACATGGGCATCTGCCGGGATGGACATTTAGTTCCCTAATACTCGTGGGATTTCATATGGATTCAATCATAAAAACCCAAACCGCCGGCAACGGCAAACGTGATGAGCGGTCGGAGTCCGACGCTGCATCCAGCGGAAACGGGAGAGGCGCGGGAGGCTCAGAGAGCTCCCGGCGCGAGAGGGCCGGGTCACTTGCGGAGATCAGCAAGTTCTTCCGCAAGCGGCCTAGGCGGGATGGCGACAGAGGGTCGTCATCCGGGGAGGAGGAGGCCTCGGCATCGGCAAGAAAGATCCCCACCAACAAGCGTGGAGGGATCCGAGGCAAGGGAAGGGGCATCACTGCCTCCGAGAGGTCGGCCAAACTGGCCGAGGAGGGGCGCCACCCGGGCTCGACGGCCTGCGGGACGGGCGATGAGGACGACGTACCTGGCGGTTCCGAGGCGGAGCGTGAGGCCAGGTTTGCGAAGGAGGTGGAGGCCGCGCTTAAACAAGTTGTACATAAGCAGAAGCCGTCGACAAGGCTGAGGGCCATGCCTGCGGCTTCCGCCTCAATTATAGCGGCAGCGGAGGCCAACTTTCGGACTGCGCACGACGGGGAAATGGCCAGTCTGCGAGCGGACGTCGCCCGCCTTACGGCCGCGATGGAGCTTCTTCAACAGGAGAATGCGAAGCTCCGAGCGGACCTGGCCAGCCTGCGGGAGCCCGACTCTCGCGTAGCTACCCAGGCGGAACAACCCCGGGCGGGACAACAGCGGCAACAACAGCAGCAGCAACCAAGCAGGCCCGAGCCAGAGGACAATCAGGTCCTGGCATTGGTTCGGACGGAGCTCGCCGCCTTCCAGCGGCGGTTCTCCGTGCTGGAGGGCATTGTCCTGCGCCCCCCTCTTGGTGCAAACAAGGTGGCTGGGGGCCCGATGACGGTGTCCTACGCGGCTGCTGCGGCTGCCGCATCCGGACCGGGGCCATCCAGTCGGCCCTCCGGCGGGGCTGTCTTGCCCTCCCCCCCAGCCAAGCCAGCTCCGGCAGAGTCAGCGCCAGCAAACGCGCCTGCAAAGGCGCAAGCTGAGGGGAAGGGGAAGGGGAAGTGGAAGGGGAAGAAGAGCAGGGCGCTGCCAGCGACAGCGCCTGCAGCGAGCGGTCCTCCGCCTGCGGCTCGCCAACCGACTGCGGCACGCCAACCGCCTGCGACACGTCAACCGCAGTCGCAGCCGCCGCCACCGCCCTCCCAGTCCGCCCAGCTCCCTACACCTCCCCCAGCTGAAGCCGGATGGCACGTGGTCGGGGAGCAGCAGAAGAGGCGGAAGGCGAAGAAAAAGGCCCGAAACCAGGAGCGGCAGCGCCAGTCCCGGGCGCGCAAGATCGCGGATAGGCTCCGCGCCCCGAAGACCGCCGCTGTAGTGATAACGCTACAGCCGGAAGCGGAGAAGAGGGGCGTATCTTATCGCGACTTGCTGGCGAAGGCGAAGGAGACGGTGGATCTCCGTGAGCTAGGGATCACCGGGGGCCTCCGGCTTAAAGTCACTGCGACTGGAGCGCGGATGCTGGAGATCCCCGGGGAGGCCAGCGGCTCGTCCGCTGACGCTCTGGCCGAAAGGCTAAGAGCGTCCCTCAACGCGGACGAGGCCCGAGTGTCCAGGCCCGTTAGGTGCGCAGACCTGCGTATCCTGGGTCTGGACGACTCGGTCACGGAAGAGGAGGTCGTGGCCGCCGTCGCTAGGTCCGGAGGGTGTCCTGCCGAACAGGTCAAGGCAGGCGCCATACGTCCGGACCTCTCAGGCATGCGAACCGTTACGGTTTGCTGCCCTGTGACGGCGGCCAAAGCCATCGTGGAGGGTCGAAGACTTCTGGTGGGCTGGGTGTCAGCGCAGGTCAAGCTGCTGGAGCCCAGACCTCTGAGGTGCTATCGCTGCCACGTGGGGCACCACGTGTCAGTCAAGTGCGCCTCGGAGGTCGACCGCAGCGGCCTTTGTTTCCGCTGCGGTCAGCCCGGTCACGTAGCCGTGACCTGCTCCGCCAAGCCGCACTGTGTTTCATGTGCGGCGGCCGGCAAGCCGGGTGACCACCGGGCTGGGAGCAAGGCCTGCGCTCCACCCAAGACCAAGTCCGGAGCCAGGGGGAGGCCCTCCATCGCCACTGCCACCGTCTCCAACGCCGTGGCCGTGGTCGCAACCGCCGCAGCCACATCCGTCGCCTCTGCCGCCGTTGCCGCCACAGAGGGGCCCTCACAGGGGGCCCAGGGGGAGGAAGCTGACATGGAATGCCAGTAACGGCCCCACTCAACTTCCTCCAGGCGAACATCAACCACTGCGCCTGCGCTCAGCATTTGCTGATGCAAAGCATGGCGCAGTGGTCGATCAACATTGCGGTGGTCGCTGAGCCGTATTTTGTCCCACCCAGGGATGACTGGGTTGCGGACCTAAGCGGCTCAGTGACCATCATATCGTCGGCCGCCGCCGGTACCCCGTCCCTTGAAAGTGTCAGGAAGGGACAGGGGTGCGTCGCAGCACGGTTCGGGGAGATCGTCGTAGTAGGCGTCTACTTCTCCCCGAACCGAACTCTCGCCGAGTTCCACAACTCTCTTGTAGAGCTGGGTGTCGTCGTCGGGCACTATTCCCCACCCGTACTTGTCCTCGGGGACTTCAATGCCAAGAATTTGGCTTGGGGTTCTCGTTTGACAGACGTGCGGGGAAGGATGGTGGAAGACTGGGCTCTGGAGACAGGCCTAGTCGTCCTCAATCGGGGTTCTGTCCCCACGTGTGTGCGGATGCGGGGCGAGTCGGTGGTGGACATTTCGTTCGCCAGTCCCGCTCTGTCACCGCGGGTCATTGACTGGCGTGTCATGGAGGAGGTGGAGACGTATTCCGATCACCGGTATATCCGGTTTGACGTCTCCACCCAGACCTCAAGCGCGCCGGTCGTACAGACTCCGAGTGGTCCGCGTTGGGCTCTGAAGCAGCTGGACCGGGAGCTCCTCCTGGAAGCCTCGATCGTGCAGGCCTGGGTGACATCACCGGACAGGCCTGCCGACGTCAACAGTGAGGCAGGGTGGTTCCAGGAGGCCATGTCCGACATTTGTGACGTGGCAATGCCCCGAGTCCGGCCAGGAAGAGCCCGGCGCCAGGTGTACTGGTGGTCGCGAGAGCTGGCGTCTCTGCGCGAGGCGTGCATTTCTGCGCGGCGCCGGTACGCCAGGCATCGCAGGCGTCGCATCCGTCCACCGGATGCGGATGCCATCGAAGCAGAGCTATACGAGGGATACAGAGCTGCGAAGACCGCTCTCCGCGACGCTGTCCTGCGGGCTAGGGATCTGGCCCGCGAGGAAATGCTGGCGACTCTCGACAGAGATCCGTGGGGGCGCCCTTACCTTATGGTGCGGAACAAGCTCCGCACCTGGGCCCCCCCGCTGACGCAGAGTCTCCGGCCTCAGCTCGTGGAGGACGTGGTGAGCGCTCTGTTCCCTGCGCGAGGGGAACATCCTCCCCCGCCTATGGCTCCGCCGCCTGCGGTGCCGGAAGCGGACCTAGAGGACGACGACGACGACATCCCGGCTGTGACTGGGGTAGACCTGAGAGTGGCGGTACGAAGGCTCAAGGCCAAGAATACCGCCCCAGGGCCCGACGGCTTGCCTGGCAAAGCCTGGGCCCTGGCCTTGGAGGCTCTCGGGCCTCGACTAGAGGGGCTCTTTAGCGCATGCATGGAGAGGGGCCAGTTCCCGCTTCCTTGGAGGACCGGGAAGCTGGTCCTCATCCGGAAGCCTGGGCGCCCTGCGGACTCGCCGTCCGCATTCCGGCCCGTAGTGTTGCTCGACGAGGTGGGCAAGCTCTTCGAAAGAGTTATCGCAAACCGCCTCGCCGGGCACCTAGCGGGAACGGGGCCGGATCTTGCGGACAACCAGTTTGGTTTCCGCAAGGGGCGCTCTACGGTGGACGCCGTCATGCGCGTCAGAGCCCTCACGACGGGGGATGCGGTCTCCCGGGGTGGTGTTGTCTTGGCGGTGTCTCTCGACATCGCCAACGCCTTCAACACCATGCCCTGGAGCTGCATTGGGGAGGCACTCCGGTATCATCGGGTGCCGACCTACCTTCGTCGTGTTGTCGGGGACTACCTGTCCGACCGGGCAGTAATCTACCCTAGTCACAGCGGTGAGTGGAACCGGCGAGAGATGTCGTGCGGTGTCCCACAGGGTTCGGTTCTGGGGCCGCCCCTGTGGAACATCGGTTACGACTGGGTGCTGCGAGCCGACCTCCCTAGCGGCGTCAGCGTCATCTGTTACGCTGACGACACGCTGGTGCTGGCACAGGGGGGGTCGTACGCGGAGGCGGCCGACGTTATGACACGCGGGGTTGCGACAGTCGTAGAGAGGATCCGGCAATTGGGTCTCGAGGTGGCGCTGCACAAGTCCGAGGCCATGTGTTTTCATGGCCGAGGCAATACGCCACCGTCGGGATCCTTGCTGACGGTAGGAGGGGTTTCCATCGGCGTCGAGTTGACGCTGAAGTACCTAGGGCTCGTCCTCGACAGCCGGTGGAACTTCGTGGAACATTTCCGACGTTTGGCACCCAAACTGGAGCGGGCCGGGGCTGCTTTCAGGCGGCTCCTGCCCAACCTGGGGGGACCAAACGCCTCCTGCCGGAGGCTCTACGCGGGGGTCGTGCGGTCCATGGCCCTCTACGGGGCCCCGGTGTGGGCGCGTTCCTTGCGGCAGCGTGCTGCCAACTATCTGAACGCGCCCCAAAAGGTGATGGCCCTAAGGATGGCCCGAGGGTACCGCACGATCTCGCGCGAAGCGGTGTGTCTCCTTGCCGGATTGCCGCCATGGGATCTGGAGGCGATAGTCCTCGCGCGCCTGCATGATTGGCGCGTGGAGGTACTACGCCGGGGGGAAACTCCGCTGACGCGGCAAATTGTCGCGCAGCGGACAGACCTCCGGCGCGATCTCATGGCGTCATGGAGACGACGACTGTCGCAACCCAGTGCAGGGCACGCCACGATAGTGGCGATAAGTCCCCTCTTTGAGGAGTGGCTAGAGAGGCGCCACGGCGTCCTCACCTTCCGCCTGACGCAGGTCCTCACCGGACACGGATGTTTCGGGAGGTACCTGCATCGAATCGGGCGGGAGGAAACGCCCGGGTGTCACCACTGCGAGGATCGACCGGAGGACACGGTGGAGCACACTGTGCAGGTGTGCCCCGTTTGGGCGGCGCACCGCCGTGTCCTCGAAACGGCGATCGGCGGCAACCTCTCGCGTCCGGCCCTGGTCCAAGCCATGGTCCGGAGCGAGACAGAATGGGACGCCGTTGCCTCCTTCTGCGAAGCAGTCATGCTAGCGAAGGAGGTGGCGGAGAGGGAGAGGAGACCCTCTCGTCCCGGCCGCCGTGGTGGACGCCGCGGGCGTCGGGGGCCACCTGGTGACCTCCGGCCACCGTAGGCGCGGGCCTGTGGACGGCGAGCTATGGGTGGCTCGCCGTCCGTCCGTCTAGTGACGACAGGCCGTGTCGACGGCGCGTTAGTGTTCCACGCGCGCCTCAAAGAGAGTCAGCACACAGAGGGGCCTGAAAGGGCCGACGCCTGCCGGAGTCGCGGGATTATTCGCAAGAGACACCGTGGCTCCGGAACACAAAGGGCAATGAAGGAACATGGATGGGTTTTAGTCAGTAGAAGTCTGACACTCCCTCCCGCTACACCCAGAGCGGGAGGAGTCATTGGATGATTTCCCATCCCTAAAAAAAAAAAAAAAAAAAAAGTACTCGTGAATTGTCGTGATGTTCTTTTTTTTGTCGTACTCGTGATGTTCGAGACTATCACTAATATTAAGATTATCATACATTTATACAAACACGTCTCTTTGAGAAATTATCTATACTTATCTATACTTTAATATTATAAAGCAGAAGAGTTTGTTTGTTTGTTTGGTTGAACGCGCTAATCTCAGGAATTGAAAAATTCTTTCAGTGTTAGATAGCCCATTTATCGAGGAAGGTTATAGGCTATATATCATCACGCTAAGACGCGCGAAATAGGAGCGGATCAGTAATGCAAAAAGTGACGCAGACGAAGTTGCGCGGGTCAGCGAGTTATTTATAATTTCTTTCTTCTCTTATTCCTTATTTTGTGTCCACTTTTCTTTCTCCCTGTTAGCGATAGTGTGATAAAGTTTTCTTGTCATGGATTTTAGAAATAGTTGCTACCTAACTATCTACTTGGAAAAATCAAACATTGCCATTTCTTCTCAAATTTCTCTCTTTACATTCGCATAAATTATGTATGTAAGTAATTGAGTACTAGCCTAGAATATTAAAAGCAAAAATGTTAAGTCTTCTCTGTAAGGAAACACAGAGTTTACAGACGTGGAGTATTATGTTTCCATTTCTCATTTACGTTGTAAATTGAAAGGTTCTCGTACATCAGCGGGCTGAGGACTTGGTAATAAAAAGCGAAAGAGAAGATATTCGTATATTAACGGGTATTCATCTGGTGAAGATATTATATAACTAAACCAAATAAACATAACTTTCCAAATGTTTAGAAAAATATTCACGCCTTAGACCCATATTCTGAGTAATTTTCCCTACTCGAGTCAATCAAATAACAGTTTGTTTAAAAAAAAAATAAAAAATCAGGTTTTGTATTTTTTTATCGATAATTATATATTCAACTCGACAGTCTTCCACTATTCAGAGAAGGCCCCGAAGATAAGATTTGAACCGCTCAATTACTGGTGCAGAGACATTAAGAGAGGAAAGGATTCCTAAGAGGATGTCAAAGTCAACTGAGTTAAAAGCACTGCTGAAGTCCAGTAAAACCAAAGCCGTTAGATACTTATTCTCCATAGCCAGCCTTATGTCGTCAGTTATTTTGACTAGAGTAGTCACAGTGCTATGGCCGGGTCTGAAGCCAGATTGGTAAGGAATCAACAGGCTATTCAATTCAATTCAATTTCACTGTTTATTGCGAAATACAGTACATAATTATACATTCTAGCTGTTAGGTGAATGCGCAGTTCACTGTATTTTACCAATTTAGCCATGCAAAATTGAGAAAAACACTCTCGAGGACTTTGGAGAGGACCGGGAGGATGGATATAGGACGGAAATGGGATGGTGAGGAGGGATTGGTTACTTTAGGAAGCGGTAAGACGTGAGCTTTCTTCAACGCTGACGGAAAGGAATTAGTCAAGAGCGAAAAGTTTACTATGTAGGTTATGACAGGAAGTATTTCACTTAAAATGGGTAGGAACATTAGCTGAAGACCATCGTCACTACCGACTTAGTGGAGATAGATAGTATACATTTCTTAATTTCTTGTTCAGTAATTGGGTGGAAAGAGAATGAAGTATTTGAAGGCAAAGGAAGATTAGCAAAAGATCGTTTCGATCGGTCTCAAATCTCAAATAGTTTATTGCAATCCATAATGCACACATACAGGTGGTAAGATCAGTAATAAGAAATAATTATGGATCCTGTCGGGCTCAGCAAAACTTTAAATAAGTACCTAGGAGAGAGGAAGAGCGCTTTTAATAATAATCATTATAACTGATTTTATTCGTTTTTTTGTTAATTAAATCTTTGTATTTCCTGTCCAACTAGTAACTATTTATAAATATGTTCTCCTGCTACTTTTAAATTCTTACACCTATCAGTTTTGTAGACAAAAAAAAATTGCCCAAAAATGCTTTGACATGTTTCTGCTCTCCTGGTACTTGTGGATCTTTAGCGCTCACAAATTCAGCCCTGAAAATACTTCGACTTATTTCTGCTCTCCTGGTACTTGTGAATCTTTTTTTTACTGATGAAGATTTTTTTACTGTTTTTTTTTTTTTACTTATTTATTAATCTACGAATGTCAACACTTGCTTGAGTTTATATTTTGTTTTATAGTATCATAGTGTGCTAGCTAAAAAGTCATTAATAATAGTTATTTTGTGTCATATTTATATTAATAACTTTGCATACTACTCATTATAAGCCAGAAAATCTGACACCAGTCTTGCTAAGGAGTACCGTGTTACCCAGTTAATGGGTTGTGGAGGTCTGGTAGGCACCGCTTCACGTAAAATACTAGTATGCAGTTGAATCCGGTTTGACTGTGTGACTGTTCCTAAA
This sequence comes from Ceramica pisi, assembly GCA_963859965.1. Lineage (NCBI taxonomy): Eukaryota > Metazoa > Arthropoda > Insecta > Lepidoptera > Noctuidae > Ceramica > Ceramica pisi. Next base: position 306,929 of record OY982551.1, read on the forward strand.
TTACCCCAGGCTGAAAAAATTTTCGCTTTTCCTAAATTACTCTAATAGATAAGGTCGGTCCCCCCAAAGGGGGAGAAACACGCCCCAACCAACGCGTGTCCCCGTAGGACTCAGACCAGACTGGACATCCTCCCGCCTTTTATGAAGTGAATTCCAAAATTATGAAATAATCCAATGCCTTATCACATTGATAGGTCAAAGTTTGGATTGAAATATATAAAAGAAAGACTTAGGAATTCATAGTTATGAAATAAAATAGGAATGGTTTCAGAAACTCACCATATAACAAAGGGAAAATCAATTACTCTATTTTAATTAATAATAGATCGTGTGAGAAACCTTTACGCTAGCTCTGGTATAAGGTCAATAGTTACTCGCACGATACCTCACGTCTGCACCCATAGCACTCAGAGCAATACTTCTTTAAGTGACACCAGCGGCTTTTCAGCGACAAAGTGTCGGCAACACGTTTATAAGAAACGCGGTCCCTAGCAGCTTTTCTCAAAGCTGGAAACGTGACGAGGCGGCTTTCCCTGCGCCAACCGTGCGACCGTCCTTGTCTAGCAACGGAGCGACTAGTTCCAGCGGCAGAATCGTCGACATCGAGCTCATGGAGACACGGTCCCTAAACAGCCCTTAGACTGTATAATATGAGATAGATATAGTCAACCTAACCCCAGGAAGCGCACTCTTTGTACAACAAGTACATCTGTAAGACACAGTGTTCGTATCTGACCGAATCAGTGGTCGCAGGTAGAGAATATAAATTTCAGAATCAATAAAAATACAAATAATTACTACAATCGAGAGTTATAAACTCAAGAAGTAAATATAGTTGAGAACTTCAACTCTTCAAGCCTATAGACAGCGCCCACCTGTTGCCACTTCCTAGTGTTTGGGCTAGAGAGAAGAAATGGCACAACAAACTCTCTAGCAACACGTATCTGTCTGTTCTGTTATACAATCTATAGACAACTAGGATTGCCTGCGGCTCCGTTAGTGTCACTGTATATAATGAAACACAATATCAGCCCAGAGTAAATTAGAACAATAAAAGACTCACCCATTCACACCAGCACTAACACACACACACGTATTCAATACTAAATTATTTTTAACTTATATTAATCTAATAAATACTACTTGCACTCGCGATACAACAGCTCTACACAATCTCGCCATATGGCATTGACTACTATCAGTCTTCTCACTAGCCTATCGCTTACAGAGTCTCGCGATGTCAGAGCCATCAATCCTAACTTGGCTCCGTATCCTTCCAAGCCCTAACGCCAAGTGACGCGCTTTTCCAAAACCACGAGCGTCTTGTTGGGCTTTTTGTGCAATTTCTAAATAATAGCCCAAAAGTGCCTGTGGGTTTTACCCCGGTTAAAGTGCACATCATAAGTGCTGTGCTTTTTGTTCATTTCTCGGGTTTCAGGTACAAGCGCCTGAGTCGATAATGTTATCCGCTAACGAATATCGACTCTAACGAATTGAGGAGTAGGTCGTATTTCCACTAACGTAAAATATTGCATTCGAATAACGTCTGGCAAATGGCACGTTTGCTTCCCATTAAAACAAAGATTAATTGATTTCCTGAGTACCAAATCTCATGCTACACATTTCAAAAGCAGATACTTAACATATTTTGTGATTCTCGAAATTAAGTGGACGGCTGGCCCAGCAATTTATGATCCTTCAAGTATCTGGCAACATGTGAAATGTTTTGAAACGAATTAAATAAGTATTTAATTATCTAGGAGTGACGGATAGTCACAACTGGAAGCCGACCTCAATATAGTTGGGAAAAGGCTAGGCAGATGATGATTCTACTCATTGCATTCATTCTAGTTCCTAAAACATAACAGACAGATGTGTTGCTGGGGAGTTTGTTGGCCACTTTTTCTCCACAGCTAAAACACTAGGGAGTGCTGACGGTCTTTAGTGAAATTTGACGTTCAAAAAGTGCTGGTTATCAGCCTAATTTAAATAAATGACTTTTGAATTATAATATTAGAAAATATTAATATCCAGCTGAGCAGGATACCGGGCAAGGAGCGGTGATGATGAGTGAGAAATATCTGCCAGTCTCCGGACGCCACTCGGTCACCGTCTTACATCGTCAGGTGGCTAGCAGGGCGGAGGACATGGTGGAGCCTGGATGAAGTTGTCACAGGAACGTGGGGATCAGCGCAGGAAAGAGAATCCTTAGAAGTGGGCGAAGTTGAGCTGTGGGCAGATGATGATATCAATCAAAGAAAAACTCGTGTTTATAAAGCTACTTCTTGTATTTAAAAAAATCTGTGAGTAACTATTATAAAAATCAAGTTTTACAGGAAGGGCTCCATTTGCTAGTGCGTCTTAACCCTCGTGACATTTACATTGTCCCTTGGGTTGTGATTCGTACTCTCTCTCGCAGACACACCATAATCGACCATTATCTGTGGAGCCTTTGCAGTCTTCATCGTACGAGCATACTGGATTTACTGAAAGAAGTGTTAAAAATTCCTTAGATAAGTACAAATATAAGAAACAACAAATGAATCAGCAATAGTGGAGATAAGGGATGTTCTATTTTCACCTTTTTAATAGCTTTAAATAGGGGTTAATTTTGCTCATTTCGTAACGTGACTCCCCAAATTCAAAGTGTATTTATTGAAGTAGTAGAACGTTAATGACAGACGGATACAGCGACTTACAGCTGCCTAGCCAGACAGACGACGACACGAATGGTTTTTGACGGCCCCGTTGGCGTAGTGATCTACCGCTGCGCTGCGTGGTGGGTTCGATTCTCGCAAGGAACAAATATTGGTGAGGCCTTCAGCTAGTTGTTCCTGGTCTGGCTGTTTGTGTGTGTGAGTATATGTATGTTTGTATACACACCAACGATACAGGAGAAATTCCTAGAGTGGGGCTTAGTTTAAAAAAATAACAAAATAAAATGGATTAAGTTATTCTAAGCGGGAGTTAAAACGTAGGAGGAAGATTACTTTTCAAAACTTTGGGTTCCATGTAGCATCTGCATTCTCCCACTGTTTGGTCCCACAGCAGCGCACAGAAGCAGTTGTCACCGTGAAAGTACTTGCAACTTTCACTCGAATAGCAACCTGAAAAGTAACATTATATTTAAGTACGAAAGAAGAGACAAAGAATATGGTTAACCTATCCACTAATAAGGACGAGGTTTCTTTCTGTTATTTCCTCTCTTAAGCGTGACTGTGCCGCGGGCTGGGACAATATTTCTTAAAACCTTCTTATTGCACATTAAGATCTTTAGTACCGTCCATTAGTCATGTCTACAATTTGGCGATGGAATCTGCCTACTTTTCCACTAGCGTTTAAAATGGCACTAATCCATCCCATTCACAAGAGTGGGGACCGACACTGTATTAACCGGTTCACAGTCCAACAGACCACATGTGGTCTGACAAAGAAAGAAAGAAAAAGAGTTTATTTGCGGTCAACATGACGCATGCGTCTGCGCTGATTGTTTTACTATTGTGTCTGCTTTGCGGACAGTGAACCTATTAATAATTATAGACCAATAGCAAATCTGTCCGCCCTATCAAAAATTCTGGAATGGCTATTGAACAACAGATTAGTGAAATATCGAGAACCAAAGAACCTGTTGTCCCAGAATCAGTTCGGTTTTCGTGCAAAGAAATCCACGGCCATGGTGGTGCACGGGCTGACAAACTTTATTTTATCTAACATTGGTCATAAAAAAAGTGCTTGGCTATCTTTTTAGACCTAGCAGCAGGGCCGGACTGGGATCAGAAATCGGTCCGGACATTTTAGAGGCCCAGTCGGCCCTCCTTTTTCAAGAGTGAGAAAACTAAAAAACAAACAATTTAAAAAATTAAAGAAAGACCCTTAAAGAAATGCTTCAGAGTACCTACTGGCCCCCGACTGCAATAAAAAAGTTAATTTTCAGTTTTAAATTTTCGGGCAAATGCTTGTTTATCATTTTTAAGTTCAGTTTTAGCCATGGCAGGCGTGTTTTTTAATTTCTTCAATTATTTGTTTTTATTTCATACCTTTTAGTGACCAAACGATATTTTGATTGAATAATAAGTAATTTGAAACTAATTCGTCTTTTGATTGATAAGAACTACATTTTTAAGGTGATTCATTATATGGAGAGACTTTTTATAGCGTAGCTCGTAGCTTACGTGGATCTGAAACACCAATAGGGAATATGCATGAAAAAAGTATTTGTGATCTGAACAGTTTTTCTAAAAGTATTCAAAAATATAATACTAACTGTGAAATTAGAATCTAAATTGTTCGAAAAACGAACGAGATACAATTATTTTAAACAAATATATCTGTCCCTCTCGCGAAAACGCTGTTTTCTATGGCAGCTGTATAATCATCGTGTAGTTTGACGTCACATTACGTATCGGACTTCTCTTTCTAACTTTAGTCTTTGAAGCTTTATAACTTAATAAATGATGAAGGTATTTAAAAAATGAATTTCATGATTTATTACTAGAGCTAATAAGTATTTTATTTTACAAATAAAAAAATTACATGCATATTCCCTATTGACAAACCTATTAGCTATCACGCGACTAAGTGCGCATAAGCTTAGCCCTTAGAAAACATGGTAGAGCCTAGATCTACGACGACTCTGAAGAACTTAGTGAAGTGATGACTTAGTGGTAGCATACGCCACTCGACTTTACCTTGACCATGTTACATCAGCTTCCATCCAGTTCCTGCCTCTCGTCGTGCACTCGCACATCATCATAGGGTTTCCAGCGATGGTCATCTGAAACTGGGCTTCACTCGAACTATCTCATGACGAATAGTACCAATGTGATCTGTAAACGAGTCAAATCGCCACCGCCGCGCGCCGTTGTGTTAGCAGATGAGACTGTTTGACTGGTGATGAGATCCAACTGGCGAAGTGGTGGATTTCACCTAACTGAGGCCATTAATCCAAAAAATCCAACGAAGCGAAATCTATCACTATACTATCCCACTAGCAGAATTCTTCGAGCGATTTGAACATAACATAAAACAGTCTGAATATCAACTACTGGGCAGTTGCCCAACAGACAACAACCGTCCGGTCAGAAGATCTTCCCTTTTACCAAATATCGGAGCAGAGAGCTCCGTAGTGGGATAATGCTGTTGTGTACTTGGGAGGATGAGATCCTCACAGGTTGACTTCCTCGCTATTGGTGGGCGTTGACATGCTAAACCAGTTTCAAAGCGAGTTTGGGGGTTTTGGAGCAGCCGCAGTAGATAGCCGGGTGCCCAAAATGTACGCACAGAATACAACTTAATGGATCTGTGCATTGGGGGTGGTCCTGGGGTCGGGTACAATTTGCAGGACCAAGCTCATTTCTTGATGTATCTGGGTTACAAAGCGAGAAACAAATGGCGTTGCAAAAGGCCGTGTAGTTCCCGGCGGTGACACTGTGTTCCAACTGGTACTGTACCTTTGTACCTAATCAGTACCAAGACAATCGCGGCATTAGTGGTATAATATTAGATCCAAAAGTTCACTTTTATGCAACTTTTTTTATGGATGGGATGACTTCTCCCACTTTGGGCGAAGCAGAAGGGAGTGTCAGACTCTTACTGACTAAAACCCACCCGTGTTCCCCGCTAGTGCCCTTTGCGTTCCAGGGCCGCGGTGACTGTTTCGAACAAATTCCGCAGCCCTGGCCGGCACTGCCCCTAGCGGGCCCCGTCTACTTTGCTGACATCTATTTGAGGCGCAGATGGAACACTATGTGCCATCGATTCGGGCTTAGTTCTGATCGGACAGCGAGCCACTCAACGCTCGCCGACCGCAGGCCCGGGGCGTCGTCTTCTGTTGCGGCGGCTGGGGCGAGAGTTTTCCCTCTCTCTCACGCGAGGAACGAACATGCTATATTTCAGCTTTCTACGTCAATAGTTTCGACTGTGCGTCATTCATTCACTCACTCAGACACTCAATCACTCGGTAACGAAAGAATTTTATATATTGCGATTGAGTTGTAGCCCTCGGGGGTTAAATGACTAACACAATGTCGTGGCCACCTCTCGATTAGTGTAAGCCATAAATGGTGGGGATCGAAACTCTGGGGTAAGAGGTCACGTGGAACGTCCTACATATTATGTGAATCTATTACTGGATACGTCTGATCACCACTCTAAAAGATAGAAAATGTTTATTATCATACAGTATGTTATGTGTTCCGAGAAAGGAGGCGAGTTAAGAAACGAAAGCTACTGAATTATTTACAAATGAATGAATGTTTTAATCTATACTAATATTATAAAGAGGTAAAATTTGTTTGTAAGTTTGTATGTTTGTAAGTTTGTATGTAGGGGGTAATCTCAGGAACTACTGGTCCGATTTGAAAAATTCTTTCAGTGTTAGATAGCCCATTTATCGAGGAAGGTTATATATCATCACGCTAAGACAAATAGGAGCGGAGCATTAATGGAAAATGTGACGCAAACGAAGTTGCGCGTGTCAGCTAGTGTTATATATTTTTGTAAGTAATCTAGCAAGCATCTAGATGATGATACTATGCGTAGTTAATTAGTTATTGATTCATTCATTATTTTTTGCTACGGGTTATTTACTAGTCCGGCATTTATTTAATTTCGTTTGTTATTAGCAAATGAATGCATATTGAATCCTACTGTTAAATATTTTTGTTATGTACTAAGCAAGCTCTAGCTAGACGATGATAGTAAATGCAGGCAAATTTTCGGGAAAATAAAAAAATATTAGCGATTTTAACATGATCCATGTCTACCCCGTTATATATTTTATTATTTTCTAGCCTATGTTACTCGGGATAACACAACGCTTCTAACGATACCACAAACATTGAAATCGGTTAAGCCGTTTAGAAGTTATGGTGGAATAAAGAAACTCACAAACATACATACATTACATACATACATACATATATGAACGCTGAAAACATATAACACTCCTTTTTTTAGGCAGTCGTGTAATAAAAAAATATTAGCGATTTTTACATGATCCATGTCTACCCCGTTATATATTTTATTATTTTCACTAGCCTATGTTACTTGGGATAACACAACGCTTCTAACGATACCACAAACATTGAAATCGGTTAAGCCGTTTAGAAGTTATGGTGGAATAAAGAAACTCACAAACATACATACTTACATACATACACACATGAACCCTTTTTTTTTTTTTTTTTAGGGATGGGAAATCATCCAATGACTCCTCCAGCTCTGGGTGTTAGCGGGAGGGAGTGTCAGACTTCTACTGACTAAAACCCATCCATGTTCCTTCATTGCCCTTTGTGTTCCGGAGCCACGGTGTCTCTTGCGAATAATCCCGCGACTCCGGCAGGCGTCGGCCCTTTCGGGCCCCTCTGTGTTGCTGACTCTCTTTGAGGCGCGCGTGGAACACTAACGCGCCGTCGACACGGCCTGTCGTCACTAGGCTCGGTATAGGTGGCTCGCCGTCCGTCCGTCATCCACAGGCCCGCGCCTACGGTGGCCGGAGGTCACCAGGTGGCCCCCGACGCCCGCGGCGTCCACCACGGCGGCTGGGACGAGAGGGTCTCCTCTCCCGCTCCGCCACCTCCTTCGCTAGCATGACTGCTTCGCAGAAGGAGGCAACGGCGTCCCATTCCGTCTCGCTCCGGACCATGGCTTGGACCAGGGCCGGACGCGAGAGGTCGCCGCCAATCGCCGTTTCGAGGACACGGCGGTGCGCCGCCCAAGCGGGGCACACCTGCACAGTGTGCTCTACCGTGTCCTCCGGTCGATCCTCGCAGTGGTGACACCCGGGCGTTTCCTCCCGCCGAATTCGGTGCAGGAACCTCCCGAAACATCCATGTCCGGTGAGGACCTGCGTCAGGCGGAAGGTGAGGACGCCGTGGCGCCTCTCAAGCCACTCCTCAAAGAGGGGACTTATCGCCGCTATTGTGGCGTGCCCTGCGCTGGGTTGCGATAGTCGTCGTCTCCATGACGCCATGAGATCGCGCCGGAAGTCCGTCCGATGCGCGACAATTTGCCGCGTCAGCGGAGTTTCCCCCCGGCTTAGTACCTCCGCGCGCCAATCATGCAGGCGCGCGAGGACCACCGCCTCCAAATCCCATGGCGGCAATCCGGCAAGGAGACCCGCCGCTTCGCGCGAGATCGTGCGGTACCCTCTGGTCATCCTGAGGGCCACCACCTTCTGGGGCGCGTTCAAGTGGTTCGCAGCACGCTGCCTCAATGAACGCGCCCACACCGGGGCCCCGTAAAGGGCCATGGACCGCACGACCCCCGCGTATAGCCTACGGCAGGAGGCGTTCGGTCCCCCCAGGTTGGACAGGAGCCGCCTGAAAGCAGCCCCGGCCCGCTCCAGTTTGGGGACCAAACGTCGGAAATGCTCCACGAAGTTCCATCGGCTGTCTAGGACGAGCCCCAGGTATTTCAGCGTCGATTCGACGCCGATGGAAACCCCTCCTACCGTCAGCAAGGATCCCGACGGTGGCGCATTGCCTCGGCCATGAAAACACATGGCTTCGGACTTGTGCAGCGCCACCTCGAGACCCAGTTGCCGGATCCTCTCCACGACTATCGCAACCCCGCGTGTCATTACGTCGGCCGCCTCCGCGTACGACCCCCCTTGTGCCAGCACCAGCGTATCGTCAGCGTAACAAATGACGCTGACGCCGCTAGGGAGGTCGGCTCGCAGCACCCAGTCGTAACCGATGTTCCACAGGGGCGGCCCCAGAACCGAACCCTGTGGGACACCGCACGACATCTCTCGCCGGTTCCACTCACCGCTGTGACTTGGGTAGACACACATGAACCCTGAAAACATAACACTCCTTTTTTTAGGCAGTCGTGACTGACTACATAATAGAAGCGTATCATGCCTGTTGCAAACTAAAGCCGACAAACGCCAGGGGTCAGGGTAACCCCTGGTGGAATGCTGAGCTTGGCAAACTCAGAAGCACATTAAGCAAACAATTCAATAGAGCAAAAAACAGTAGACTTCCAGAGGACTGGGAAACATACAAAACTACCCAATACACTTTCAAAAAGCATATCAGAACCGCCAGTAAAAAAGCCTGGCGGAACTTCTGCGAATCCATAGAATCAAACAATGAGGCCGCTAGAGTGCGGAAAATTCTATCAACTGAACACGACCGCACTCTCGGCGCACTGAAAAAACCAGATAACTCCTACACACAAACAGATCACGAGACAAGTAGGGTGCTTCTGGAAACGCACTTCCCAAACTGTAACCTCTTAGAGGACAGGACGTGGACGCGCGACTCGGGACGGCCCCCTACTGACCAGGACTGGTCTACAGCACGTAATATAGTGACAAAAGAACGAATAACATGGGCCATAAAGACCTTTCAACCATATAAATCCGCGGGTCTAGATGGCATTCTTCCCGCCTTACTACAATGGGGGGAGAGTGTCATAACACCATGGTTGATAGCAGTCTACCAAGCCTGTATAGCACACCGATACGTACCCTTAGTATGGCGCGAGGTCAAAGTCATTTTCATTCCCAAACCTGGAAAAACAGATTACACACAACCCAAAGCATATAGACCAATAAGCCTAACATCTTTCCTACTAAAAACCCTGGAGCGGCTCTGTGATAGGTACATTAGGGATGGGCCTTTGTGCAAATATCCGCTACACAGACAACAACATGCCTACTCCACGGGGAAATCCACGGAATCTGCACTGCACAGCGTAGTCTCAAAGATCGAATGTGCGATAAACCACAAGTGCTCTTCACTAGCTGCCTTCATTGACATTGAGGGCGCCTTTGATAAAACCATTTTTAGGAGTATTAGCGCGGCCCTTGGAAGGCACGGTGTAGACACAACCCTGAGTGGATGGATCACAAACATGCTCAAACAAAGAGCAGTACAAGTCACAATAAATAACACAACTCGGGCCATCGTGGCGAAGGGTTGCCCCCAAGGGGGCGTCCTATCGCCACTACTATGGAACCTCGTCGTTGATAATCTTATCAGAAGACTCAACGATAAAGGCTACTTTACCGTTGGCTACGCTGATGACATAACTATAATAATAAACGGAAAACATGAGAACACACTATGTAATCTCATGCGCCAAGCCTTGAAAATAGTAGAGGATTGGTGCAGAGAATATGAACTGGCAGTGAACCCCACCAAGACTGAACTAGTTCTCTTCACCAAAAAGAGGAAGTTGTTACCACTAACATTACCACACTTCTTCGGAACCACCCTAAGCCTCTCAACTGAAACCAAATACCTGGGAGTCTATTTGGACAAGCAGTTGAACTGGGCAAAGCACACTGAATTCACCACCACAAAAGCCAGTATTTGCATGTGGCAATGCAAACGCATGCTAGGTAGGAACTGGGGGATTATCCCCAGAATCACCTACTGGCTATACACCACGGTTATTAGACCAATAATCACATATAGCTCTCTAGTCTGGTGGCCCAGGACCGACTTGAGCACGGCACAAAAAGACCTTGAAAAACTGCAACGTCTTGCCTGTGTGGCAATCACTAGCAGCATGAAAACAGCACCCACTGCGGCCCTGCAGGCCATGCTGGGACTACCACCACTGCACCTTATAGTGCGTGAGGTGGCGGCCCTAGCGGTCTTCAGGCTCAGCGCATCTGGAACCTTAGGTACAGACTCTAGAATAAAGCACACGCGCATCATGGAAGATGCTGTTAAACGACAACCCATGATGACATCACCCAACGACAGATTTCAAAAAACGCACCACTTTAAGAAACATTACAACATAGTCCTAGCAGAGGAATTGGACGACCAGTCAGGTCCCAATGAGCTAAGAATCTATACTGACGGATCAAAGACAAGCACTGGTACGGGAGTTGGAATTTACTCCAATGACCTCAACATTAAAATATCAAGATCGCTAGGTAAGCTCAACACCGTCTACCAGGCGGAATGCGTGGGCATTATCCTGACAGTTCATGCCATAGAGGCCAGGGAAGTCACGGACACCCACATCTGGATACTTTCCGACAGTGCCTCAGTCCTCCAATCCCTAAAGAAAAACTACACTACCTCGAAACTCATACAAGAATGCCACAATGCACTCGAACACGTCACGGTGGCCAACCGCAACACCGTGACGCTGCAGTGGATAAAGGGGCACAGCGGATCACTGGGAAATGACGCGGCCGATGAACTGGCCAGGAGGGGATCTGGTGCCGTGGCTGTTGGACCCGAACCCATAGTACCACTCCCCTTCGTCCAACTGCGCACATGGCTGCGTGAACACACCCACAAACAAGCGGAACGCTGGTGGACCTTGGCACCAGGCTGCAGGCAGTCCAAGGAAGCCATGCCAAACCTGGACCGAAAACTAACCAGGCGCCTTCTGCGACTGGATAGGCGGAGCCTGCGAATGGTGACGGGGACCATCACCGGTCACTGCTCTTTAAATAAACACTTGCACACGATAGGCATAACGGACAGCCCTCTATGCAGAGCATGCATGGAGAGGGAAGAAACGGTACCGCACGTACTCCTTGATTGTGAGGGCGTTGCCGAAATACGGAAGCAAACTATAGGGTCATCAAACTTGCTCACAGATATCCTGAACACGCCGAGAAAACTTATCTGTTTCTGGAGGGAGGTTGGATGGTTGGAGTAACGGCCGCCATGGCTCACGTACAATGGTCCAACGTCAGGACTAAGTGCGGAAACCAAAACCCCCTAATAGAAATAGGCAGTCGTGTAATTAGGCAGTCGTGTAAAAAGATGAAGGCCACTCAAATGGGCATAATTATACAAAAACTGATAAAAATTTCTGACGGCACACACCAGAATCAAGAAGGTGGTTAGCTTATTTTAGAAGATAGCCTCCCGTTGCTTAAGCATTAATTCATTTCGTCTGTGTACGGAACCCACCGACGTAAGCATCAATACCCATTTTATTGACATAATGTTTGTGGGGAAGATAAGGAAAATATTTTCATTAAGATGGCCGTGAAAGAAAAGGTACACATCATCCAATATTTTTTTCATTTACATATTTAATTTTTGCTCTAGCCGTGATGCTCCAGTCACGTTGCGATCATTCCCAGAATCTCCCTCATTCCCAATTATTTTCTATTTACATTTAATACTGTTCAATTCTCAGTACGCCTATGTTACGTCATGACCAACTCAGGGCCAGAAATTATCCGTATCGGGTTTCACCTTCGAGTATCACAGAGGAACTGAAGATCCCTAGGCTATGACGCCACAGACGAACTTGCGAAGAGGTTCCAAGGTAGTAGTGCTGGACCCAAACATACCCACTCCTCCTGATATTTTTCTCAGTTTCAACTAAAATGCTAATGTCAAGCCTATAAATGTGACCAACTTAACGACGTATCAGCCTGAGTAGAAATACTTTTCGAATAATAATAGGTATCATGAGACATTGCCTTCTGTAGACAGCCTTATTTGCAGAGGTTGCTTCGACGCCGAAAAGTTCCTTCGACTTCCTGGAATTGAGCCCGTTACTTCCCAACCTGAACAAATCGTGGAACGTGAGGTCGCAGCGCAAAACCTGTGGATACCCAGAAGGCCTTTGTGCATTGGGGCGGAGCTAGGCTGGCTAACTTAGCCAGAAGACTTACGGTCAACAGACCGGGAGTCTAAGTGCGGATAGCGCAGTCTCTAATCTACTCTACTCTATCCGTTGCGGGGTTGGACTTCTATTCGACGACACGGTTGGCGCAGTGGTTGAGCGATTGACTGCTGCGCAGCATGTCGCGGGTTCGATTCCCGCACGGAACAAATGTTTGTACGACCTACAAGTATTTGTTCCGAGTCTGGGTGTTTTTCTATCTATAATATGTATGTATTTACAAAAAAAAAATGTATATAATATGTAGTTTATCAGCCATCTTGTTACCATAACACAAGCATTAGGTTGCTTAGCTTGGGACTATATGGCGTTGTGTGAAAATATGTCCAAAGATATTATTATTATTCGGGTTGGTATACCCATGGCCAACTTTATTATTATTGTTGTACACCTACCACAATTTAGTCTTTTTAACCCAAAGGTTGACTGGTAGAGAATGCATTGTTGCATTAAGTCCGCCCATGTAACACTGTTGTACATAAAGTTTAAATAAATAAATAAATAAATTATTATTATTATTATGTATTTAATTCGAACACAAAGTATTCATATTTTTGTTAGTAACACATTTATGTAGCACTATCGCGTGTTATCAACCCTAGCAACTTTCTTCAACATTGTGCACAGAAGTTTCTCATTACGAAATATTACTAGGGCTGGACGGCATTTTGAACAGAAAAGATTAACAGCCAGTGCCTTGCATTACAGTCTTCCAAATTCCTAATTGTAAGAGGGGTCAAGCAAAGTCAAATATTGACTGTTTGAATATCATATCGTATCAATCTTACATCGCTATGTGTGTTTACCTTTTGGTACACGCGGACGAAGTCGCGGGCAGGGAACAGCTAGTAAATTATAAATGAAGTGGCTCCCATACAATAAAAATGTTTTTTTTGGGTTCCGTTGGGCACCTTTTGGGTACGGAATCCTAAAACAGAGCTTTTGAATACATACCGTCGGGCCCGTAGGTGCTTGGGATGCGGGTCACACGCTCTGCACTGACCGCTATGCCGGCGGCAATCGACAACAGAACACAAGCGAACTTCATGCTCGGCCACTGTTCGACAGTATGCCACCATCCACTAAAACTGCTTGTTTATATACCTAATATGTTATATTGTGTACAGTAAACAACACCTCAGTCAACTACGAAAATCGCCCTTAAGACTGCGCTATCTATAACGCAGTAAACGTCAAACAGTTACCTTTTTATGCAGTTAACTGTACTTACCGTATTATCAATTTGTTAATGCGTTTGTTTTGATAATCGAATATAATTGGATTCTAAAAAATAATTAAGTAGTATGTCATAAACACTGTGAAATTTCATTTGTTTCACTGCGTGTATAGCGGCAATATAGTTACACAATCTGAAAATTCCAACTGTCTACCTATAACGGTTCTTGGGATACAGACGGACGGACTGCGAAGCCTTAGTAGCTTAGCCTTTATTAGGGTTCCGTTGGTTACCCTCTGACTAATAAATCATGAAAAAAATGTTTGTTTTTTTATAAATAAAAACATTCCTGGTAACCTATCAATTCATTGACCCCTTAATCACTTTATACAAACAATGGTCGCAAGCAAGAACATCTCTAGCACCTCTACTGATATCTCTGCTCATAGAGAGCATCATTTGTCTTCGCTTCCATCTTCGGCCTAATCATCACTTTCCATCAGGTGAGATTTGGGCCAAGAGTTAAGGATGACTCACGCTAGACCGTGTCGGGTCCGAGCCGAGTGTCGGCCGTAGCACGGTCACCGAGCCGGTTCCGTGTCTGAAATTACTAAGACGGGCCTCGACCGGGCAATCATCGTTGCGCTGTGATACAGTATACTCGTCCGAGAAAAATCAGTGTTGTAACTAAACTACAATCATGTTCAATTTTAACGATCTGGAATTAGCGGCTATTGCGATCGCTCTGGATGACGAAGAATCTGAAGAATCTTCAACTACAAGGAAATGGAGTGTGCGGGACCGAGTTGTTTCCGAGCGTTGTCCGTTGCTCGGGCGTCACTCGGTTGCCGCTCGGTAACGTGAGTGTGTTCATACAAAATATATGTAATATTAGTTGACCGTGCTACGGCCGACACTCGGCTCGGACCCGACACGGTCTAGCGTGAGTCATCCTTTACCCCGTTTTGTATAAAAAAAAAAAAAAAATATATTCTAAAGCACCGCGCACACTTGACGACTTCCATTTTATTTGCAGAGTAAGTTACGAGCTAAAATGGCACTTTTTACAGGCTGTAGTTTTTTTTTCAATAAAATTGGGCGAGCTTAAGGCGAAAATAAGACGGCGTTTTTAAGCCAATCAAATTAGATTATTTGTGCACATTGGTACAATTGAGGTGTTTCAAAATAGTGCCTCAGTCTTATCTTTGTGTTTTGCCGCGCAGTAGATGACATACAAATGTGGGTACAATGTACAACTTACTCACCGTAATAGTATAGTTTCCGCGCGGCTGCGCCCGTGACACAGCGAGGATTTTTAGTCGCTAATTAACTACAGTCGTAATTGGTCGTTTCTATTAACTCTGCACCCCAACACGAAATGAAGTAGCAAACACCCTTAAAGTGGTGATCCCTGTGAACAGTTTTTTCGGAAAATTAACCCTCAAAAAAGTGTTCCACCGCGAGCGCAAGATCATGCGAAAAGCGTGTCCGGTGATGCCTACGACAAGGAGCTGACCAACATAACTGTCTGTTCGCGTATTCCCGAGTTTTGGCCAGACCAAATGCGGCTCTGGTTTGTCCAATTCGAGGCCGTGATAGAAATCCAAAACCTGAGTGATGCAGCCAAACAAAATCTGGTGGTTACGAAGTTAAGCAATGCTGCCATACATGAGCTATTTGTTGCTTGCTCGCCGGAGTCTCGGAAGTACCAAACGCTGAAGGAAAGTTTACTGGAGGTGTTCGAGGAGTCGGAGACAAGGAAATTGCAAAAACTGATGAGTGAAATGGAGTTGGGCGATCAGCGGTTACCACCACTAAAAATTAATAATAAATAAATTAATATTGACAAAGATATAACGCATCAAAACTCGGGAGTGGGGGCTCGTGACGTCACAACCTGCTAAAAATTATTATGCCACGGCGTGACGTATTGAGAATTTTAAAAGCGTCGTAACTTCGTCAATTTTGGTTTCCGTAACAAAAGAAAAAACACGGGTCAAATATTTTTAGATAATCTAACTGACGGACTAATTATATTTTTTCAGGACACAATTAGTTATTAGATTAGGCCTATTAGTGACGTTTAAGTATTTTTCGCCGAATATGAACACAGACGTAGGAAAGTGGGACAAAACCTGTGTGCAATGCCAAAAGTCGAAGGTATACGTCATACGATATCGGGACTAGGATAATACGAAAGTAGGGGCCAATTCGAGCATATAAATATTGATCTGGCAGGACCTTTGCTTACGTCACCGGATGATTATAGGTATTGCTTTACGGTGGTAGACGGGGCGACAGGCTGGCTGGAAGCGTTTGGAATCAGAAACATTCGTGCTAGCACGGTAGCCAAGACGTTTCACGAAGGCTGGATTTCGAGGTACAGATCAGGGCAGATAATTTGAGAGCAGTTCGTTCAACGAGTTAATGAAGTATTTAGGAATAAATAAACTACGAACTACAGAGTACCCACAAGCGAACGGCACTATGGTGAATGAAAGGTTTCATCGGGTGTTAGAAGCAGCACTGATGGCCAGAAGGGACAGCGGCACGTGGGTTGAAGAGTTGCAGACAGTTCTGTTTGGGTAACGCTCGACACCACGCAGCGACACTGGTGTCAGTGCCGCGGAATTAACATTTGGAAAGACATTACGGTTAGCGATTCTAACGAATATGTTAGAACAACACACATTGAACATTGTTGAAAGCCGAAGATTGAAGCGAGTTTCACCCGGTTTTGTGAGAGTCGATCTGGTTAAAAATCCCTACAACCTCTGTATGACGTTCCTAACGTTTTGTTAGGAAGGAAAAGTATTTCTTGTCACAAATACCTGACAACCGTGTGAGGATATCAATAGATAGGTTTAAACCGGTGTACGTAGTTAATGAAGGTACCCTCCTTCGACTTAAACAGCAGAAAAACGATTGTGTTGAAACTAAGCCTAATAAACTATTTAAAGATAAAACCAGTAGTAATAAACGTGTAACTTTTTCCACACACAGTAGGAGAACGGTTAGGCAGCCGATAAGGTTTGTAAAAAGTTTTTTATTTTTCACTTTTTAGTGGTACCCCACACCTAACAACACCACTGCAAAATCGCAGAAAAGCAAAATACAAACGCACTAGTTGCCCATACGATTTGCCCATCGAAAGTTCCCCTCGACTTCTCTGGGATGCCATCATCAGATCCTGGTTTCCTTATCATGGGACCATTTGGGAAGTATTCCCTTTCCAACAAAAAAATCATTTTTAAAATCGGTTGGCAAGCGACGGAGTTATGCCCGAAAAAACATAAAAAAAATACAAACATCTGAATTGAGAACCTCCTCCTTTTTGGAAAGTCGGTTAAAAAAACAATATTGAATTTTCACTAACGTCATCTTCTTAGTCCGGCGAGACATGTCTTTAGTGACACTCGCCGGACTAAGAAGAATCGATTGACGTGTGAATCATAAAAATCGGCCCATGCGTTTGGTCTGTATAGTGCTTCAAAAGGAACATACAAACATATATAGGCTGATAAACTCATTACCACTCCTTTGCGTCGCGCAGTCGGGTAAAAAAGAGTGGCGAAAACCGAACCGAGGTTTGAACTTACACCGAATCACTCAAATCAAATCAAATCAAATCAAAATTGTTTATTTGTCAGAATATGGTACAATCGATGTTATTATAATAATGGTTCCAGCATATCCTGCCATAATATGGCGTACAAATATTTCTATATAAAAATGAAGGAAGGCAGTCATTGTACCGCCGGGTTCGGGTCTATGAATTTTAATGAAACAAAGCCTATATGTTGCTCAGAAATTAGCGTAATCCAACTTTGAAAACCCCAACCAAATTGGTTCAGTATTTTAGGAGATTATCGTATACAGACAGACAGACCAAAATGTATTAAATTTATTAGCCCTACTTGATTTTTGGTATTTTTCTTATATGTTCGGAATTCATGGTTTCTACTGTTGTATTAATTATGTATAAATTGCAGCACAATTGCAATCCCTTTAACACTTGCAATTAGTGACACCGCTGATCGACGGGCGTTTCCGAGCTTCGCCGATGATAGCCGATCAGGTCATGGTCAGACTGTGGCAGGATATTGTTTGTTGGGACAGCTGGACGAGGTAGTGTATGCGAGACTGATTTTATAAAAGACGGTTTGACTCGTAACACTGATTTTAGCTATAAGTAGCTACTATAGACAAGTGAGGAATATTTTATTTATTTTTATTTTTAGCCTATTTTGTCTCACTGCAGGGCAAAGACCTCCCTTTCTTCCTTCCATTATTCTCGGCTCTAGGCTCATGTAGACCAATCTTGACGATAGGCATCAAGCTCGTCCCCGGACATTTTCTGGAACCCACATTTTGGTTGCTTTGGCCCATGAATCCTTTGACATGCGGCAGATGTGTCCGGCCCAGTCCCATTTGAAAGTGACCGCTTTTGAGTGACGTCTGCGATTTGTGTTTTGGAGCGCAGCACTGTGTTTCTAATGCGGTCGTTAATCTGACTCCCAGAATGTTACGATCCATTGCTCGCTGGCAAACCTCAAGTTTGGACCTCTGCTGAGCTGTCAAACACCAGGTTTGAGCGCCATATGTAAGACTAGGGAGAATGCACATGTCCATCAAATGGGGAATAGTCGGGGCAAATACAAATACCAATACAAAATCCTTTATTTCAAATATACCAGTTACAGGCACTTTTGAATAGTCAAGGTCTGTCAGTCAAATATATGAAGCTAATTCTGCCGCATTAGCGACAAGAGCAGCAAGTTGTTCTGCAACAAAACACACTCTCCGACCCTGTCTCCAGCGCGGCAGTTGCACGTTCCAAAGAGTAGATCCTATGGAGAAGAACGTGCAAGAAACTCCATGGACACTCTTTAACTAGTTGTCAGTGTTTAAATAATCATGGTTACATTCATTACGAAATAATTACCTATACAATGCAATAGAGAATGAGTCTAATACAATGCAAAGATAATCTTACAATCTTCAGCAGGTCCAACAATTTATTATTAAAATCATTTATTTATTTAAAAGACAAACTATATACACTTAAAATATAAAATTAAACTCCTAACTAAAATAAAGCGTCAAAACTTCGTCCCCATCGCTGTCGACTGGAAGTGAGCCCAAAGACTGGCTGCATTGCCACGTTGTATGGCAATGCTTATCCTCTGTCCAAGGTAAAAGCCAACCCTTGGGTCACGCGAAGCGTTAGCTAAGCGTTTTGCTAGATCTGTAAATAACACGTGAACACTCGGACCCCACGGTTCAAGAGTCTCAACCCCAAACGGCTCAAAACTGTAGTTGCCAATAAGGCTATTATATTTCCGCCGTTTAAGGTTTTCAGCAGCCGGAGTGGCAAAACCAGCACAATGAGCTAGGAAATAAATACAACAATGTTTTCACATCTTCATCAAAGTTCAGGCACTTTAGTCACTGTGGAGCGGACCAGCATTGAGCCAAGCATTTTTATTGTCTATGTACTCCCCTAGATTATAATATGCTTGTTTGAATAGTATGCGTTTTATACAATTTTTGAATTTCGTCTCATTCAGTTCTAATATATGTGACGGTATTTTGTTATAACACTTTAACAGTATCCCATGAAAGATGTTGCTACTTACCACGTCAATCACTAGGAAGTCCAACGACCGGCCCGTAGTAAGGGGCCGCGGTGCCCTACCGCTCTGGGGGCTCTGCCCCGACACCGCTTGCCGCGCCCCCTTGCGGGGTCGCAGCGACAACCAACGAACAATAAATTATTCCAAGTCGTATCCACTATTCGACTTTCAATGGAGATACCCTTAAACTCCTAAAATAGTATCATAGTGTGCTAGATAACAAGTGATAAATAATATTTATTTATTTTTTTCGTGTTATATATTAATTACTTTGCATTCTACGCATTGTATAAATTCCAGTTCCTAAAACGTAACAGACAAATGTATTGCCATGCCATTTCTTCTTCACAGCTAAAACACTATGAAGTGGTGACAGTCCTTTGTAAAACTTGTAGTTCAAAATGTGATGATTCTCAGCCTAATTTGAATAAATGACTTTTGAATTTTGAAAATATTGATATGCAGCTGAGCTAGGATACCGGGCAAGGAGCGGCGCTGATGAGTGAGAAATATCTGCCAGTCTCCGGACGCCACTCGGTCACCGTCTTAAATCGTCAGGTGGCTAGCAGGGCGGAGGACATGGTGGAGCCTGGATGAAGTTGTCACAGGAACGTGGGGATTGGTGCAGGAAAGAGAATCCTTAGAAGTGGGCGAAGTTGAGCTGTGGTCAGATGATGAAATCAATCAAAGAAAAACTCGTGTATCAAATAAAAATCAAGTTTTATAGGAAGGGCTCCATTTGCTAGTGCGTCTTAATGCTAGTGACAATATTTACATTGTCCCCCAAATTGTGAGTCGTCTCTCTCGCAGGTACACTGCAGTCGGCCAAATTGTGAGTGGGGAGAGTTGCGGCAGTCATCATCGTTCGAGCAACCTGAAAGATGATGAATCAGCAATAGTGGAGATAAGGGATGTTCTATTTTCACCTTTTTAATAGCTTTAAATAGGGGTTAATTTTGAAATAATATTAAAAAATGTATTTGCTCCTTTCGTGACATGACTCCTCAAATTCAAAGCGTATTTATTGAAGTAGTAGAACGTTTGTTATGACAGACGGACACAGCGATCGACAGCTGCCTAGCCAGACAGACGACGACACGAATGGTTTTTGACGGCCCCGTTGGCGTAGTGATCTACCGCTGCGCTGCGTGGTGGGTTCGATTCTCGCAAGGAACAAATATTGGTGAGGCCTTCAGCTAGTTGTTCCTGGTCTGGCTGTTTGTGTGTGTGAGTTATATACATATATGTTTGTATACACACCCACGATACAGGAGAAATTCCTAGAGCGGGCTTAGTTTAAAAAAAATAAAGGTAGGAAGAAGATTACTATTCATAACTTTGGGGTCCATGTTGCATATGCATTCTCCCTCTGTTTTGCTCCGTGGCAGCAAACAGAAACAGTGGTCACCGTGCCAGTACTTGCAACTTTCACTCGAATAGCAAACTGAAAAGTAACAATGTATTTAAGTACGAAAGAAGAGACAAAGAATATGGTTATCCTATCCACTAATAAGGACGAGGTTTCTTCTATTATTTCCTCTCTTAAGCGTGACTGTGCCGCGGGCTGGGACAATATTTCTTAAAACCTTCTTATTGCACATTAAGATCTTTAGTACCGTGGGGTGCGAAGTCAGAAGTCCTCCACGCGTGCTTGGCGGCTGCTGGTCCCTTTCGATCCATCTGGAGGGAAGAGCAGTTGCTGGGCCGGTGCACCCTGGGCGCAACAGTAACTTTTTCCGGGGAATGAGGGGAAATGAGAATCTCCTCTTATGCTTCGGGGAGTGTTACTGTTGCGGCTAATTTTCTGACACGGGTGGGGTCCACCGGATGGACCGACGGGGCGTTCCTTTGCGTGACCATCTGTGTAGCAGAGGGCATAGCAGAGGAGCAAGAGCGGGCTCGGTGTGCACTTACCCTGCCTCCGAGCAGACAGAGTTGGTGGGTCCTTCTCTGTCACCGCTGATCTCGTAACCCTATCGAAGTGCAGACTGTGGTCATGTCTCGCAGCACTCATAGGACCGACGGTCTTGGCTTAACTGCCTGGACCACGAGGACGTAAACCTCTATAAAAAATACCCCGAATCCCAAGTGGCGGGAGCACCGCGAAGGGACGAATGGCTGACGGGTATTATCAGTCTCTAGTGCTTCCCTCGCCAGAGATACCTGCAGCCCTCTCTGGCGAGTAAAGCAACTTATTCTGCTTATCCTGATACACGGTCCCTGTCAGGATGGACGTATACTTACCTATTACTCGTGGGAATAAAATGGAAAATGAAAACCAAACCCAAACCGCCGGTAACGGCACAATGTGTGATGAGCGGTCGGAGTCCGACGCTGCATCCAGCAGAAGCGGGAGAGGCGCGGGAGGCTCAGAGAGCTCCCGGCGCGAGAGGGCCGGGTCACTTGCGGAGATCAGCAAGTTCTTCCGCAAGCGGCCCAGGCGGGATGGCGACAAAGGGTCGTCATCCGGAGAAGAGGAGGCCTCGGCTTCGGCCAGGAAGATCCCCACCAATAGGCGTGGCGGGATCAGAGGCAAGGGGAGGGGGCCTTCGGCCTCCGAGAGGTCGGCAAAGCTGGCCGAGGAGGGGCGTCACCCGGGCTCGACAGCGTGCGAGACTGACGAGGCGGATGTGGAGGAAGCAACTGGCGGCTCCGAGGCGGAACGTGAGGCCACATTTGCAAAGGAGGTGGAAGCCGCGCTGAAGCTGGTCGCCCAGAAGCAGAGGCCGTCCACTAGGGCGAAGGCAATGCCCGCGGCTTCCGCCTCCATCATGGCGGCAGCGGAGGCCAAATACCGGGCCTCGCAAGACGGGGAGATGGCTAGTCTGCGGGCGGACGTCGCCCGCCTTACGTCCGCCATGGAGCTTCTCCAAAACGAGAACGCGAAGCTCCGAGCGGACTTGGCCAGCCTGCGGGAGCCCGTCCCCCGCGTGGCGCCTCAGGCGGAACAGGCGGCACAACAACTGGCGGCACAACAACAGGCGGCACAACAAAAGGCGGCACAACAACAGCGGCAGCAACAGCGGCAGCAACCAAGCCGGCCCGAACCGGAAGACAACCAGGTCCTGGCACTGGTCCGGAAGGAGCTCGCCGCCTTCCAGCGGCGGTTCTCCGTGCTAGAGGGCATCGTCCTGCGGCCCCCCCTAGGGGCAAACAAGGAGGCTTCGGGCCCGGGGACGGTGTCCTATGCGGCTGCTGCGGCTGCCGCATCCGGACCAGGGCCGTCCAGTCGGCCCTCCGGCAGGGCCGTGTTGCCGCCCCCGCCCCAGCAAAGCCAGCCCCGGCAGAGCCGGCGCCAGCTGAGGCGCCTGCCAAGGCGCAAGCTAAGGGGAAGGGGAAGGGGAAAGGGAAGAAAGGCAAGGGAAAGGCGCTGCCAGCGACAGCGCCTGCTGCGAGCGGTCCTCCGCCTGCGGCCCGCCAACCACCTGCGGCACGCCAACAGCCTGCGGCACGCCAACCGCCTGCGGCACGCCAACCGCGGCAGCCGCCGCCACCGCCCTCCCAGCCCGCACAGCTCCCTACACCTCCCCCGGCTGAAGCCGAATGGCAAGTGGTCGGGGAGCAAGAGAACCGGCGGAAGGCGGCCAAAAAGGCCCGAAACAAGGAGCGGCAGCGCAAGTCTCGGGCACGCAAGATCGCGGCTAGGCTCCGCGCCCCGAAAACCGCCGCTGTAGTAATTACGCTACAGCCGGAAGCGGAAAAGAGGGGCGTGTCCTACCGCGACCTGCTAGCGAAGGCGAAGGAGACGGTGAATCTCACAGAGCTCGGGATCACCGGGGGCCTCCGGCTCAAAGTCACCGCGACGGGAGCGCGGATGCTGGAGATCCCCGGAGAAACTAGCGGCTCGTCCGCTGACGCTCTGGCTGAAAAGCTGAGAGCGTCCCTAAATGCAGACGAGGCCCGAGTGTCCAGGCCCGTTAGATGCGCAGACCTGCGCATCCTGGGTCTGGACGACTCTGTAACTGAGGAGGAAGTGGTGGCTGCCGTCGCCAGGTCCGGAGGGTGCTCTGCCGAGCAGATAAAGGCAGGCGCCCTACGTCCGGACTTCTCGGGTATGCGAACCGTTACGGTTTGCTGCCCTGTGACGGCGGCCAAAAAGATTGTGGAGGGCCGAAGGCTATTGGTGGGCTGGGTTTCAGCGCAGGTAAAGCTGCTGGAGCCCAGGCCTCTGAGGTGCTATCGTTGCCACGTGGGGCACCACGTGTCAGTTAAGTGCGCCTCGGAGGTCGACCGCAGCGGCCTCTGTTGGACGTCTGTCACGTGGCCGTAACTTGCTCTGCCAAGCCGCACTGCGTTGCATGTGCGGCGGCCGGCAAGCCAGGCGACCACCGGGCTGGGAGCGCGGCCTGCGCTCCGCCCGCTCCGCCCACCAAGGCCAGATCCGGAGGTAGGGGGAGGCCCTCCGCCGCCACTGCCACCGTCTCCGCCGCAGCAGCCGTAACTGCCGCAGCCGCAACCGCCGCAGCCGCAACCGCCGCAGTCGCAACCGCCGCCACTGCCGCTATTGCCGCCACAGAGGGGCCCTCGCAGGAGGAAGCTGACATGGAATGCCAGTAACGGCCCCACTCAGCTTCCTCCAGGCGAACATCAACCACTGCGCCTGTGCTCAGCACTTGCTGATGCAGAGCATGGCGCAGTGGTCGATCAACATTGCGGTGGTCGCTGAGCCGTATTTTGTCCTACCCAGGGATGACTGGGTTGCGGACTTGAGCGGCTCAGTGACCATCATATCGTCGGCCGCCGCCGGTACCCCGTCCCTTGAAAGTGTCAGGAGGGGACAGGGGTGCGTCGCAGCACGGTTCGGGGAGATCGTCGTAGTAGGAGTCTACTTCTCCCCGAGCCGAACTCTCGCCGAGTTCCACAACTCTCTTGTAGAGTTGGGTGTCGTCGTCGGACACTATTCCCTACCCGTACTTGTCCTCGGGGACTTCAATGCCAAGAATTTGGCTTGGGGTTCTCGTCTGACAGACGTGCGGGGAAGGATGGTGGAAGACTGGGCTCTGGAGACAGGCCTGGTCGTCCTCAATCGGGGTTCTGTCCCCACGTGTGTGCGGATGCGGGGCGAGTCGGTGGTGGACATCTCGTTCGCCAGTCCCGCTCTGTCACCGCGGGTCATTGACTGGCGTGTCATGGAGGAGGTGGAGACCTATTCCGATCACCGGTATATCCGGTTTGACGTCTCCACCCAGACCTCAAGCGCGCCGGTCGTACAGACCCCGAGTGGTCCGCGTTGGGCTCTGAAGCAGCTGGACCGGGAGCTCCTCCTGGAAGCCTCGATCGTGCAGGCCTGGGTGACATCACCGGACAGGCCTGCCGACGTCAATCACGAGGCAGGGTGGTTCCAGGAGGCCATGTCCGACATTTGTGACGTGGCAATGCCCCGAGTCCGGCCAGGAAGAGCCCGGCGCCAGGTGTACTGGTGGTCGCGAGAGCTAGCGTCTCTGCGCGAGGCGTGCATTTCTGTGCGCCGCCGGTACGCCAGGCATCGCAGGCGCCGCATCCGTCCTCCGGATGCGGACGCCATCGAGGCGGAGCTATACGAGGGATACAGAGCCGCGAAGACCGCTCTCCGCGACGCTGTCCTGCGGGCTAGAGATCTGGCCCGCGAGGAAATGCTGGCGACTCTCGACAGAGATCCGTGGGGGCGCCCCTACCTCATGGTGCGGAACAAGCTCCGCACCTGGGCCCCCCCTCTGACGCAGAGTCTCCGGCCTCAGCTCGTGGAGGACGCGGTGAGCGCTCTGTTCCCTGCGCGAGGGGAACATCCTCCCCCGCCTATGGCTCCGCTGCCTGCGGTGCCGGAAGAGGACCAAGAGGACGACGACGACGACATCCCTGCTGTGACTGGGGTAGACCTGAGAGCGGCGGTACGGAGGCTCAAGGCCAAGAATACCGCCCCAGGGCCCGACGGCTTGCCTGGCAAAGCCTGGGCCCTGGCATTGGAGGCTCTCGGGCCTCGACTGGAGGGGCTCTTTAGCGCATGCTTGGAGAGAGGCCAGTTCCCGCTTTCTTGGAGGACCGGGAAGCTGGTACTCATCCCGAAGCCTGGGCGCCCTGCGGACTCTCCGTCCGCATTCCGGCCCGTGGTGTTGCTCGACGAGGTGGGCAAGCTCTTCGAGAGAGTCATTGCGAACCGCCTCGCCGGGCACCTAGCGGGAACGGGGCCGGATCTTGCGGACAACCATTTCGGTTTCCGCAAGGGGCGCTCTACGGTGGACGCCGTCATGCGCGTCAGAGCCCTCACGACGGGGGATGCGGTCTCCCGGGGTGGTGTTGTCTTGGCGGTGTCTCTCGACATCGCCAACGCCTTCAACACCATGCCCTGGAGCTGCATTGGGGAGGCACTCCGGTATCATCGGGTGCCGACCTACCTTCGTCGTGTGGTCGGGGACTACCTGTCCGACAGGTCAGTTATCTACCCTAGTCACAGCGGAGAGTGGAACCGGCGAGAGATGTCGTGCGGTGTCCCACAGGGCTCGGTTCTGGGGCCGCCCCTGTGGAACATCGGTTACGACTGGGTGCTGCGAGCCGACCTCCCTAGTGGCGTCAGCGTCATTTGCTACGCTGACGACACGCTGGTGCTGGCACAAGGGGGGTCGTACGCGGAGGCGGCCGACGCTATGACACGCGGGGTTGCTCGTCGTTGAGCGGATCCGGCAACTGGGTCTCGAGGTGGCGCTGCACAAGTCCGAGGCCATGTGTTTTCATGGCCGAGGCAATGCGCCACCGTCGGGATCCTTGCTGACGGTAGGAGGGGTTTCCATCGGCGTCGAATCGACGCTGAAATACCTGGGGCTCGTCCTGGACAGCCGATGGAACTTCGTGGAGCATTTCCGACGTTTGGTCCCCAAACTGGAGCGGGCCGGCGCTGCTTTCAGGCGGCTCCTGCCCAACCTGGGGGGACCGAACGCCTCCTGCCGTAGGCTATACGCGGGGGTCGTGCGGTCCATGGCCCTTTACGGGGCCCCGGTGTGGGCGCGTTCATTGAGGCAGCGTGCTGCGAACCATTTGAACGCG
The DNA here is from genome assembly GCA_963859965.1 of Ceramica pisi. Classification (NCBI taxonomy): domain Eukaryota; kingdom Metazoa; phylum Arthropoda; class Insecta; order Lepidoptera; family Noctuidae; genus Ceramica; species Ceramica pisi. The sequence goes on from OY982551.1 coordinate 333,380, forward strand.
CCCCAAAAGGTGGTGGCCCTCAGAATGACACGAGGGTACCGCACGATCTCGCGCGAAGCGGCGGGTCTCCTTGCCGGATTGCCGCCATGGGATCTGGAGGCGGAGGTCCTCGCGCGCCTGCATGATTGGCGCGCGGAGGTACTAAGCCGGGGGGAAACTCCGCTGACGCGGCAAATTGTCGCGCAGCGGACGAACTTCCGGCGCGATCTCATGGCGTCATGGAGACGACGACTATCGCAACCCAACGCAGGGCACGCCACGATAGCGGCGGTAAGTCCCCTCTTTGAGGAGTGGCTTGAGAGGCGCCACGGCGTCCTCACCTACCGCCTGACGCACCTGCGTCAACCTCCCGAAACAACCATGTCCGGTGAGGACCTCCTCACCGGACATGCTTGTTTCGGGAGGTTCCTGCACCGAATCAAGCGGGAGGAAACGCCCGGGTGTCACCACTGCGAGGATCGACCAGAGGACACGGTAGAGCACACTGTGCAGGTGTGCCCCGCTTGGGCGGCGCACCGCCGTGTCCTCGAAACGGCGATCGGCGGCGACCTCTCGCGTACGGCCCTGGTCCAAGCCATGGCCCGGAGCGAGACGGAATGGGACGCCGTTGCCTCCTTCTGCGAAGCAGTCATGCTAGCGAAGGAGGTGGCGGAGGGGGAGAGGAGACCCTCTCGTCCCGGCCGCCGTGGTGGACGCCGCGGGCGTCGGGGGCCACCTGGTGACCTCCGGCCACCGTAGGCGCGGGCCTGTGGACGGCGAGCTATGGGTGGCTCGCCGTCCGTCCGTCTAGTGACGACAGGCCGTGTCGACGGCGCGTTAGTGTTCCACGCGCGCCTCAAAGAGAGTCAGCAACACAGAGGGGCCCGAAAGGGCCGACGCCTGCCGGAGTCGCGGGATTATTCGCAAGAGACACCGTGGCTCCGGAACACAAAGGGCAATGAAGGAACATGGATGGGTTTTAGTCAGTAGAAGTCTGACACTCCCTCCCGCTACACCCAGAGCGGGAGGAGTCATTGGATGGTTTCCCATCCCTAAAAAAAAAAAAAAAAAAAAAAAAAAAAAAAAAAAAAAAAAAAAAAAAAAGATCTTTAGTACCGTCCATTAGTCATGTCTACAATTTTGCGATGGAATCTGGGTACCTTTCCTAGTGGAAAGGTACCCAGATTCCATCGCCAAATTGTTTAAAATGGCACTACTCCATCCCATTCACAAGAGTGGGGACCGACACTGTATTAATAATTATAGACCGATAGCAATTCTGCCCGCCCTATCAAAAATTCTGGAATGGCTATTGAACAACAGATTAGTGAAATATCGAGAACCAAAGAACCTGTTGTCCCAGAATCAGTTCGGTTTTCATGCAAAGAAATCCACGGCCATGGTGGTGCACGGGCTGACAAACTTTATTTTATCTAACATTGGTCATAAAAAAAAGTGCTTGGCTAGCTTTTTAGACCTAGAAGCAGGGCTGGACTGGGACCAGAAATCGCCCCGGCATTTTAGAGGCCCAGTCGTTCCTCCTTTCTCAAGAGTGAGAAAACTAAAAACTAAGTAGGTACTCAGTGCCGGAAGCGCGGTGTCTGTGACGAGTTTTACTAAGGGTCCCCGAAAAGTAAACCGTTCGTACACAAAAACAAACTAACTAATTTGCTCTCAATTCATACCGGTAACAAATCAACTTAAAGTAACTGACGGGCTTATCTCTTTAAATTATACTCGAATTGAAGATCTTTTCAAAATCATATCCTAACAAAATGTTCCCTTTGCAACGCACACACAATTCCCCCACACCACACACTCACTCCAAATCACACACACTCACCTCAAACACCACGCACATTCACAAACATGGAGGATGTTTGTGAATGTGAGTGGTGTTTAAGGTTTGCATGATTTTTTAGAAAATAATTTTAATTAATATTTTTTTTAATTTTTATTTGTAAATCGTTTTTTATGAACAATATTGAAATGAATTGATGAGTTTTTTTATTTGAATACTATTATGCGAATGTTATCGTCTCCAGTAGGTACAAAAAATTATAATGTAAGGATTGTTATGGGCGCCTGGTGACCGCACATACAGGTTTTCTAAATTAGTTTAGGCAGCAGTCTTCCACAAATTAATTATTAAATCGTGTCTGTAGACTATTTAATAACTTTTTAACCGACTTCCCAAAAAGGAGGAGGTTCTCAATTCGGTTGCATGTTTTTTTATGTTTGTTGCCTCATAACTCCGACAATTATAAACCGATTTGAAAAAATCTTGTTTTATCTGAAAGGATATACTTGCAGATTGGTACCATTTAAATTGTATCAAAATCGGTTACGATCTTTGGATTTTAAATCGAAATAGCTGGAATTCGTCTACTTGGATGATGGTTTTATGTCATCCAAGTAATCGAAATTTCGTATTTTGCAGTGGTGTTGTTAGGTGTGGTGTAAGGTGTGCGACTAAAAAGTGAAAAATAAAAAACTTTTTACAAAAGAATCGACTTCCAAAAAAAACACTACAAAGTAAAAAATAACTTTACTATTTATTACTTTGTAGTGTTTTTTTTTTTTGGGAATCAATTGTATTTTTTTTTGTAAAAAGTTTTTTCTGTAATTTGTGGTAAGAAATTAATATATATAATTGTTATTATTTAATATATGTACAGTAGTTCGGCAACCTTTTGGGCACGTTTTAGGGGTCAGACTTTCATTTTTAGGGTTCTGTACCCAAAGGGTATCCTACAGAACTCAATTATTAAGCCTTATGTCCGTCCATCTGTCTGTCTGTCTGTCAGCGGGCTGTATCTCAAGAATCGTAATAGATAGATAGTTGAAATATTCATAGTCATAACAACAAATAAAATAATAAATAAAGTGGCTCCCACACAAGAAAAGTTTCATTTTTGAGTTCCGTTGGTTACCCTTTGGGCAAGGAATTTTAAAACAGAGCTTTTGAATATATTACACATACCGCCAGTACGAGGGGTGGGGAGTGGGGTGGGGCGTGGGGTGGGGCTCACACGCTCTGCACTGACCGCTATGCCGGCGGCAATCGACAACAGAACACAAGCGAACTTCATGCTCGGCCACTGTACGACAGTATGCCACCATCCACTACTACTGCTTGTTTATATACCTAATATGTTACATTGTGTACAGTAAACAACACCTCAGTCAACTACGAAAATCGACCTTAGGACTGCGCTATCTATAACGCAGTAAATGTCAAACAGTTACCTTTTTATGCAGTTAACTGTACTTACCGTATTATCAATTTGTTAATGCGTTTGTTTTGATAATCGAATATAATTGGATTCAAAAAAATAATTAAGTAGTATGTCATAAACACTGTGAAATTTCATTTGTTTCGCTGCGTGTATATAGCGGCAATATAGTTACACATATACTTACACAATCTGAAAATTCCAACTGTCTACCTATGATAACGGTTCTTGGGATACAGACGGACTGCGAAGCCTTAGTATTAGGGTTCCGTTGGTTACCCTTTGACTGCGAAATCATGAAAAAAAAAATTTTTTTTTTTAAATAAAAACATTCCTGGTAACCTATCAAACAAACAATCAAACAAACCTATCAAACAATGGTCGCAAGCAAGTACACATCTCTAGCACCTGTACTGATATCTCTGTTCATAGAGAGCATCATTTGTCTTGTAAAAAATGAATGGTTCGGGACGTTGACACACCTAAGATGATTACGAGAAAGAACGAATTGGTTCTAAAGCACCGCGCACACTAGCGGTGCTTTCACTTTATCCACTTAGTATTTTATCCACATAATTAGCGGAGTGTAGTAAGGATTTTTCCTGTTTTGAAAAACTTTTTAATAGGTGTTAAAATAGGTGTTTAGCCTAAAACTGAGTGATGCAGCCAAACACATGCAGCCAAACACGTGTTTTTTACTTTGTAGTTTTTTTATTTATTTTGAAGTCGGTTGTATTTTTTTGTAAAAAGTTTTTTATTTTTCACTTTTTAGGGGTAAAACCTAACAACACCACTGCAAAATCGCAGAAAAGCAAAATACGCAATTTCGATTACTTGCATGCCATAAAACCATCATCCAAGTAGACGAATTCCATCTATTTCGATTTGAAATCCAAAGTTCGTTACCGATTTTAATAAAATTTAAATGGGACCAATCTGCAACTATATCCTTCCAGATAAATCAAGAATTTTTCAAATCGGTTCATAATTGTCAGAGTTAACAAACATAAAAAAAATACAACCGAATCCTCCTCCTTTTTGGGAAGTCGGTTAAAAAACAAAACACTAAAAAATAGAAAATAACTTTAATTTCGGAAGTCGGTGTCAAAATACGAAGAAACTAACAAAAACACCGACTTCTGTAGTTCCGTATGTAGTGTTTTGTTTTTTAATTTGGAAGTTGTTGTATTTTTTTGTATTTCTACTTTTTATCGAAACGATGGTTAACTCTTTATACTGTTTTGGCCCAGTAGGTGGCTACGTTAATTGCAGCTTCGGTGGCATTCATTAAATACGCCAAAGCTTAGGTGTTTTTGAGAAGCAATGCGATTCACTTAACCTGTCGAAGTGAAGGCTTGGGTGGAGTGAACGACAAGGGAGTTTTCAAACCATACAAACAAGATGGCATGACAGCTCACTTGTCGTTCACCCCACCTAAGTGATCACGATGAGCTGTCGACAGAATCGACCGGCAGCTTTAGCTCATTTAGCTAAGCCAATACAAGCGCGCGCCTGTTGACGAATATTGTACCAAATCTTTACACCGCGAAAATGAGATCAAATGCATAACGTCATTAATGGAACATGCAGTTGAACTGGCAAATCAAAAGATTCAAAGTCAAAGTCAAAGTCAAACATTTATTTAAATTAAACCATTTACAGGCACTTTTGAATTGTCAAGGTCGGTCGGTCCAAAAAGATGAAGCTATTTGCACGTTCCAAAGCGTAGATCTCTATGGAGAAGAACGTGTAAGAAACTCCACGGACACTCTTTTAAAAATAGTAAATCGTTACAAAGCTTTGTTGACATCGTGTTGAAATTATACAAACATGTGAGAACGATGTGACGAGCATGAAACAGACGAGATGGACGAGCATGACGAAAATAAACGTCCGGAATAAGAAAGGAACAATTCAAAGAAATAATTAAAATAAATGAAAATAAACCATGGCAGCTGATAATTGACCAGTCCCAACCGACGACGCCATGACATGCGCCACGCCCATTCGTCTCAGCCATTTTGAATGGAGCCAAATAATTTAACGCATACGCCACCATCAGCTAGGCTTTTGAGTGAGCATGACACTCCCAACCGCCAGGGTACTTGAGTCTATACAATGCAAACACATACATATTTATAAATGTTGGTACTATTGATTTATCCAATTAACAGCAATGGATCAGTGTGTGAGTTAAATCTATACTAATATTATAAAGAGGTAACATTTGTTTGTAAGTTTCTATGTTTGTAAGTTTGTATGTAGGGGGTAATCTCAGGAACTGCGGGTCCGATTTGAAAAATTCTTTCAGTGTTAGATAGCCTATTTATTGAGGAAGGTTATAGGCTATATATCATCACGCTAAGACAAATAGGAGCGGAGCATTAATGGAAAATGTGACGCAAACGAAGTTGCGCGTGTCAGCTAGTTAAATATAAAAGTCATTAAAGACATCTATAGATATACTAAATACAAACATTATCAACACTTTTGACTTTGTTTACTTACACCCTAGATTGTCCAATGGAGCAAGACCAGAATGTTTCCAATCATTCTTATCTTGAATATAATCATCTAATTTGTAATATGCTTGTTTACATAGTGTGCCTTTAACATAATTTTTACATTTTCTTTCATTTAATTCTAATATGCCACAAGGTAATTTATTGTAACATTTAATACAGTACGCCATGAAAGATGTTCGTACTTTGGTTAATCTATAAAATGGCTGATCTAATTTATTTCTATTTCTGGTATTAAAATCTTTCTAACAGCATAAGCGGCTGAGCTTAGCCGCGCCGCAAGAGATGTTATGTGAGGTCCCCATTGCAATTTCTCGTCTAAAGTGATTCCCACGAAAACCGTCTGATCAATAAATTCCAGTTTTTGTCCATTCAATACGATGTCACAATCGTTACTATTGACATTTGGTAAAGTAAATTTAATACATTTGTTTTTTTTTCATTTAATACTAAGTTGTTTGCCGTAAACCCATCTTGAACTTGATGAATAGAGTTATTGACGTCATCAAGATTTTGTGACCGTCGCGTCGTTCTATCTTAAATATCAATGGTGTGTCATCAGCAAATAACACCATCTTTGGGTCATTTTGAAACAATTGGGGCAAATCGTTTATGTAGACTAAAAAGCGAAATGGACCCAATATTGAACCTTGTGGAACGCCCATTGTCATTTCAGACCCCAGTGAGTTCACGCCGTTTACCTGTACTTTAACCTGCCTGTCTTTCAAGTACGATCTAATCAAATCAAGAGATGTATTCCTAATCCCATAATGATCCAGTTTCAACAAAAGTGTTTCATGGTTAACGCAATCGAACGCCTTCGAGAGATCGCAAAAAAATCAAATGGCGTCTTGTGAATCTTACCAGGCATTGAAGATGTTTTTATTAGAGTGACGCCGGCGTCAGTTGTAGGTACAACGCCCTTCACCAAATCCAGTAGCTCCCCCGCCTACAACAAGCGTTCACTGAGTTGCTGTTGTGAAGTCATATTTTTCATAAATGTTTCTCAGTAAATACTCCTTATATAATAAATCATTTTGGAGACACTGAGTTTCTTTGTTATAATAAAATTTTCCCTACATCTATTTAACTCTTCAGTACAAACATTTAATCTATTAGAAAGGCTGACTCGGTCTTTTCGCAGTGAAATATTTAATTTTAGGAGATTTTGTTTTTTATTGCTCTCCTAAACCGTTTGATTATTCTCTTAATTTAATATATTTTATAAATTTATTATGACTCATAACTATGGGACATAGTGGTATGATACCCGTCAAATCTATAGTTATGGCTGGCTCACACACTGATTTTGAATGAAAACCTACCAACTCATCATATTATATATTGGTGTTAATACACTCTCTCTGACCTTATTGGCTTCTGCCTTCGATAGCGCCTCATGGGCATCACACAGTTCCTGTTCCATTTCAGAAACACGGTTCAAAGAGACTTCAAACGTATCACTGCACTTTTGAAATCTTGACACTTGATGTTGGAGTTGAGTATGTTGGTCAGCCAAGTCCATGTGCTGAATGTGTAACTACATTTTAACTGTCCACCTCGCCTTCTGCAATTTCTTGAAGCAGCTTTTGGTTTAGATTAGTTCGGAGTTCGTTTTATTATTACGTTCATTGAGAACTATAATGTTTTTAAGGTATTAAAAGAATCACTATTTTTAAAACGTTTTAAATGGACCACTAATATCTCTAAAACATGTTTTGTTGGATGTTCTTTCGTAATCAAACAAAAGAGCATACAGAAAATAGGTTCCGGAATTGCAGTACTTCTGCACATCCAGTTCCACACACTTTTAGGGTACCGTAGCCAAATGGCAAAAAACGGAACCCGTATGGATTCGTCATGTCTGTCTGTCTGTCCGTCCGTATGTCACAGCCACTTTTATCTGAAACTGCAAGTACTATGCTGTTGAAACTTGGTAAGTAGATGTATTCTGTGAACCACATTAAATTTTTTACACAAAAATAGAAAAAAAACGTTGGGGAACCCCCAAAATTTACTGAACTGAAACTCTTACTACTTGGAACTGAAACTCAAATTTTTATTTCATCAAACCCATACGTATGGGATTTATGGAAAGGTCTTCAAAAATGATAAAGATAAAAGATAATTTATTTGTCAAAAATTCGTTTACATAAACTGACTAATCCAGACATGCAAGGTATTTAATAAATAGTATTATCAAGCATCCGATGTCCGTCCATATGCCTGTCTTTATGTGTGTTCAGCGGGCTGTATCTCGAGAACCGTATACACAGTTGAAATATTCACAGTTTCTATAGCAGTTATAACAACAAACAATAAAAATGAAATGGCTCCCATACACGAAAAGTGTTTTTTTTTGGGTTCCGTTGGTTAACTTTTGGGCACGGAATCCTAAAACAGCGCTTTTGAATACATACCGGTGGGCCTGACGGTGCGTGGGGTGGGGCTCACATGCGCCGCACTGACCGCTATGCCGGCGACAATCGACAACAGAACACAAGCGAACTTCATGCTCGGCCACTGTACGAGAGTATGCCACCATCCATTACTACTGCTTGTTTATATACCTAATATGTTACATTGTGTACAGTAAACATCATCAATACATGATTACAAAATAAGCTCTTGTGTCTCAACTTAAAACATTTAATACAAAGTGTAAACAATAGTTTAAACATCTATTTTTAGGGTTCCGTAGCCAAATGACAAAAAACGGAACCCTTATAGATTCGCCACGTCTGTCCGTCTGTCTGTCTGTTCATCCTTATGTCACAGCCTTTTTTCCGAAACTATAAGAACTATACTGTTGAAACTTAGTAAATAGATGTATTCTGTGAACCGCATTAAGATTCTCACTCAAAAATAGAGAAAAGAAATTTTGGCACATACTTAGAACTGAAACTCAAAATTTTTTTTCATCCAACCCATACGTGTGAATCTATGGATAGGTCTTCAAAAATGAAATTGAGGTTTCTACTATCATTTTTTCTAAACTGAATAGTTTGCGCGAGAGACACTTCCAAAGTGGTAAAATGTGTACCCCCCACCCCCTGTAACTTCTGAAATAAGATAATGATAAAACAAAAAAATATATATGATGTACTCGTACATTACCATGTAAACTTCCACCAAAAATTAGTTCGAACGAGATCTAGTATGTAGTTTTTTTAATACGTCATAAATCGTAAACCGCAACTTCTGCTTATAATATAACACCTACAGGTTTGTATGGAACCCTCGGTGCGTGAGTCCGACTCGCACTTGGCCAGTTTTTAATATTCTGTGGGCGTGAAGAATTGTAACGACTTTTTTCAATTTTTACAAAGAATTTTTGAAATTAATGTGATCAACTAAACGATTATTTCGATGGTGTCTCCAAGTGGTCAGTGGGTCAATTCAGATACGGCAATACTGTATGAGTTCAAACCTGAAATAAGAATTCAACTTTTTGGAAATTTCAACACCATTTTTAACTTCTTCTTTGGTTTTAACAACTTAAAAATAGTGAACTGAACAAAAAAACAGTGAATCGATTTTTCATACGGATTCTATTCAGATTAAAAAGAAAACTTCTTTCATTGGAAAAAAAAAAACTTTTGTAAAAGTGAAATATACCATACTTACGTTATCAATATTCGGGACAATGATAACGAACATTGTATTAATTACAAAAGACTTTGTTTTTTTAATTAAAATGGGGTAGTATTTAAACGCAAATCAAAAAAAATTCCTTTTTCTATGCAATAAGATTCCGAATTCCCATTAAAATTACTGATTGCACAGCAAAATATTCAACTCAAAATATCACATCTAAATATAATATAACTCAAAGGTGACTAACTGACTGACATAGTGATCTATCAACGCACAGCCCAAACCACTGGACGGATCGGGCTGAAATTTGGCATGCAGGTAGATGTTATGACGTAGGCATCCGCTAAGAAAGGATTTTGATCAATTCTACCCCCAAGGGGATAAAATAGGGGATGAAAGTTTGTATGAAACTTTGTCAATTTTAAACCGATCGGGCTGAGACTTTGCATGCATAAAGTTACTATGACGTAGGCATCCCCTAAGAAAAGATCTTGATAAATTCCACCCCTAAGGGGATAAAATAGGGGATGAAAGTTTGTATAAATCAGATTTTCGACTGATTGAACTGAAATTAAAGATTGGAGCTACTATGAAATTCAACCCCCATGGGGATAAAATAAGAGATGATGGAGGATGTAAATGTATTAGTTTGAACCTATCAGTACCTAATGGAACGAATAAATTAAGACGAACAAAATAATTATTAGTTCTAAATGTTGACAATAGATGGCGTTAGTGTATTTTCAAACGCGCTATCGTTGTGTTTTCACTGAGTTACATATTATACCCGATGATGAGTGGCCGCCGTATCTAATAGTACCTACATACTATACCTAAATATTTCTAGCGGATTATATGACGATTTTGGCTGTTCTTTTCTTGGCATATTTTGGATTGCATTTGCTTTGTTTCGGTTTAGTAGTTTTGGTTATAGACTCTGCTTTGTATTTGGCATTTGTTTTGTTTTCGTTTAGTATTATAATAGTACTTATAGGTATTGTCGGTTAGACTTTTTTAAAATGGGTAGGTAAAGAAAATGGAGAAGTTGAAGAATGTACTGTCGTCCCTATTGTTGGTGACGGTGCATGTTTGTTTCGTGCTCTCTCTTATTTAATGTACGGAACACAAGATACCTAGAGCGATGGAGGTGCGTTCAGAAATTGTCAGATATGTGGTTAATGACTGGAGCAAGTTTTCAATTATGACCCACGACAGAAATGGTGATAACTACGTAACACCTGACGAATATTTTGCTGATATGATGAAAAATGACGGATTTTGTGAGTTTAGCAGCAGGATTAATATTCCCATTTAAGTTTGAAGTTTATAGAAACGGCCTCATATATACGGAATCTGGATCTAACGATTATCCAGTAAGGCGATTACGATTCAGCCAAGATTTGTCCAGTGGGCATTTTGATGCCTATCTTCCCATAGTAGCACAGAAAATTACTCGGCGTCGTATGGAGGTAGCTATAGAAGAACATGATTTTGGAATTGATACACACCTTCGCAACTTAAAGTTGATAAGGGTTTTCAGGAGGTACCTGTTTTAGAGCGTGAACATTCACCTATTGTATCTTCAATAAGAAAATTTAATAAGAAGTTTATTGTCCCAATCTGAGTCTGTGACATTAATAGAAAAAAAGAAAACCAAACGTAGGGCAAGGTTTACTAATTACACACGAGTGTGCGAAAGGGGAAACTGTATTTACACCACGAATCCCATTAATACCTAATGATATCCCGTTCGAATTTTAACGATTACAGTTTCCCCTAAAATTCTGCTTTGTCATGACAATAATCAAGTCTCAGGGGCATTTGCGGGTATTGACTTGAGAGAACATTGCTTCTCTCATGGACAGTTGTATGTTGCTTGCTCACGAGTAAGTTCACTTAATAGCTTGATAGTTTTAGCGCCTAATGACAGATTTTAGTTAAGAAGATTGTGTACGAAGAAGTTTTGTAGGCCCAAATTTTTTACACACGCTAAACAAAAGTAAAGCCGCAAAAACTATACCTTATTAATAATAATACTTCTTAACGCGAGCGAAGCCGCGGGCAAAAGCTAGTAATTATATATTACAGGTATGTTTTTTATAATTATGTATTTATGTTTATTGTATTCTGATGTATTTATTAGTAGTTAATAATATGTTTCAGTTAAGTTAGTTTACTCTATTTTTAGTTTCATTCTTTGTTTCTACACACTGTGTCTATGTTTCTTTTCCCACTCTCGCATGTTTGACAAATAAATGATCTTTTATCTTTATCTTTTATCTCCTGTCACAGGTCTGCTGGAAGAAATTTCATATGAAATTAGCAGTACCTTTGTGCTCTATTCTCTGTGTACTTTTTCTTTTTTAAGTTTCTTGTGTGTACATAAATAGATAAACCCGTAAGGTAACTACGAAAATCGCCCACACAACCCTATAACGCAGTAAATGTCAAACAGTGATCATTTTATGCAGTAAACTGTACTTACCGTATAATCAATTTAAAATAAATGTTAATGCGTTTGTTTTGTTACTCGAATATTATTGGATTATAAAAAAAAAAGTATTGTGTCATAAACACTGTGAAGAAATTTGATTTGTTTCACTGTGTTAAATATGATTTCTAAATGTTTTCAATACTTCACGGACTGATAACGCACGGCCTGACTTCTGATTTAAAATCATATATAGGTATTATATTTCCACTGGGTAAGAGGTCTATCCCTATAGGAGATGTTTTTAGGGTTCCGCACCCAAAATGTAAGTAACGGAACTCTATTACTAAGTTTCCGCTGTCTGTCCGTCTGTCTGTCAATGGGCTGTATCTCAAGAACCGCAATAGGTAGATAGTTGAAATTTTCACAGAGTGTGTATTTCTATTGCCGCTGTAACAACAAATAATAAAAATGAAAATAAAAATTGGGGTCCCATACAAGAAACGGTTTATGGTACGGAACCCTTTGTCTGAGAGTCCGATTTACACTTGGCCGGCTCTTTTTACAGTTTTTCATATTGGTTAATGGGAAATCCCTCCGGGCTCATATTTAGAAATTAATTTAAAGTTGTTACTTTTTGATAAATAAATATAGCCCTGTACTTCATCCAAAAAACAACTTTCAGGCTGCTTTTCCACCAAAGATGTGCTATGCAACGTTGCTATGGATGCGTTTGATATCCACCAATCATATTCATTGGTCCACATAGCATAGCACTGGTGGACAGGGACACTGATTCAACTAAGCTACGTTTTTTATGTGAAAGGATGCGAACTATAGATGCGCTATGGATGCAAGCTACAGATTGTCACGAGTGGTGTAGCTATGTGCAGAGCAGTGCGTGCCTTCCCTATTGTCATAACGTCGCATAGCTCGAGCTGTGCATCTTCCTCGCACAGCTACCTTGCGGCGGCGAATTTTCATAGCACATCTTACTCCCCCCGCTACATCGCTTAGCATCAGTGGAAACGGTAAAATAGATTCTTAGCTTAGCTTTTACAGTCTCGAAGCATAGCAGCTCTTTGGTGGAAAAGCACCCTAAGAGACCAAAAAATACAAGCAATTTCAAAGATTACTTTAGATTCTTATAAATTCTTATTGCATGGTATTAAAACATGGCGTGTGTGCCGAAGTAAGTCAAATAAGAGATATTCACGTTAACATCGGTATGAGTCAATACGTTTGGCGGCTGATGAGTTGCGGAGACAAACACAAACACACGACTTGGGAACACATTCATTTCTCATAATCCAGACGCGAGAATATTGTTTTTTAACTCTGCCAAGTTTTATGAAAATTCTTGTTGTATCCTTACCTTATGTTTACTTACATGTCTAGTTTCTTGTTAGCAACGTGATTTATACAAAAGGGTTAAGAGGGGCATTCCGTCCACTAGCGCCGCCAATTGTTTTTTATTAATCGTGGTAAATTTAAGACACGTAGATAAAAAAACGCTCTGTAGTGTTTTAAAGAAATGTATTTATTATTTTTTAAGAGTTATGTTTTGTACTTTATTACATAAATAGTTGCCAAAGTCGATATCCACTTTTAGCAATACAAAAAATACAAATACAAAATCCTTTATTTCAAATAGACCAGTTTACAGGCACTTTTGAATAGTCAAGGTATGTCAGTCAAATAGATGAAGCTAATTCTGCCGCGCTAGCGACAAGAGTAGCAAGTTATTCTGCAACAAAACAAACTCACCGACCCTATCTCCAGCGCGGCAGTTGCACGTTCCAAAGAGTAGATCCTATGGAGAAGAACGTGCAAGAAACTCCATGGACACTCTTTTAAACACTGCCTTTTTACAAAATCATGGTTAGATTATTTAATGAGTCTATACAATGCAAAGATAATCTTACAATCTTCAGCAGGTCCAACAATGTTTTCACATCTTCATCAAAGTTCGGGCATTTTAGTCGTTGTGGAGCGGACCAGCATTGAGCCAAGCATTTTTGTCGTCAATGTACTCCCCTAATTTATAATATGCTTGTTTGCATAGTGTGCGTTTTACACAGTTTTTAAATTTCGTCTCATTTAGTTCTAGTATATGTGGCGGTATTTTGTTATAAAACTTTAAACAGTATCCCATGAAAGATGTTGCTACTTTAGCAAGTCTGAAACCTGGTTGAACTAACTGATTCCTATTTCTAGTGACATAGTTATGTCTGTCGCCTCGTTTACTGAAAAGATGTAGATTCTTTCTAACGTACATAATATTTTCATAAATATATTGACAAGGGACCGTCATGATGTTAATTTCTTTAAACAGTTCTCTTAGAGAATCTCTCCGGCGCAGATGGTAAATGGCTCTGATGGCTCTTTTCTGAAAAATGAAAATAGACTCGATGTCAGCAGCCCGTCCCCAAAGTAAAATACCGTAAGACATTATACTGTGAAAATAACTAAAATAGACTAGTCTAGCGGTTTCAACATCTGTAAACTGGCGAATTTTTCTAACAGCATATGCTGCTGAACTTAGCCTTCCTGCAAGAGATGTTAAATGAGGACCCCATTGTAACCTTGAGTCTAGCCTAATCCCCAGGAAAACTGCTTCTTCGACTAATTCTAGTTTCTCCTTGTTCAATATTATGTCACAATTATTACTTTTGACATTTGGTAAAGTGAATCGAATGCACTTCGTTTTTTTCTCATTTAACACTAGATTATTAGCAGTGAACCAATCATGTACCTTCATTAGAGCGTTATTTACATTGTCAAGATTGTTTGCATGTCTATTTACTTTAAAAATCAAAGATGTATCGTCAGCAAACAACACCATATTGAGTTTATTTTCTAAAATATAGGGCAAATCATTTATATAAACTAGAAATAAGAAAGGACCCAAAATTGAGCCTTGTGGTACCCCCATTTTCACGATTAATCCTGTTGAATTTTTGCCGTTTATATGAACTAGCTGCTGTCTTTCATTTAAAAACGATTTTACTAAGTTCAAGGCTGTTTTACTTAGTCCGTAATGCTCTAGTTTCAGGAGTAATGTCTCATGACTCACACAATCAAACGCTTTCGATAGGTCGCAGAAGATACCTATGGCATCTTGCGCCTCTTCCCACGCATTGAAGATATGTTTTAATAAAGTTACACCAGCGTCAGTTGTACAGCGCCCCTTGGTGAAACCGTACTGTTTGTCATGTAAAATATTATTCTCATTAAAGTGACTGAGCATTTGATTTAGCATAACCTTTTCAAACACCTTGCTGAAAACCGGCAACACAGAGACGGGTCTATAGTTATTGGTATCTTTACTGTCCCCGGATTTGAATAAAGGAATAACTTTACTGTATTTCATAAGGTCAGGGAAAACCCCTTGATCTACACACAGATTGAATACAAAAGCTAAATACGGTGCTATAGTGTCAATAATGGAGGCACAAACTTTTACAGACATACCCCATAGATCTTCTGTCAATTTGACCTTGACTTGCTTAAAAGCTTTTATTAATACAGTTGGGGTTATATGCTTAAAGTTAAACTCAATTGGGCAGGCTGAAACATTCGCCTTCAATAATTCAACAGAAAGTGAGGGCGACGAGTTTAAGGTTTCAGTAGTTTTAATTGGAATACTGGTAAAGAAATTTACAAATTCTTCAGCGACTTCTTTGCTTTCGCTTATGAGTCCACGTGAAGTTCGCAATGTATAATCATTATTATGTTTTTTGTTCCTGTTCGTTTCATTATTGATAATTTTCCAAACTGTTTTAATTTTATTCTCTGCTGATTTAACCTTGTTGCTTATGTATAGGGCCTTTGCTGCCTTGCAAGTATTCTTAAAAATTTTTGAGTAACTAGCTACGTACTTATTAAAAGTTTCCGTGTTGATAAAAGGCTTAAGGCCATAAAGTTCATAAAGTCTTTCTCTACTTTTTCTGACTCCTTTAGTTGCCCAGTCACTAAATACAAATTTAGGGCATATATTTCTAGTCTGCTGCTTAAAAGTGGCATTGAACTCAGTTTGTACTAGTGAAAATAATTCTCTATACAAAATATTACCATTGTTCATTGTGAAGCCCTGGTCACTTAACTTACCGATTAAGGTGCTATTAAATTTATTTAATTTGCCGGTTGTAATTGGCCTGGATTGTATCTGCACTTTTTGGATTGTCATGTTGGACTCAAAAGATACTGTTAGTCCACTGTGATCGGAAGGCAGATAATTAACAACAGCTTTGTCTAAGAAGTCACAGCAACAAAAAACATTATCAATACATGTAGCAGTATTAATAGTTATACGGGTTGGTTCTTTGAACATATTTGACAAATGGAATGATTTAAATAGATGTAATAACCGACCACTCTCTGAATTATTTTCTAAAATATTAATATTAAAATCGCCACAGACTATCACTTGTTTATTATTACTTGCAAGTTTTGCCAGCACATCTTCCATTACTGACTCAAATATAGAGTAGTTTTGATAATTAGGGGGTCTGTAAACGCACACTATGATATGCTTATCCAGCTCAACACAAGACAGCTCAATGCTATGTTCCACTGACAGTTCAACAATGTCTTTACGCGTTTTAAATTTAATACAGTTTTTAATTAATATTAGTGAACCACCACGCAGCAATGATTTTCGATTAAAACAACTGCCTATACTATAATTGTCATAATTAATTAACATTTCAGTATCCTTTAACCAATGTTCAGTTATGCAAATAATATCAAACATTGTTTTTTCTAAAAATAATTCTATTTCCAACTGTTTTGAAGCAAAGCCTTGAATATTTTGGAGAAATAAGTTAAAGGATTTCTGCTTAGCCCCTTTTTTTTGAGTGCTAGAAGATACCTTATTGTTGTTGAGTTTATCTAAGTTGCTAATGGTACCAACTGTTGTCTTATTCCCTAGTTTAAATTATTGGATTCAGAAACCATAACATTAGTATTATTACTAATGTTGGTGTTAATTACAGGGTACTTCGACATACTAATTATGTCTGAGTTAATATAATAAACTAATAGCCTCGCTATTTGACGTCTAAAACTAATGGGCAAATACACTGTATCCCTAGTCGACCTAAGTTTATCAACAAAATTGTTGATGTCAAAAAATAAAAATTTATCACTATGATGACTAGCTAAAAAATGCATTTGATTATTTAACCTATGTATATACATATTCTTCCTATTTGACAACTGCTCAAAGTAGGGAAAAGCACACAATATAATTTTCTTACACTTAATTTTCAATAATTTATCGACATAATTAGTGATGTCATCTATTGTAACATTAGAACTATTACCTACCAAAATAGTGATAGTGGCATCTTCATCATATTTATTCCTAGTTATAGATGACATAATCTGTTTGTAGGAAGTATGTGGCATACAATGATTCTGAGAAGAAGAATGACTCAGGTTATTACTAATTAATTTTCCTAACCCTTTCCCTAAACTATCTGAAAATATAATTGAGCAATCACTACTACAAGGGAGAGACTGACTGTCAAACTGTTCAACTTGTGATGAACCTAGTACCATATCTGGTCCATTTGGGTTGGGGATACAATGCCGAGCACTTCCTGACTGGGACATGTCCACTGTTGACTGAAGTTGGAGAGTGTCAACATTGGATTCCCATGGCAAAGAACCATTAGAGTCTGTGTCTTGGCTATCCGTGTGTTTGCTGCATATTTCCACCAATTCATTTGTAGCAAGAATATGCTCCTTTATTTGATTCTGAGACATAACATACTTAGTATAAAGAGAGTGTAGAGACTCCTCTAGTACTTGAATTTCAGACTGTAGGCGCTGTGTGTCAATCTCATAAATATTCCTACTGTCTTCTAATTTAATTTGGTAGTTGTTTAATTTATTAATGAAATAAACACGTTCTTTCCTTAGTTTTATATTATTGGAATAGTGTTTCTGTTGTTTTTTGAATTTATTGCATTTATTAATTATTCTATTAAGTTTTGCATATCTTTTAATTTTATTTTGACTTACTTGGTAACTATTATTACTAATTTTTAATAAAGAGTCTTCAGTAAGGTCTATTGTTACTAAGGAATTAGGGTTACAATTTGTTTTCATCAATTCATTGTAAAGCTGATCTGTTTCCCGAACCCGAGTACATTCTTTTTCTCTTTGTAATTTGGTAATTAACAAATTTGCATGAATTAATTCCTCTTCTAGGTCCCTAACTTTACATAAAGCCTCCTCATACAAGTTACTACAGGTACCGAAACCATCTGTGATCACCCGCAGTTTATCAATAATTACCGTTTTGGCTATTTAGCCATGAGTTATGTATTAAAAATCGCTCTCAAAAATAATAGATACATTTCTTCAGAACACTACAGAGAGGTTTTTTATCTACGTGTCGTAAATTTACCACAATTGATAAAAAACTATTGGCGGCGCTAGTGGACGGAATACGCCCTCTTAACTCATCATCTGCCCAGTCAACCGCCCACCCCAAGATAGTTGGGCTTTCAGTCAAACCGTTGAATAACACGTTGACTGGGTTACACGGTACTTCTTGGCAAGACTGGTGGCAGATATACTGGCGTTCTGACTAGTAAGTTATGTAAAGAAAAAGTCTTGCTCCAAATCTTATAGATCGATTCTGTTGTTTGGTACATCTACAAACTTCTGAAGCCCAAATACGGACACGTAACGTAAAAAACTGGCCAAGTGTAAATGCCAACCTTTTTGTTTTTTTTTTTTTTTTTTTTTGTGAAAAATTGAAAGATGGGAAATCATTCAATGACTCCTCCCGCTCTGGGTGTAGCGGGAGGGAGTGTCAGACTTCTACTGACTAAAACCCATCCATGTTCCTTCATTGCCCTTTGTGTTCCGGAGCCACGGTGTCTCTTTCGAATAGTCCCGAAACTCCGGCAGATTCATCGACCCCTTAAATCACGTTGCACCCTACACACAAACAATGGTCGCCACAAATAGTAATATATCGATAGAACAGATCTCTAGCACCTCTACCGATATCTCTGCTCATAGAGAGTATCATTTATCTTATAAAAAACGAATGGTTCGGGACGTCGTATCACACACCTAAGATGATATTTACGAGAAAGAATGAATTTGTTCTAAAGCACCGCGCACACTGGCGGGAACGACTTGCATTTTATTTGCAGAGTAAGTTACGAGCTAAAATGTCACTTTTTACAGCCTGTAAAAAGAGCTATTTTATACACTTATTTAGCAGAGTCTAGTAAGGATTTTTCACGTTTTGAAAACTTTTTAAAAGGTGTAAAAATAGAAGTTTTTTTTCTACATAATTTGGCGAGTTTAAGGCAAAAATTATACGGCGTTTAAAAGCCCAACAAATTGGATTATTTGAGCACACTGGTACAATTGTTGAGGTGTTGCCAAATAGTGCCTCTGTCATTTCTCTGTGATTTGCCGTGGTTTTGCCGCGCAATAATGACATACAAATGTGGATAGGTATGTAGGGACACAATGTACAAGCTTACTCAGCGTAATAGTATAGTTGCCGCGCGGCTGCGCCCGTGATACAGCGAGGATTTTCAGTCGCTAATAAACTACAGTCGTAATTGGTCGTTTCTATTAAATCTGCACCCCAATACGAAATCAATTAGAACACAGAAACTAAATATTACCTTAACCAGCAATAACCCTTAAATGTATACATAAATAATGTAATTTTACTTTTAACAGTATTATGTACGCACATTGCTCATTTATATCCCATGCCTACTTTTTTTCGGGTTAATATAATATCTTGTGACACTAACAAATAACGTGGCTTTCTATAGGTAAAAGGATTACCAAAATTGGTTCAGCAGATACAGAGATTACCTCTTATAACCTCACAAACTCACAAACTTAGTAAGGACTGGTTGGTGCCCCATTACATTTGAAATGTCAAACGGGGCCTCTGCGAGTTGGTTTCGGCCCCTCGTCCGCCTGCCAAAGGACCGGGTCTCCAGGGACCCGAGAAAGTAAAAAAAAAAATAATTGTAAAGATGAGTGTACACAGTGTACGGGAGGGAGCACAAAGAGAGGATTTATCTAAGTTCTTACGTGAACAGATAACATCGGGATATGCACGTACGAAGTCACGGGTAAAAGCTAGTGTATTTTTTACAAACTATTATAGGAACTGAGAATTTATCAAGTTGAATGAAAGTTAGCGAAATAAAATAACCGGCCAAGTGCGAGTCGGACTCGCGCACCGAGGGTTCTGTACAAACCTGTAGGTATATATTATAAGCAAAAGTTGCGGTTTACGATTTGTGACGTATTAAAAAAAAACTACTTACTAGATCTGGTTCAAATCAATATTCGGTGGAAGTTTACATGGTTATGTATATCATATATAATTTTCAGTTTTATCGTTCTCTTATTTTGGAAGTTACAGGAGGGGGACACATTTTACCACTTTGAAATTGTCTCTCGCGCAAACTACTCAGTTTTGAAAAAAAGATATTAGAAACCTCAATATAATTTTTGAAGACCTATCCATCACACGTATGGGTTTGTTGAGTTTTAGTTCTAAGCATGTGGAAACCCCTAAAATTATTGTTATTTTTTTCTATTTTTGTGTGAAAATCTTAATGCGGTTCACAGAATACATCAACTTACCAAGTTTCAACAGCATAGTTCTTATAGTTTCGGAAAAAAGTGGCTGTGACATACGGACGGACGGACAGACATAACGAATCCATAAGGGTTCCGTTTTTTGCCATTTGGCTACGGAACCCTAAAAACGAAGGTAATTTAGTGATTGTCTCTTTGGCACAGAGGTTATCAGAGTGGCAGCCGAGCGTGGAATCTAGAATAGATTATAATTATTGGATATTCTCCGTAGCAGCTACTTTTACATGGAACCTAACAGAGTTATCAGTAGCAATGTCTTCTACTTTACACGTACTCTAACCCTCTGGGAAGTACTAGGAGTGCCAACGTAGGTAATTCAATTCATTCATGAACAAGTATGTGATGTATGTGATACCGAAATAACACAAGATCTGATCAGGGATTCAGGAACTCATCATTATAAACAACTTTTACAATGACTGCCCCGTACATTTATGTTTATTTATTTATTTATATAAACAGTAAATAACACCTTTACCACATCAATGCGCTATTACTACCCACAAAAAAGAAAACAATAAAAATACAATTAAAAAAAAACATAGAATAAAATAAAATAAAAAACAATTAAGATACAAACTCAATGAGATTAATTATTTATTATGTTAAGACTGAAGAGTTGTTTTAGCACAGACTTTTTTTTATCGATTTTCATGGTTGGTCTCATAGCAAAAGTTGTTCACAATACAACACAGCGACTTGTTTTCAGATTTTCGTTATTTATGTTACACCTTGTATGGTGACCCAAAATTAACGCAAGATTTGAATTTGTCGCAATTTGCGCAGAGACAACTGTATAACAAACCAATCCCGGTTTAATGGTACAATTATAAACTCATAACACAGAAACTGTTTTAAAGAATAAATTAAAAAAAAACATACTGCAAAGCGTTGGACCTATCCTGTGTACTTAAAAAAAAATACATAAACAAAAACTGCTTTTTCTAGTTCAATTCTATCTTGAAAAAAGAAATCGTATCGTTATCCGACCAGCAGATTTTTTAAAGGTTTGTCACTTTGATGTCGTACTGTCGCGCTGCATTTGTCTATGTGTGTGGGGCTAGTCTGGTGCTTGACCTCGAGACTAACCTCGAGATGTATTCATACGTCGCACTCCTTCCGCTTCCTGTTATTTTTAAACAGTGTACAAATTCCCTCTTCACATTTACTCAACTTAATTACATCACACATACACAGGAATTCAATTAAAATTCAGAGTTAATAGCTCTCCAGCAAAGATTAGTGAGTAAACGAAGAAAATTGAACAGCGATTTTTACTTCAATTTGTCGTCGGTTGCACACTACACACACTACGTCGGTTAAACACATTGAAATTTAGTTTCGAAAAAGCCGGCCAAGTGCGAGTCGAACTCTAGCACGGGAAGTTCCGTACCATAAACCAAAAACAACACGTGACTTATTTTTGTTAGTAGTTTTATTTTCTATTTGAAGCGCTTATAGTTTATCCTTAAAATAAATGTGTACAAAACTATTGGTACAAGATCAATCTGTCTCGCCTTTTCCCAATATACATAAATATTGGGGTCAGCTTCAAGTATTACCAGTCTAACCGGACTGAGCTAAGTACCAGTATGTTACGTTGAGCGGTTGCCTATCAGACCTCAATTACTGATTACACGGTACTTCATGGTAAGACTGGTGTTAGATTTTCTAGTGTCTGTTAAAATCCATAACGATTGCCAAAGATCTGCAAATGACAGCTGAGACCAACGTTTCTTTTTCAGTCTACAGTTTCTTGTATTGGACTGATTTCACTAGTTAATTACACAAATTAATTTACCTACTCGGAAAGCGAATAAAATCTGTACTTTGTGTCAATAAAAGCTGTACTTTGTGGTTCCTCGTTTTAAATATCTGTTGGCGAAGATACAGATGTAGATTTTGCAGATTATTGATGTCTGACATTTAAAAGGCTCGTCAATTAATTGAAACAAAATATCCGGACCAAACATTGTTTTAATTTAACTTATTAGAGATAATGAATCATAAGATCAATATCAAGGAATTTGTTTCAAAGGAAAACTTTTTCCTTGAAAATAAGAACAGGAAATATATTTTTAATGAAGAGAAACGATTTCAGATGTATACAGACGAATTAAATTAAGTAAAAAAAAAAAAATACCATTTTCTTGTTTGTGGTGAATAGGCTGCCTTGTTGGTCTCATTGAAGTGCGTGTTAGACCATATGCATAACGTAAACGAAGCATAACAAGTGTGAAGGATCGAAACAAGTTACGTTCTTTAGTTTCTGCCTATCTATCTATCTCGACGGCACAAAGCGTGAATTAAGTAATTTAGCTAAAGTAGGGGCCAGATAAACTTGCAATAAAGTACATCGACTTTTCCCTAATATCTCTTCGTAGGTATGCGAAAACGAATTATTATTATTTATTTAAATCGAACACAAAGTATTCATATTTTGGTTAGTAACACTTAAAGCTATTTTAGTAAACTTTTCTTAACACAACTAATGAAATAAAATAAAACTAATTCATATACCTATAATTATGTCCGCTACCCGCTGCACCAGACCTGCAGCTGTGCACACGGGTCCAGTGTTCCAGGAACGGACAATCAGGCTTATCCACTATCACCTTTAAAATGCTGTTGGTGCTCATCCGAAGCCTTCGCATCAGGGATGCTGTTCGTTTTCTTATAATGGCTTGGAAGCTATCTGTACCAGCTTCAGCAAACATGCCCGATGCGCTACAAAACCGCGAGAGCCCCAACAGCACTCTAAAGGCGTTGTTATACTGCACGCGAAGAGCGTTGTAGGCCCTCTGCGTATGTCTAACCCACAGGCTGCACGTGTAGAAAGACTGGCAGAACGCCTTGAACAGCGTGACTTTCACTTCTCTAGTACATCGCGCAAACCTACCTATAAAAACCTATGAAACGTATTTCGTAACAATAAAGTTTAAAGAATCTCGATAAATGACGGATCAGATCTTAACATCCGTTTTTAGGGTTCCGTATCAAAAGGGTAAAAACGGGACCCTATTACTAAGACTTCGCTGTCTGTCTGTCACCAGTCTGTATCTCAAGAACCGCGATAGCTAGACAATTGAAATTTTCACAAATGATGTATTTCTTTTGCTGCTAAAATAACAAATACTAAAAAACAGAATAATATAAATATAGGGGCATTGGCATTGGGGGTATTGGCCAGTTTTTAAAATTAAATCTATACTATATATATACCATATATATATATATTATATATAATATTATAAAGCAGAAGAGTATGTTTGTTTGTTTGTTTGGTTGAACGCGCTAATTTCAGGAACTACTGGTCCGATTTGCAAAATTCTTTCAATGTTAGATAGCCCATTTATCGAGGAAGGCTATAGGCTATATATCATCACGCTAAGACAAATAGGAGCGGAGCAGTAATTTTATAAAGCAGAAGAGTTTGTTTGTTTGGTTGAACGCGCTAATCTCAGGAACTACCGGCTCGAATTGAAAAATTCTTTTTGCGTTGGATAGTCCATTTATCGAGGAAGGCTATAGGCTATAATATATTACATCATGCTATGACCAATAGGAGCGGAGCAGCAATAAGTAATGTTGCAAGCGGGAAAAAAGCTTCCGTTGCCGCTGCGCTGCGTAAACGGTTTAAGTTACGCAAAAATCAAGAATTACGAAATTATGTATTCCTATTTAAAACTTCAAAAAAAAAGTCCTCGACAGCATATAATGTCTATCCCTTTAGGTTAACTCACTACAACCCTTTTTATGGAAATCAAATTTGTTCTAAAATAATGCATTGAAGAGTTTGTTTGTTTGAACGGGCTAATCTCAGGAACTACAGGCAGATTGCATCTTCAAAAATATTTGTATTGTATTCTTTTTGCAACCAAAAGTTATTTAATAGGGCAAAATAAATAGTGGTGATTCTGATACAACTTAACATTGTGTGAACTAGAGGGTGATAGAAAAAAAAATGATATTTAATCGTTTATTGCAAAATCATAATCTAGAACTTGGGCTTATTGAAATAAATAGCTTATTAGAGTTCATAGTGGGTACCTAAAACGAAATATTGAGTGGCTATAGCTTCGTAATCAGGACAAAGCTTATTGGATGTTACACATTATTGCCTAACACGGCTCATATATCATCACGCTAAGACAAATAGGAGCGGAGCATTAATGGAAAATGTGACGCAAACGAAGTTGCGCGGGTCAGCTAGTATGTCAATAAATGAAGGTGGTTATAACAAGTTTAAATCGCGACTATCATAATATGCATGTGTATGTTGTTACGATTTGATTGATATTGCAACAGAAGTGGCGGTTACTGAGAGACAATAAGATTTCGATCCTGAGAATCAATTTCAACGAGCAGATATTGGCGCTCAGGCCGGAGTGCAGTGGATGACTCGAGCAATCTCTCCGGGTCGTGCTACAGATTTGTATTTGTCTTGTTGCATACGAATGGTCTATACGTGTTGACAATGTCTAGATGTATTTGAGATTCTTGTTACTTTGAATCAGTAGTGTTACAGAGTAGACTTTATTTTATGTAGATAGGCTTTCGTTTGACCACAATCTCACTTGATGGAGAGCGATGATGTAGTCAACGATGAAGCCTAGAAGTAACTTCTGCATTCTTGACCTAAAAAACCCCCAGACCTTCAGGTTGTAGCTATTAGGAAACACAGACTCCGGTAAGGAATTCCATTCCTTATCTGTACTTACAACTATTCCCAAAACGTTTTATGCGTAACGGTGGGATGTCCGGTACCGATGACGCATCGGTAAAAAACTTGTCGTACAGATATTGCCCGTTATGACACCAGTCCCTTCTAATAATAAAAGAAAACTTGTTTTGTTTAGATATATAGATACCCCTTCGAAAAACATGCCGTCGGAGTACGTACCCATGTGTAAAAAAGCAAAAAATAAAATAAACGAAGCAAAAAGCCTAAAAAATCATTTAATTGATAACCGACTTCAAAAGTCGCCACCTCAAGTGTGTCCTTTCCTTAACACCATAGTTAGCGACGCTGTGTGTTTAGGCAGATTCATGCGACGCGCCATCCCGCGGTCTGAGTGTTATCTAAACGGCCCATTTGTCGCACATCGGCGCAGCCAGACCCACTGCGACGGTTTCTAACGTTTTTATACGTTTTACACGTAAATGTAGGAGCTCGTAGCTAAACAATACCGATCGAACTGGTTCGATCAGCCAAATTCGGTCTGTGGATGGGTGACCACCCAGTACATCGAGACTCCGCTGTGTCTCGGTGCGCACGTTAAGCCGATGGCTCCGGTTGTCATTTGAAGATCTTTGACAGTCCTTACGGATAGACCGAACTCCGAAATTCTGTCAGCAGTTTTTCCTAGGTCCAACGATATAGTTATCGTAAGACCTGGTACCATCATATTATTTTAAATAGTATTCAGGTAACTTCTGCAGTGGTTAACTATACGGACCTTGTAGAAACCAGAACAAATATCCGTGCGTTCAGGCGATTTTGCCATACCTATTACTGGAATCAAAAGTAGCTCACAATTTAGGACCCATTCTTTTCAATGTTAATATTATTAAATAATCCGTGGTGCTTGGCAACTGGGCCTAACCCAGTTGTATATGTCCCTTGGTGCCTATTGGCCTAGCTCTAATCTGTCTCCTGCTTGATAAGGAGGGAGTGGAAATTATATTTATTTTTTCCTTCTCCTCCGCTGTACTCTTCTGAATGATTTCGTTGCGGGATCCAAGACAGTTGAATCGTTACTCCAGGACTCGTCGGGCTTATTAGCTCGGCGTTTTTCTGGTGGTCAACACTGTTGATTCTGGCTTTCAGGAGTTGCAGTGGCTGGGAATGTGTGGCGGGCACGTCCCAGACCAGGTACCGGTTTGTGGAGATCAGATTGGCAAGTAGGTGGTACTCGGCTGCATTTGCTGAGACTGGCTGAAATTGTTCGGCAGATTAACACGTAAATGTAGGTTTTATGAAGGTGTATTGTGATTGAAAGTAGGTTTAGGATTATATTAAACGAATCAGCGTGAATAAAATATTATTAAAAGTGCTGCGTAATGAGAGATTCTACACGGACTTTATGTTTTGCAGGTCAACAAAATAAACCCCGAGGAATATTTCTTTCATGAGCTGAACTGCCTCTGGGTTCGATTCTGGGGTCGAGCAAACTGTTTTTCCACCTGGACTTTCTCCGTAGCAGGAGTGGCGTGCGGAGCCATTAGGCAAACCCAAAGAATTTTTTATATTGATAATAAGAAAAACTTTAAATTAGAAGTTTAAAGTTAATGTTCTTATCATTTGTATGATTATGTTCTAGGCTTTTGAAGTGGCTGTGACTTTTTATTGCACGACACACGTTTGAAGTAGGTATCGCCGGGTCTTGTATTAAACTTTCGCCACTGCGTAGCAGCCCGGATTCTGGATTTGTGTTTTTTTCTTTGTTCATAAAGGAGATGGCAGTTTTTGGCATTACTGATTTTGGAAAGGTACAGAATTCAAAGCTATTTCAAAAATTAACGCTTATTTTTATGAGTTAATAGCCAGATTAACTTTATTTTTGACAGTGGAAATAAAATCTCGACAATAAGAGTGGATAACTTGATTTTATTTAGCACAGAGGCGGTCTTTATTTCTAAAGCCATGGGATACGAGGCTTTTTAGCACTGTCATAACCATAACAATTTGATAGTTTTGTTTGTCATTGAAAAATATAAAAAAAAACATTAAATTAATTTGCATAATGTTTTAATTAATTGTGTATACATAATTAAAACAACTAAATCACAAAAAATAAATACAAAAAAACTATGCGAACAGTTTACGAGGACTTGATCCAGCAAAGAAATGTTTATTGCTTATTGGCAACACTAAAACCCGCGTGTCACATTTGTTGTGACATTCCACTGAATACGTCAGTGTGACATTCGCGATTCCGATTGTTCATGTTCACATTCGCTCGCTCCTTTGCTTTGTGCTCATGTGCTGGTGTGAATGTTTTGTGCTTCCAAAGTTTTACGTGGATTTTTACAACGACCTGGCTTGCCTTTGGATTTTGAAGACTCCTACCTTTCTGTACAACTGTTGCAAGACTTGGACCTCGACGTTTCCTACTTTTATATGATCGACCTTGGCGCTCTATCTTGGACACTGATATTACTTAAGTTAGTTTATGTTCATCTATCCTTTGTGTGTTTAACATTACGAGTCAACGTGATGTCAACCATGGACCGCTGCGTAAACTGTAGAATATCTACAAATCGTTGCAGTACGATAACAACACATTCTTTGGAAGATGAATCCATTCTATCGGTCATTCGCTCCTGGATTGCTCCTGAGCCTGTAAGTTCATTTACTATGCACCTATTTTATGAAAGACTTCGATTGGTTTTTATAATAATAATTTAACCTTAATTCATTTTTTTTTTAGGTGTGCAATCAGGATCGTCTATGTAACGCCTGTTGGGTACTTGTAAACAATTATTTAAATCAAGTACACACTACGCCTGAACCACATCCACCTTCTTGTACCCTTGGGCACCGACAGGTGTGTGTCAATTGTGGATCATCTACAGCATGTTCAAGAAATCACCAACTACGGACTGATTCGGACAGAGAACGAGGCATATATAATGTGGTTCGAGAATGGATACTACCCCGACAAGTAAGTTAATTGTAATATATTATTTTCAAACTTATTCATTAAGACATGCATAAATCATGGGACATTACTCATACATCTGAAAACGAAGTAGCTGATATACTACATATACTTATTTGTTTGTAAATATAATACTTACTACTTTTTGGACTTTGGACATACATACTTATGAATAGTCTGGCTCTAATACCAGCTGGGAAAGTTGCATTTGCTGAGAAGAGCTTGCAATGAAGTCATCAATTAACTCTTTTCAAAACAAGCTTAGATACATTACATAAAAATAACATTCTGATCTCAATGTCAAAAATTGGATGTCCCCGCAGTAATATATATAATATTATATTGACGCATAATGTGATTATGCATCAATACATTTAGTATTATTAGTTTTCTTTTATAATGTGTTCACACTTATATATAAAATCCACATGTGTGAGTATGTTTTACATAAATGTTTTATTGTTGCAGCTACGGACTACAAACAATGTCTGTCACCGTTGCTGGGTGAGAGCACACAAAGCTTCTCGTCATTTTGTATCCAGGGCATCCACATCGTCAAGTGGGCGCTCTCATCTTGACTCTGAAACTTCTGAAGGTACACTTGATAATGTATCCATGACCCATGACAGTCCTGAAAGACTGCCTCAACGTGATCCTGAAACTCCGCCTCAACCTAATGTTGAAATGGTGTCTGAAGCTAATGGAGATAATGAGCCTGCATCTGATTTTGAAGATCATCCCGAACCTGTTGTTGAAGATCAGCCTGAACCTAATCTTGTAATTCAGCCCATATCAAGAAGACAAGAGACAATTGTGTTGCCTGATTATATCAGAGCTGTAGACTCTGGGTCAAGGTGCATTATTGAAGGTTGTCAGGGTAGTGAAAGATTCAGGCTACCAGTTTCAACTAGAAAAATGCTGCTTTTACAAATTAATTATTATGTACCAGTAAATAGTCGCGTGTGCAGTAACCATCTAAATACAGAAACATGGGACTTTCAAGCTGGTATTAGTGGTTATTCAAATGCATTTAATGCAACACATATACAAGATATGTTGAATTTAAAGAGCACTAATGTTGTTGTACCATAAATGAAATGCGAAGAGGTAAAACGGCTCTCGCTGCATTCTTAATAAAACTGAGGACAGGTGAACCCAATGAAAGGTTGGCATCACTATTTCAAATTCCAAGGAGATCTTTGGAGGTGTTGATGGCAAAGGTTCGAGAACTGTTGCTGTTGTTGTTCGTTCCAACTCACTTGGGAGTAGCACATATATCAAGAGAACAAATAATA
Source organism: Ceramica pisi (assembly GCA_963859965.1). Taxonomy (NCBI): domain Eukaryota; kingdom Metazoa; phylum Arthropoda; class Insecta; order Lepidoptera; family Noctuidae; genus Ceramica; species Ceramica pisi. The sequence goes on from OY982551.1 coordinate 362,768, forward strand.
CAAAGAAATCTATTGATACCCCGTGGATTGTTTGGAGTTCAAAGTGATGGCCAGGAAAACCCTATAGTCATAGCTGATGGTTCATATTGCTACATACAAAAAAGTTGTAATTATCAGAGATGCCTTGCCCTTGCTGAATGCTTGTGGTTATAAAACCCATGTTCCAGCTTCATTACAGAGGGGTGAAACGCAACTATCAACACTAGCAGCAAACAAATCAAGGTCGGTTACTATTTCTAGATGGGTTGTAGAAGCAGTCAATGGTAGGTTTAAAAGAGATTTTAAATTGTTTAGACAGGAATATTTTAACGTAGCCTCAAAACATGTTATGATTGATTTTAAAATAGCTGCTGCATTAATTAATCGCTTTCACCCTCCGATAACTGATAGAAGTGATGCCGGGGAAATCCTAAATATAATAAATGCGAACATGTTTGTAAACAATCTTTTGTCTGATTTTGTCAATGTTAATCAACTAAACAGAAGACGAGCTGATTTTGTAAGTGTTACTGTTGAAAATGATAACCTAACAGATTTTCCTCGGCTATCATACAGTGAACTTATATTAATTTCTCTTGGAACATATCAAATAAAGCAATCTCGCTCCTATTATGGAGAGCACGTAAGGGCAAATGGCACCTATATTATAGAAGTATGCAGGGAGGTTGACAGGAGTCTACTGGAAGAGCTGTCAACATCAAACACATCTTGGATTTTACGGGGAAGAATTAGGTCTAGACATGTAGGAAGAAAAATATACTTTGTTTATATTTTGATTGACAGCTCTCTATGTGGCCGGGAAGCTATAAAGCAATACTGTTGCAATTGCATTGTTGGACGAAGAACAGTAGGATGCTGTGCCCATATCATGTCAATCATCTGGTATTTTGCATGGGCACGGCATCAAGATAGCCTGTCTCCCCCTGCACCATTCTTAGATAATATATTGCTGATATATGATGATGACCATGAATAAAATATAATACCTACAATACTTATGAGTTTTTAATTTTACCTTAAATAATCCTGTTATCCTTAACAGGATTATTATTCCTTATGTGCTTAGATTCTTAGATATGAGTCTCTTAAAAACTCTCCTGAGTTTCCTGTGACTACCTACATAAAGCTGACGGAGTAGGTAGGTACACTTACCTAAACTGTCATTAGGTAAATGATCAGTGTGTAGGTAAATCATTGAACTAAACAAACTTCAACAAGTAGTTTTCAAGTCATTAGAAAGCATAATTAGCAATATGTTATGTATACAATAAACATTTATGCGTTATGATAGAAATAGAGTTGAAAGACCCTATATGTACAATCATTAACGCACTTAACCTCACTTTTACAAAAATTACGATTTCTCTTTAACCCTATTATTTTAACGTTTTAATTTTTTTTTAATTATAGCTTATAATATTCCCTATCAAACCATGCCACTTTGATTTCTGTAGAAACTTAAAAAGTTTAATGCCAGCGTTCTATGAACTTCTGCCATTCTCCTTTGTTGACAATACTAATAAATAAACCTGGTTGACCAACTCCCCGTACTTTGATAGTTCTTTTTTTATAACTTTGTATTTATTACCTTAGGGATACTATTCAGGTACTATAAAACCGTCCTGTTCCTTCGCACGCGACACAGATGGCGCCACCTATCGGTACTAGTTCCGAACTGCACTAACTGTAGTTACTCCAATATACCGACTAACTTTAGTGTAGTCCACACCAAACCGAGCTGCGAGCTTATGATCTCTAAACTCACACGCAAAAACAATCTCCTCTGGGATTAAATAAGTTTTGTAACGTTTAGACCGTTTTGGTGAACTAGCTTTTTGTTGCGACTTTGCTTTGAAATTATTGTTTACTAATCGCTTCCAGGGTTACTTCTATCACTGTACTGTAAATAGGAACAAATACACTTTCGCATTTATAATGATAACTAGTATTTATTTACAGATTTTGAAGTTCAAAAATTGTAATTCCATAAACAAGTCTGAGCTTGTTTTATTTTGAGAACAATAAATATATGGCAAGTGCCGTCAAAAGGCTCAGCCGGGATTTAAACCTCTGATCTCAACAGAATGGGTATGTTACCCTTAGGGCAGCTTGCTAGCGTTTACACACAAAATCTTAAGGGACTAGGGATCACAGAGAGGTTTAAAAGTACCGCTTTAGACCTTTAGGCACACTACTGGCACACGAATAGGACGATCTCTGCGCACACCACATACAAAAGAGAACACAGTTCAGCAGTTATGTATGACAAGATGTCCGTTCATGTCGGATGTTCAGCTGCACCCATGATGATCTGAAAAATGCCTATGATCTGAGAAATGTCATTTACAGAATCAAAAACCAATACATCAAAAAACTCGCCATGAATACTTAAATGAGCTGCCAATTCATTTAATGGAGGTGGAATCGCATTTCACTTCTTGCTCAGTTTACCTACCTATGTTTTCAAGGAAAGATTTTACAGAATTGACCGGCGGTATAGCTATGTATGTATGGTAAGCCAATGGATGCGAGGCCACCCTGCAGCAGTGAACGTCTTTCGTCTGTTATGATGATGACGATAGCTATGTATGTAAATGTACCATCATCTGCCTGCCTTTCCCAAGTATACTAGGGTCGGCTTCCAGTCAAACTGGATTCAGCTGAATACCACTGTTTTAAGTGGAGCGGCTGCCTACCAGACTTCCACAACCCATTAACTGGGTAACACGGTACTTCTTGGTAAGACTGGATTTACTGGATTTATGGTTTCTGATAATCCGTAACGACTGCCAAAGATCTACAAATGACAGCTTACCGAGGCACAGAGGAAACTCTGTATGTTAAGATGGTCACCCATCCACAGACCAAACTTGACAAGCGTTGCTTAACTTTAAAGATCGACCCGTGCGGCTGTTATTATTTAGCCACGAGCTGATGTATGTAAATGTACCGTCGACACAAAATAAAATGAAGAACCAACAATATTAAGCTTGGGCATCAAGCTTGGCCAATCAATGAACTCGATTCAAAATTCAGGTCGAACAGCTCTTAAGAATTTCCTGAAAGAAAAAATTAATACTAACATTTTCAATTTTCGTGATCTCAAAGTTTAATCTAGATTCTTTCAGTTCGCAGCTGTGACGGGTGAGGGCGACGTTTCCAATCTAGTTTTACCTTCAGATTTCTTCTGAAAATCAAATATTTTCCTCCTTTAATGTTATCTAGTATTACTTCAATCAAACTGCCATGTCATTTCCTAACTATGTTTGGCTCAACCAACCAGATGCAACTGAATACCAGTATAGCACGGAGTGACTGGCCATCTGACTTCTAAAATCCAGTGACTGGGTAACACAAAAACCCTTAGCAAGACTCGTGTGAGGACTTCTGGCTTCCATCTACCCGTCTGGATGTCATGATCTACAAATGATAGCCAGGAACAGCAGCTTATCATGCTTTCCTGAGCGTGGAGAAGTCTTAGTCTTGTAATTGGATAGTCGGCCATCCCCTGTTAGTTAGCAATGAACATAATTGATAGAACGAGCCTTGCTACTATTGTGTGTGTCGTGGATAAAGTTATCATATAATAATTAGTTGCTGATTTGAGTAGGTATTGTAGTAGTGGGTAGTGGTAAACGCCGTGACGTCAGTTGTAATGGCGGCACGTGCCGAGCGCACTTTGGATCGAGACACCAACATGCTATGGCAACTTGGAACAAAACTAAAATTTACTTTTTTAATTTAAAACAGCGCCATCTATCAAACGTTTAAAGGAAACAAAATGGCGGTGTTGCTACAGTTTATATATATTATTTTATATTGGGAATTACTTTAATACATTAATCAAGAAATAATAGAATACATAAATTATTACATAATTAGGTTTATATCATCCAATTTTAATTGAAAATGTTATATTTTTGTATTTAAACGTGCAAAAGTTGGTTTTTGTATGGCCACACTTGAATTGCAAATGGCTGCGTGAGAGTCTAACTCGTATGACGTTGAGAAAATAAAATGGCATACTAAACTATTCTGTAGTTTTTTTTCGTTTATTTCGTACGTATGCATTTTGTAAATAGCAGACACACTAATCTCTCATACAATATACATAATATCCTAAAGGATTGAACAGTGCAGCAGCTGTTTACACCTAGCTATACATTTATTTTTATAAATAGTTCCTTTATCGGAAAACTAGATGACGCTAAGTTCGACAACTTCTTAATAATATATTAAAACATACGGTAGAGTTGCCTGTATATAGCCAGTATACTATAGTAGTCTTTGGACACCAACTAGGACACTCGTCCAGAACGAAACTGTCGGTTTACTTATTTCAATTACATTTAACAGTTTTCTTTAATCTATACTAATATTATAAAGCAGAAGAGTTTGTTTGTTTGTTTGGTTTAACGCGCTAATCTCAGGAACTACTGGTCCGATTTGAAAAATTATTTCAGTGTTAGATAGCCCATTTATCACGAAGGCTATATATCACGCTAAGACAAATTGGAGCGGAGCAGTAATGGAAAATGTGACGCAGACGAAGTTGCGCGGCTTGGCTAGTTTAATAGAAAATCCTTGTAACTACAATTGTCTGACAATATTTGACATAAATAATTATGCTGTACCAGTTTCTTAGGCACACTACAACCTTTCACTAGGAGACCAACCCTGAAAAATCGATAAAACATCTCCTTTTTTGTATGTTTTGTATTTCAGGGTCGGTCTCAAACTGTACTGTCACCCACTGGAAGGTCGTTACAGTTTTACTTTACATCCTGTTTATCTTTCATACATAAGTGCTAATTTCTTAGAAGCAAGCCAAGTTTATCAGCGTGTGTATGGCACGCAGTGAATCCTTTCTGCTTCAAGAGCACTACATGTGGAGTGAGTGCGGAGAGGGTACTAGCGTCAGGTCAACAGTGTATCGAGTTCACTTCCGGAGATACAGAGTGAGGCTTGGGTATTTTTGTAACATCATATCCGTTTTCTGAAAATCAAGAAGAAAATATATTTATTTACAAGAACATGTACAACGTTACATCCAATCCATCCTACAGTACAAATTATAAAAAAAAAAACACAATAGAAAGTTTTGTAAAAAGAAAAAGGTTGACAAATCAGTAAAATCAACAGAATATAAATAAACACCCAAGAATATTATATCCAAAGCATTCTACAGTACAAATTATAAAAAAAGGAACACAATAGAAAGTTTTGTAAAAAGAAACATGTTGACAAATTAGTAAAATCAACAGAATAAAAATAAACACCCAAGAATATTATAAAACATTGAAACAAAAAGGATAAATATTCTATCAGTGAATAAAAAAAAGTTGTTGTGAAGATACAATCAGTCAGTTGTGTGGTTGTTGTGTTGCAATAGGACATTTTTGAATAAGTTCCTAGGATAGAATCCCAATTTGGGGAAATTGATCTTTACATAAAGAATTTCAGTTGCAGCCGCGTTCAGTTCAGTTGCAGTATGCACCAATACAGCTTTATTGGTACATACTTGATGGGACTTGTATTATTGGGACTTAAATAAACAAACTAAAGAACTGTGATGATGTAGGTAAGCTTCCTTCTCCTTCTTAATTCTTTTCTCTTTCTGAACGACTCCTTCAGAAAATCGTCATCTGCTTAGCCTTTTGCAACTACGCTGGAGCAGCAGTTTAACGATGAGCAGCTAAATACCAAGGCAGCAATGCTAAGGAGTAGAATTCCCTGCCAGCGTCTGTGTTTCCTAATAGCTACAACCTTAGAGTCTTAAAGTTAAGAGTGAATAGGTTACTTCTAGGCAAGCGTGCTCCTGCATTTTGACCATATCATCGCTTACCATCAGGTGAGATAGTAGTCAAACGTTTGCCTATGAATAGTAAAAAAATACCAGTATTTTACACTAGTTTCCGACCGAACCTACTAAAAAGTGCCAACAAATCACTTTTCAAGCAGTCTGATGTAGTTGGTGACATAAAATCTCTGTTTGAACTAAATTAAACGCCAACAATTGTAAATACTTAAAAATCATTTGTATAATTAGGATAGTTATGATTAGGATGAACCGAAGCGTACAGGAGCTCGTGGATTAACAGCCGCACTGATCGATTTTCCAGTTTAAGCAAGGTTGGTCTGTGGATGGGTGACCATCTTAACATACCGAGTTTCCTTCGTGCCTCGAAAAGCACGTTAAGCCGTCAGAAGCCAGTAAATCTGACTCCAGTCTTGCCAATAAGTACCGGGTTATCCAGTTACCGGGTTATGGAGGTCTGGTAGGCAGCCGCTCTACGTAAAATACTGGTATTCAGCTAAATCCGGTTAGACTGGAAGCCGACCCCAATACAGTTGGGAAAAGGCTAGGCTGATGATGATTAGGATGAAGCGACTTGCTATCTGACCTCCACAACCCAGCGACTAGGCAAGATACCCCTCCACTTCCACCCCATGTCTTCACTATTTCCAACCCTTCCTGTTACAACTCAACCGCAGCCATTTAATCTCGGCTCATATGTTTTATGCATGGCTTGGACCGAATGTTTGATCAAACCGTATTGTTCCCCGGGGCGTTGGCGCAAACATTGGTGGAACGATTATCGTCCAATTATTTGTCGTGCTAACAGAATCGTGTTGAGTTAAGAAAGACTTGGATTAGTAGTTTGTGTTATGATTTAATTGTTTATTTAATGTTGTCTTTTGAAGAGAAAATGGCTGCGAAAGGATGAAGATATTGGCTGTAATGTTCTAATACGATATCTCAGCACGCCAAGTGATCACAACACAAAAAACCGGCCAAGTGAGAGTCGGACTCGCACACGAAGGGTTCCGTACCATATACATTATTTTTTTATTATTTGTATTATGGTTCCTGAGATACAGCCCGTTGACAGACAGACGGACGGATGGACGGACCGGCCGCGCAGGCTTAGTAATACGGTTCCGTTGGTTACCCTTCGGGTACGGAACCCTAAAACAAAATAAAGTATTTTTAAAACGTTTGCGAGAGAACTTACAACAACAACATAATAAGTAATTATATTATAAGCTGTCTTTTTCCAACTACATTGGGGTCGGCTTCCAGTCGAACTGGATTCCGCTGTTTACCAATATGACACTGGTCTTAGCAGGCCCCATGATCTACAATTGCCAGCCCGCACTAACGGCTTAACGTGCTTTTCGAGGCACGAAGGAGTCTCGGTACGTTGAGATGAGCACATTCTCACATTACACAGAAAAACCAAAGCCATTCACATCACATATCGCCATCAACTCTAATATAACACTGAATTCTTATCACTACACCTAAATGCGACCTTTCCAATTTTACGCAAAGAAATGACATTTTAACTACAATCTAAATGTAACTCTATATTAGGTCAGCTAAGGTTGGTTTTGGAATGTGTGGGGAGAGTGTTTAGAGATTTGAAGGGATTTCTTGAAGGCAGGCGGAAATCGGGAGCCTCGTCCTAAAGACACTTCTTATAGAAGCGGCGAGCGTGCCAGTGGCGGCGGAAACGAGCTCACTCAAAACACTCACTGTGACACATTGATAACACGTATCCTAAATAGTTGTGGCACAGTTTCTGAGAGGAAGAGGAATTACTTCGTAACGAATGTAACCATGATTTTATAAACACTGACAACTTGTTTAACAGTGTGTCCATAGAGTTTCTTGCACGTTCTTCTCCATAGGATCTACTCTTTGGAACGTGCAACTGCCGCGCTGGAGATAGGGTCAGTGAGTGTGTTTTGTTGCAGAACAACTTGCTGCTCTTGTCGCTAGCGCGGCAGAATTAGCTGCATCTACTTAACTGACAGACCTTGACTATTCAAAAGTCCCTGTAACTGGTCTGTTTGAAATAAAGAACTTTGTATTTGTATTTGAAAGAAATTCTCTAGAATAGTAGTAGATGATGATAAAAAATTAAGGTCTATTTTGGTCACAGAACAAACTTGTATGATACGTTTCGTTTAAATACAATCAAACTTCACTTATAGAGTGGATTATAGGAAGACTTAATACCCCTTGATATTCTTTCAGTATATTATTGTGAAGCGTAGAAAAAACTTTCTTCTAAACATTGATATAGAGTTTGTTCTTGTTCCAGTTCACTAGGTCTTAGACCGGGTGAGCAATAATCTTTGATTTAATTAATCGTATCATCCTTCAGGATATTGATTTCGTCAGCTTACACGATTCCGAAACTCACTGTCACACTATCTCACTACCTAGTGGTTTTTTGTTCTTATAAAAACGTTGTCCCACACTAGGAATTCCTCCTGTATCGTGGGTGCGTTTACAAACATACAAAGTCATATACACAAACAGCCAGACCCGGAACCACAATCTGTTGGTCATACAAATATTTGTTCCGTGCGGGAATCAAACCCACGACACGCGATGCAGCAGCCGATCGCTTAACCACTGCGCCAACCGTGCCGGTTGTACTTATAATACCGGTTTGTTCAATTTTTATGTAATGATTTTTATTTATTAAAAAACTCATAATTAATAAAATTTTCAGACGTTCAAAAATCTTAAAAAGTACTGCTACCCCTCCCTTAATTCGAACCAGTAGTTCCTGACATTAGCGCGCTCAACCAATCAACCAAACAAACTCATCATCTGCCCAGCCTTATCCCAACTATATTGAGGTCGGCTTCCAGTCAAACCGAATTCAGCTGAATACCAGTATTTTACTAAACTCTTCATCTTTATAATGTTAGTATAGTACCTACCATAGCCTACCATCGGGTGAGATAGTGGTCAAACGCGTGCCTATCAACAACAGTCATAAAAAAGTATGCAACTCTTTCAAGTTATCACTCTGTTTCCATACAGTTAATTAAAATTACCATGTTTCATCCGCAGCTCGTGAGCGCTCCTCGCCAGCTATCCATCATGCGGCCATCATGCAGCCGCTAATGGCTCCATCAATGCATCACAGGGAAATTCAGCTCTACTGTTTGCAATTTGCGGGTATGTGTACTACTGTTATAAAAGCTAAAGTATATGCGTATGTTTTTTACTAAAACACGCCAAAATGGCTGATATTCGGCGCAAGAATTGATTTTAGTCTGAAATAGCACATAGACTATAAATTGCTAGTAGCTGTAACTTCCCTTGGGATACATTCCGACATTTACCCACTGTTTGTTATTCTACTGTAATAGTTGATGTTTAGTAAGAAGCAAGTTAAGATGTCGCGTCGGTACCAGCTGCCATTTTGAACATCACTATCACTACATATTATAAAACAAAGTCTTTCGCCGCGTCTCTCTGTCTGTTCGCGATAAACTCAAAAACTATTGCACCGATTTCCATGCTGTTTTCACCAATGGCTAAAGCGGTTCTCGAAGAAGGTTTTAGTACATCATTTGTCCAGCGGGCCAAACCGCGGGCATCAGCTAGTTTTTGATATTTGTTACGGGTAGTCAAAAGCAAGAAAGTCTGACTCCAGTCTTGCCAAAGATATTCGTGTTAACCGGTTACTCAATCGCAATCGCTGCTCGTAAAATACAGGAATTCAGCTAAATCTGGTTAAGCTGGAGGCTGACCCTACAGTATGCATCTGACTGCCAGTATTTTAGGAGGAGCGACGAACTAATAACTGGGTAAAAGGTTATTCTTGGCAAGAGTGATCGTATAAGTTGATTGAGACTATGGGGAAGCCTCCGCCGTCACTCCAGCCCCACCCGGACCCCACAAGGCGGGTGGCGGGTCTCGGCGTCAGTAAATTTAATGTATTAACTCACCGCACACTCGTTTATTAGCGCCGCCTACTCCGAGATGTACCGCTGTATAGGTGACGTGTGTACGAATGTACCTCTTGTGTCGTTATGTGCGCCTGGAACGCATTTAGGGTTACGGGTTGGCAAATTAGACAGATTGATTCCGTCTTAGGCGCTTGAAGCTATATAATAATGACCATGCGGGGTCGGCGACACTTGCCCAGATCGGCCCATGGATGGGTGAGCATCTATCACATCGTTTACTAGCGCAGTTAAGTACCGCTGTGTAGGTGACGTGTACACAAATGCATGTCCTGTGTAGTTATGTGCGCCTGGTACCCTTCAGGTTTGCAGGTTAGATGAATTGGTTCTCGGAAGCTCGTAGATAAAATAATAATAACCGTATGGGGTCGGTGTTTGAGTACAAGCGACTCTTGGCGGGTTCTGTCTGTGGATGAACAACCATTCATCACATACTGAGACTTCTAGTTGTCTCAGAGAGCACGTTAAACCGGCTGTGCCGGCTGGCATTTGTAGAACTTTGACAGTTGTTACAAATACTCAAAGTGGTTTTACACCGGTAAGGTCTAGATTGGACGAGCGAGAATTGAAAGTATGGATTTTTTTTTAATGCAAAACGGGGAAACTCTTGGAATTTCTATTTAAGCCCTGCCCCATCTTTGGTGTAAAAGTCTTGATGTGTGAGGAAGTGCGTGGCGAGAATTGAAATATTTGTTAGTACTTTTAATGTTGAACTTTATCGCTTTAAGAATAGAGTTTTAATTTCCTGTCAAACGGATATACGAATCTCGCACCGGCCATCGAAGACCCGGTCGGTTACTTCCCGTCAAACGCTAACCCGCGAAGCTCCAGTGAATGAAAACCAAAAAATAAGGAATTGGGACGTTTCCACTAATCGTAGTGTTTTTTTCGTACTTAGTTGTAACTATATATCTCATTTTATTTACAAAATCCGTCTCTTAAGTCACAGTTCATTACAAAATTGCGAGTGTCTAAAGTTATCGGTTATAGTGAAATTGTAAGTTATTCGAACCGGCTTACGGCTTATGTATGAGAAATCATATCATTATTGGGGTTTTGGAGTATTTTCCGATTTATTACAAAAGATACTTTGCCCTCAGAGTTTGTTTTGGTGTTTCTCCTCAGGGTAGTCAGCTAGGTAACACCGGCCTCATTTAGTTTAACATTACCAAAAAAGATGGACGTGTAAAAGTGTTAGGTAGTTAGTATTACTAGGTTAAAACCTATTTACAAAAATAAATATTACACACACACATACATTTCATATCATCATTTTATTTCATTTCATCAAATAAATAAATGTCACAAACACATCCTTCAATTTTATTTCTTTGTTTATACATAAAAGCAAGCGCAAGCGTGCTCCACCTTAGACCGCATCATCGCTTAACATCAGGTGAGATAGCGGTCAAACGTACGCCTATAAATATTAAAAAAAAAAAAATGTCAAGTCATAATATTTCCCACAGCGTATTTCATTTTGTTCTAATTATTGCGATAATCAAAGATGTTCATAATGACGAGTACAATGAGTCCCTTTCAGGCATTACGTTTCTTCTGATACTCGTTGTGTAGATAAGTACATATGCAGGCACTTATGATGTTGACAATGCAATTTCATCAAATAAACTTCAATGAAGTACCTACTCGCAGCTTAGCAGACTTCCCAGACTCGATAGAACTGCAGTTTAAGTGTCAAAGTTTGAGTGATGCCGAGTTTGCTGGCAGTTAGAGCAATTGACTGCGAGGTGATATCTTCATATCGATTGGAATGGGATTGTGTGGCTGAGGAGTTACATGATGAAGTGATTCTATGAAAGTTTGCGGTCCTAAATATTCTTGGACCAGAGTGGACATGGACTTGGCAAAATGATTAAGTAAAGTTGGAAGGTGGCATTCTGTAGGTCCTTCCCTCCTCCGTAGTAAAAAGGTATGCAATTCTATGTAAAAAAACCGTGTCGTGGATAAACATATCATTTAATAATTAGTTGCTGATTTGAGTATTGTAGTAGTGGGTAGTGGTAAACGCCGTGACGTCAGTTGTCAGTTGTAATGGCGGCACGTGGACAGAGTCGTATTGGAGACTGGGGACTTTGCCGAGCGCACTTTGGCTCGAGACACCAACTAGGACACTCGTCCAGAACGAAACTGTCGGTTTACCTATTTCAATAACATTTAACAGACTTCTTTAATCATGTTATAAATGCGAGTTCTACTAACTCAACATACAGATGTGTTGCTGTGGAGTTTGTTGGCCGATTCTTCTCCACAGCTAAAACACTAGGAAGTGGTAACGGGCGGGCGTTTTGGGTGACTGTCTATTTGTAAGTTTTGACATTCAAAAGTACTGGCACTCAGCCACAGGTAATAAAGTAAGCTTAGTACTGTATTGAGTGTTTTTATTTTACAACTAGCTTCTGCCAGCGGCTTCACCCGCGTGATCCCTAGGGAACATGTTCCCGGGATTAAAAGTAGCTTATGTGCTATTCCAGACTATAATCTATCTTTGTTCTAAATTTCATTAAGATCCGTTAAGCCGTTCTGGCGTGAATGAGTAACAAACAACCAAACTTTCACATTTACATTTTTTTTTTCATTTTTTCTATTGATTGTAGCGTGATGAAAAGTATACTATAACCTGCTCAGGACTATGAATAATAATTGTACCTAGTTTCATTAAAATCTGTCGAGTAGTTTTTGTTTCTATCACGGTTATACAGACAGACAGACAGACAGACAGACAGACAGACAGACAAAAATTGTACTGATTGCATTTTTGGCATCAGTATCGATCCCTAATCACCCCCTGATAGTTATTTTGGAAATATATTTCATGTACAGAATTGACCTCTCTACAGATTTATTATAAGTATAGATAGAAGATAGATAGATAGATAGATGATCCCGATACCATCGAACCCAAACGATGATGGCGCTCTCTCAGCCGTCGCTGACGCCTTCATTCGTATAATTTGTATATACTGAGGACTTAGTGTTAGTTTATTAACGTTCTCGATCGCATTAGCGTTAATGCCAATTTGTATTGAAACTGAATAAGCGCCGCCTGGTGAGAATAACAGATAACCTTTTTTTTTCTATACACTTTGACGTAAGCAAACGTTTACGTTAACGCGATCGAGTACGTTAGAAAACTCACACTCGAACATCGATGCTGAGGTCCCTGTCATTTATTTATCGGTTACATTCGAGGGCATGTGCGTCGGAATTACAAGCGGTTTCCATCACCGGACTACTAGACGTTTGATGGGGAAGCCGAACTCCGGTTTTAGTAATATTTTCACTAAGTTTATAGTTGCAAGGTGGTTCTAATGCAGTCTTTAAGCAAATCGATTATTTCTATTCAAGCGTGCTTCACGGTTGGTCAATTCGTCGCTTAGCATCAGGTAAACATTATAGTTTTTCACTAAGATTTTTTTAGTAGCAGTCCGTTTGTGGAATTTGTGCTCGTGTTATTTATTTATTTATTTTTAGGGATAACAACAGCTTTCAACTCTTAACTAAGTACTTATCTAAGATTACATGAGTAGCCAATAATAGTGTTATGCTTAGGTGTTGAATGCCACTGCGATATGGGTACGGCGCTGTGTTATGCTTTTGTCTACCAGTTCGAGAAATACAGGAGCCTTATCTTAAGTTATGAAAGCTTAGCACTAGTTCTAATTCAATATTGTGCCGTGAGGGGTTTACGCTATGCGAGGATCGACTGGAGCACACTGTGCAGGTGTGCCCCGCTTGAGCGGCGCACCGCCGTGTCCTCAAAACGGCGATCGGCGGCGACCCCTCGCGTCCGGCCCTGGTCCAAGCCATGGTCCGGAGTGAGACGGAATGGGACGCCGTCACTTCCTTCTTCGAAGCAGTCATGCTAGCGAAGGAGGTGGCGGAGTGGGAGAGGGAGAGAACCTCTCGTCCTGGCTGCCGTGGTAGACGCCGCGGGCGTCGGAGGCCACCACCTGGTGACCTCCGGCCACCGTAGGCGCAGGCCTGTGGACGGCGAGCTATGGGTGGCTCGCCGTCCGTCCGTCTTTTGACGACAGGCCGTGTCGACGGCGCGTTAGTGTTCCACGCGCGCCTAAAAGAGAGTCAGCACACAGAGGGGCCCGAAAGGGCCGACGCCTGCCGGAGTCGCGTGACTATTCGAAAGAGACAACGTGGCTCCGGAATACAAAGGGCAATGAAGGAACATGGATGGGTTTTAGTCAGTAAAAGTCTGACACTCCCTCTCGCTCCGCCCAGAGCGGTAGGAGTCATTGAATGATTTCCCATCCCTAAAAAAAAGGGGTTTACGCTAGTAGAACAGAGTGTGTTTAAACCATGTCAGTGACAAGGGCGGTATACAAACTCTGACTCTGAGGTGTGTGCGGTTGTAGACCTTACTGCACACTATAAGAAGAAGAAGCCGACTGTTTGTCGCATTGTTGATTTACACCCAGTCTTGTTATTAGCAGGTTGCCTGCTTGTCGGTCTTCTACAGATTGTACTTCCAGACGACATCCAGACGCACTGCAACTTACCATTCCTACCTTGTTGCTATTCCACAAATTTGCACTAAGCGATTCCAAACGTCTTTTATAATGCGGACAGCAAAGGACTGGAACTCTCTGCCTGCGTCTGTGTTTCCGAACGCTTACAACCCTAATCTATTCAAAGTTAGAGTAAACAGGCTCCTTCTGGGTAAGCTCATCACTTTCCATCAGGTGAGATTTAGGCCAAGAGTTTCCCCGTTTTGTATAAAAAAAAAAAAAAAAAAAGCTCGCGCCATCGTAGACTTTGTCTCTGTCATTTCTGACCAAGACTAAGGTCAAGAGCAAACCCATCTCAAATAATAAAAAAATAAAAATAAAGCGGGCAGGTAAGCTTGAACACTAATAATGCACATCCTATGTTCAGAACATTGGCAAATTATGCCCTTTATGAATTCTAATATCAGATGAACAGTGATTATATTGGGTAGAGACGTAAATGACAAAATTTTGTGATAAAAGTAAAGAACGACGTTTACGATATTGTTTTCTCAATTATTTTGTTAATTTTAGTTATCTTTCCTTTAAGTTACACCTGTCATATTGTCTCTGCACCATCCTAAGGTCGACTGCTAAATGCCTTAGGGCGGTTTTCATCAATATCAATGAACGCGATCTGCTGCCATTGCGTTTACGAGCTGTCATTTTTATTATTTTTGTGGAATATTGACGTTGACAGCTATGGAACGAATGAAGTTGATCGCGACTTAATCCGCTCTTAGACATTAAGTTCAGTCTTTTACACTGTGTTTACTCATGCATAAAGATCAAATAAATAATTATCTTAGTTTTAAATAAAAAAAAAACAGTTAATTAGGTTTTAGATATGGCACAAAAGTAATAGGTAACACTGTACAGTAATTAATACATGGCGAGTACCTACAGAAACCAATCTCGTTAATCCAACCAACAATAGTTATTCAAACAGAAATTCACTTCTCTACATAGAGAATGGCAATGCTGCCAGTGTTCTGGGCACTTTTGCCATTGACAGCGATGTGGTATTTTTTTGTTGATTGCCAATGATTTATTTTGTTTTTATACGCGTTTGTACATAATGTAGATACTGTAAACATTGTAATTTAATAAATACTGTCTATACTATACGCCAGATAAACGTGGAATAAAGTGCATTGACCCACATACATTTATTGACTTTCTTAAGATCAAAATCAGAAATAATGACATAAAGGTGTCCTGAATCGACTTCTGTCGTGATACTTTACGTTCTCTAGTAATGAAAAATAGTTCTTAATTTATTGTTCTAGTATCTACGAAGAGATATTAGGGAAATGTCAATGTACTTTATTCCACGTTTATCTGGCATAAACTATAGCTAGAGTACCCAAAAGTCGACCAGTCATCTGATTCCTGTCCAAAGAACCTTTCAAACGTAATCGACGGCTGAAGGGCCCCTCCCCACGCGCGGCACTCGCGTCAAGTCGCCGCCAATATTTAGCCACGTCCCCGTCGCGCGCGTCTTCAGCCATCGATTAGTTCCTAAGCAAACATACCCAGTGTTGAAGACGACCCTTTTCACTTGAGCAAGAATATTTTAGAAGATTAACTCGCTTTTGTCCGCGACTTCGTTCGAAAGAATTTGGGATATACTCTCTTGTATGCTCTACTACACTCCGCAATGAGCTACATACCAATTCCAGCTTTCTACGAGCAGTAGTTTCGGTTGTGCGTTGACTGTCAATCACTTAAATCAGTCAGTCACTTAATCAGTCAGTAACGGAATAATTTTCTAGTAGATTTATCTTTTGGGACAAGCCCGCCACACATTCCGAACCACTGCAGCTCCTGAAAGCCAGAATCAACAGTGGCGACCACCAGAAAAACGCCGAGCTAATGAAGCCCGACCAGTCCCGGAGATACGACTCAACTGTCTTGGATTCCGTAACGAAATTAATGAGAAGAGTACAGCGGAGGAGTAGGAAAAAATAAAAATAATTTCCACTTTCCTCCTTATCAAGCAGGAGACAGATTTGTTTTTCTTTTTCTAATAGATTTACACTTTTTAAATGAAAAGCAGTAAATACATTTTTGGGAAGCCGCGTTAGAAGCTAGTAAATACCGCAACTTCGTTCGCGCATTTCCCGTTTTTTACCGAATTTCGAGAAATCCTCTCTTGCATGCTCTACACTCTCCAAACAACTCCATTCAATTTCAGCTTTCTACATCCAGTAGTTTCGGCTGTGCGTTGATTGTAACGGAAGATTTTTCTTATAGATTTATAATCTTTAAATGAAAAACAGTAAATATATTTTTGGGAAGCCCGTTAGAAGCTGGTAAATGTAATCACTTCAAACCCAGCGGTTTGGAGTGACTACATTAACTTGATCATCGTTATTCGTTGCCGAAGTTCATGAACTACTATCATCATTATAAATAAATAAATATATAAATAAATTTCCTTGGACATTTTACACAACGCCATATAGTCCCAAGCTAAGCAACCTAATGCTTGTGTTATGGTAACGAGATGGCTGATAAACTACTTATATACATTTTTTTTTTGTAAATACTTACATATTATAGATAGAAAAACACCCAGACTCTGAACAAATACTTGTAGGTCGTACAAATATCTGTTCCGTGCGGGAATCGAACCCGCGACATGCTGCGCAGCAGTCAATCGCTCAACCACTGCGCCAACCGTGTCGTCAAAATTATCTTTCGGTCCTAATCTCAGGTCACAAACTAGGTACTTTGCAAATGATTATTATGGAGATAATAACTTGAATTTCGGAAGTCGGTGTTTTTGTTAGTTTATTCGTATTTTGACACCGACTTCCGAAATTCAAGTTATTTTTTACTTTGCAGTGTTTTTTTTTTGGAAGTCGGTTGTATTTTTTTGTAAAAAGTTTTTTATTTTTCACTTTTTAGTGGTGCCCCACACCTAACAACACCACTGCAAAATCGCAGAAACGCAAAATACGCAATTTCGATTATCAAAGAATCATCTAAATAGTCAAACTCCAGCTAATTCGATTTAAAATCCAAAGTTCGTGACTGATTTTGATATGATTTAAATGGGACCAATCTGCAAGTATATCCTTTCAGATAAAACAAGAACTTTTCAAATCGGTTCATAATTATCGGAGTTATGAGGTAACAAACATAAAAAAAAAAAAACAAAAACATACAACCGAATTGATAACCTCCTCCTTTTTGGGAAGTCGGTTAAAAATATAATCCTACAAGCCGTTTTAACCGCCTTACCATAAAGGTCCCTAGGGTTACCTATGGTCCTTTGCGAAGCAAAACGGTTACTGATGTGTTAATCAACAGTTCAAGCAATGCATCAATTTAGTATGATATCAACTTACCTAACACAAACACATAGTTACGTAAATAAAGTGTGAACATCTCACACTCCTGAATGAATCAACATCTAAACAAAACACATCATGCTTGATAGGAATAATAAGTATGGTAGGAGCCTTCTCACAAGCAAATCTACTTCCTTATAAACAACGAATTGTATTTAGTCTAATAAAGAAGATTTATACGTATATCTTACAGAAGCCAGATCAAAGGAACACTTTGCCTGAAACATTGCATATTTTATATTTTCAGCCACATTTCCTTGCTTGAGATCCATTGACTTTCTGCGCCCTCTCCTGCTCTCCGTCCCAAAAGTTTTAAGTCGATCGTCCCGCGGACCTCGTGAGTGTTTGTCTTCGTCCAGTTTTTTGTTTATTCCAGACATTATTAGATCGCGAGTGCGTTGTTTCGTCCAGTATCGAAATTTAATGTGCTGTGTGAGTGGACTTGGGTTATTTTTTTTTTAATTCGAAGTTACTCAAGAGTTAGGAGCGTGGGGTTATTTGAAGTCGAGTTCGTTGAAAGAATATTTGCAGACTTTTGTGAGTAATAAATTGGCCATTTTCTTCATGAGTGAAGTCAAGTTTGTTGACATTTAGAATTGCCCTTATAAAAAGAAAAATCCAAACGTGTGGAAAATTTACCATAATAAAGACGTTCCATGTTCAATAATAAAAACATGATAACATTTATTCCGACAGATTATCAAAAATATTGGACGATTTTTCGCATCATTAAACAAACCTTAAACAAATCAAAGTTCGGGAGTGGGGGCTCTATACGTCATTTCTATGTAGGTAGAAAGTATTCCTGGTTGAGTTTTTGTCATCACTATCCCGTAGAACCAGTTTTCTTATTGATATAGTCAAGAAGAAAACAATTAATTCAGAAGTTAACTGTTTAGTGGTAATAAATAAAATTAAAATGCAAGAGTTCCAACTAATCCATTTAAACACAATCCTGATAATAATCATTCCTTATACAATATTAACTATCTTACTTAGCCGAGATTCCACAAAAAAATAATACAAACATAATTATACGCGACTTGAAGTCGAAGTCACCGGCTTCGATAATAAACGACTTTAATAATAATCGACGACTCCTACAAAACAATTGTCGCAACTATTCAAACCGACAAGCAATTATTGTTGGTTACATGTTCCTGATCACATTCTACCTCCCTCTCTCTTATGTAAATAGTGTAGGAGGGAGAGAGAGGTGGGATGTAGTGTCGCGCTACCGATTGTTTGATTTCCGTAGCTGCCGCCACGCACTACCTGTGTCAGTAAACGGGTTAACTAGGGAGGGCACACCGTGATTGAGAAAAGTATCGATAAATCTATTCAAGTTTAAATGACATGTCTACTTTGTCTCTCGTCTTTTCAGACGTTTTATATGAATTCTGTGTAATATTTTAATAATAATAATAATAATAACAAATTCTTTCTAACTTTTATTCTAACAAATCCTTCTATTCCTGCCGGCTTTGGGCACATGGATCAATCTTTTCACTAAGCATCCAGCTCGTCCTGCCATTTTCATCTGAATTTGCCGCGATGTCGCTGGACATGTTCTGGGACCCATATTGTAGTTGGTTAAGCCTATGAACCGTTCTGAATTGAGACAACTAACTAAATATACATATATCAAACAAAATAACATAAAATATCGAGGAATTTCAGAACAGTTTTCACTTTAAAAGTAGTGCAGGAGTTTATGATATATTTCTATAGAGCTAAAGTTATGCCTCAAGATGCAACTTGTTTTAGTTTCACTCTGAGATATTCAATCTTTGCGAGTTCTCGCTTAGTTCTAGTTTCTTTGAAAAGCAACTATTACTCGTATTTTATTTATGAATGAACCTAACCTACCTAATTAAGGTATGCTTTTGGTATACTGCTTATGAATGCAGGGATTACTTATTTAATTTACCTCTATCTCACCGACTTCCATTACCCGTACAATACTTTGGCAAGTGTGGTGTCAAATTTTCTGGCTTTGGACAACACGTAACGACTATCAAATATGTTTAAACAGCATAACAATGATTAAAATATACCACAACGACTATATGTCGAAGCTGGCGTTACGCAGATGGGTAAAGAGCCTGATACAGAAGGCAGTACTCCTTGATACTGCTCCTATTGTGAGGAGGTTCCTTTCTCTGGAGCCCTTAACACTGGTAGCTTGGACCCTGCTCACTATTCTTATATTTTTTAATGTTTTTAAAAAATGTAATTTATATGTTTGAAAATGAATAAACGGAATTAAAATATTTACTTCAAGAATCAATCGCCACAATATCGACAACAACATATCGACAGTTTTTCACCTCTAGCTGACGACACTCATAGCCTCTGAGCACGGCGCTTATATTCCGATTCTGTGCTCGGCACATCTCTATTGATTCCCATCGACATCGCCTCGTACGTACACATCGTGTGGCACATGCCGAAGTGCCGATGTGCTTACAATGAACTGGGAGCTGCAAGCACGTTATAAAGGTATTGGAATAGCGTTATTATAATATTAACTTTTATTTTCGGTTTTGACCACCCGTGAGAGTTGGTAATCATTCGCATTCTATGTCGTACTAGATCGTGCCCTGGATGAGGCCAGACCACGGTCTACCCGTGTTCCAAGTCTCATCTGAATCTGATAAGCCTATTAAAAGGTAACAGACAGTTTGACTGATCGACAGACAGATAGTTCCACTAAAATCTGTGAGCTGTTTGTCAACAAAAGACTAATTAATGTGGTACTCGTATTGTGAATGTGAGGACTATGTTGTTAATGTTACGAGTAGGTTTCATGATAGTCTGGTATGTTGACCATGTGTGTGACGTTCTCCTCGGACAACCACTTCAGACACTACCTACATGGATTTCATTTGTCATGACACTTAAATTTTATATATTCATTCTTTTTCACAATGTACCTAATAATCTCATGCATTAACAATTCAGCATGAATGGCATAACCATTGCTTTGTAACTATTTGATGATTTAAATAAAATATTTCTCGTTCCTGACGGCTGGCCGGAGATTGCAAAATAAAAAGTGTTTGAAAGCCATAGAGGAGACCTTTGCCCAGCAGTGGGACAATATAGGCCAGTGAAGAAAAATAAAAGAATGTCCATGGAATTACTTGCACATTATTCTCCATAGAGACCTTTGTTATTATTTAAGAATGGGAAATCATCAAATGACTTCTCCCACTCTGGGCGGAGCAGAAGGGAGTGTCAGACTCTTACTGACTAAAACCCATCCGTGTTCCTTCTAATGCCCTTTGCGTTCCAGGGCCGCGGTGACGTCTTCTTCTGTTGCGGCGGCCGGGGCGTGAGCTTCTCTCTCTCATGCGTTCACCTCCTCTTTCGCTAGGATTTTTGCTTCGCACAAAGAGGTGACCGCTTCCCAAGCCAGCGACAGACCTTCACCGTATGCTCCACCGTGTCCTCCACGCGATTCTCGCAGTGCTCCCTAGAGACCTACGCTTTGGAACTAGCGACAAGCTTTGTCATTTTGAGTGGCAGACCATGACAATTCTAAACAAACAAAAGTGTCCGTTTATGGTTTAATTGAAGTTAATGCTATTGATTGATTTATTTTCAGAGTATAAGCAACGTTAGCTGAATGATTGAGAAAATAATTATCATCTTTTTGCCTCCCCCTTTTCTTCCTACCACTACCACTACCAATGTAGTAACATTTAATCTGAATCCATTTCTCCTATCTCAAGTATTACATTCGCTTATTTGAATTCCCTAAGAGGCGCACTCCGCACTCGTCATACAAACATAAAAAGAAACATTCACGTTTGGAAAGCGCATTACATGTGAGTGAGTTTGACAAAGTTGCATCGAGTGGCGTCCTCAATACGTTTGATGTTCGAGTGGCACCTTATGCAGGTGAGCGTGGAGCACCGAGTCTTAGCAAGACGTGTAAGTTGTAACGTTGTTGTGTGCTTCGGTTTGCTAAGAGTTTTATTTTGGGGTTCCTTGAGGGTGGCGGAAAACGTTGGAAATCAGAAAGAAGTAGAAAAAAATAAAATTCGTTTATTCCGCCAGAAATGACGCACAAACACAACATTAAAAGAAAAACAACTTACTAACTAAATGAAACCTATTCTATCCTATATTTTTATAGATAAAAGAGAACACAGTTCACCAGTTGTCTATGGCGTGACGTCCGGCACTGACAAATTTTATTATAAGTACATAGCAAGTTTTAGTCGTAAAATGGTAAAATGCTCAAAAGGCTCATTATCCTGTTTCATTCTCAAAATAAAAAATCACAATGGTTTGATAGGCTATAACTGGCTATACAACATTAACTTTACTTCGTAGCTCTAATATTGGTTTTCGTCGTAGATCAGTTGGCCTCAGGCTGCTTTTCCACCAAAGATGTGCTATGCAACGTTGCTATGGATGCGTTTGATATCCACCAATCATATTCATTGGTCCACATAGCATAGCACTGCACACTGGTGGAAACTGATTCAACTAAGCTACGATTTTTGTATAGAATGATGCATGCTTCAGAAGCGTGTTGCAGATGCGTGCTATGGATGCGTCCTATGGATGGTCGCGTGTGGTATAGCTGTGTGCAGAACAGTGTATCTACAGTACGCGAGCTGCGTATTTTTAACCGACTTCTCAAAAAGGAGGAGGATAACAATTCGGTTGTATGTTTTTTTTTTATGTTTGTTACCTCATAACTCCGACAATTATGAACTGATTTGAAAATTTTTTGTTTCATCTGAAAGGATATCCTTGCAGATTGATCCCATTTAAATCATATCAAAATCGGTTACGAACTTTGGATTTTAAATCGAAATAGCCGGAATTTGACTATTTAGATGATTCTTTGATTATCGAAATTGTATATTTTGCTTTTCTGCGATTTTGTAGTGGTGTTGTTAGGTGTGGGGCACCACTAAAAAGTGAAAAATAAAAAACTTTTTACAAAAAAATACAACCGACTTCTAAAAAAAAAAAACACTACAAAGTAAAAAATAACTTTAATTTCGGAAGTCGGTGTCAAAATACGAAGAAACTAACAAAAACACCGACTTCCGAAATTAAAGTTATTTTTTACTTTGTAGTGTTTTTTTATCCTCGCACAGCTACCTGGCGGCAGCGCATTTTCATGGTACGTCTTACTCGCTCCGCTACATAGCTTAGCATCAGTGGAAACGTTCACATAGTTTCGTAGCTTAGCTTTCACAATCTCGCAGCACAGCTGCATAACACATCTATGGTGGAAAGGCACCCTCACTCCACAGTTCTCATCATCATAATTATCAGCCGAATGACGTCCACTGCAGGACACAGGCCTCCCCCACTACATTGTCCCTGCGTATTATTACACTAGGTGACCCGCGCAACTTCTTCTGCGTCACGTTTTCCATTATAGCTCTGCTCCTTTTTGTCTTAGTGTGATGATATTTAACCAAGCCTATTACCTTCCTCGATAAATGGGCTATCTATCAAAATAAGCTAATTTTTCAAATCGGACCAGTAGTTCCTGAGATTAGCGCGTTCAACCAACCAAACAAACAAACTCTTCTGCTTTATAATATTAGTATAGATAGATTATGTACCTTAGACAAAGCAACAGCCCCACATTGATTTCAATTAGTGCCACAATGAGTATTATAATAATAATAATAATATCCTCGGACATTTCACACAACGCCATATAGTCCCAAGCTAAGCAACCTAATGCTTGTGTTATGGTAACGATATGGCTGATAAACTACTTATATACATTTTTTTTTTGTAAATACATACATATTATAGATAGAAAAACACCCAGACTCGGAACAAATACTTGTAGGTCTTACAAATATTTGTTCCGTGCGGGAATCGAACCCGCGACATGCGTCATTATGCGTAATTATGTTGTCGGTTGATAACGACGATCGACAGTCAGCAATCAATCGCTGATATAATGTTGTATTGTGTTTATTACAGGAAGCCAGTTGTTGATTAATAATCTCGGCATGTAATAGACTGCGTATTATGATGATTGTGGCTAAGCAATAACAGTCAAATGCGCCGATCTAAGGTTCTTGGTTAAGCAATACTTGCCGAGGTCGGTCCTAGGACGTGAGCCCATTAATAGGTTCTCCGTGCCTCGGTAAGCGTGATAAAACGTTGATCTCGCCTATCAGTAATAGATCTTTTTTATTTACATTAATGAGCCCTGTTTCTTAGCAAAACTCAATAAAAGGTAAAATAACTAAACATTCAAATAAACTGAAACATACTTAACAAATTTTGTTTTTTTTTTATTAATGTTTAAAGGTCAAGTATTTAAAATATAATAATGTACTAATCTATATTTATAAAAATTAATCCCCATTTCCCTTGGTCACCGCAACACGCGAGAACGGCTGGACCGATTTCGCTAATTCTTTATTTGTTATTTGTAACTGTCAGGAGAAGGTTCTTCTATTCTATTCTATTCTTTATTAATGGCAAGTAGAGCCTATGTCGACTATTCTGCCAATGTCAAAAGTAAATTGGAAAAGCAAGTGTGCGAGAAGGTTCTTATGAAAGAAAAAAAATAAGAAAGTTGCAGTTGACGGGAGTAAAGCCGCGAGGGATAGCTAGTATATAAATAAAATTGACATTTACCCAGAACCTAATGTCTCTGGATCGAGAATTAAAGTAAACAATCGAAGTTTAGTCAAACTTTTCAATATGTCAGGCGGTTATTCACACACTTTTCAAATATTCCAAAATAGGTTTCGTTTCTAAAGTTATTGTTAATGACTTGAAATTATATAAAAACAAGCGTGTACCAGCGGCTTCACCTGCGTAATCCCTAGGGAACATAAGTCCCGGAATATATAACCTATTTACCGTCATACATAGTTCCCGTTCCCTTGGAATTTCCGAGATAAAAACTATCCTATGTCCTTTCTTGGGTCTTAAATTTCGTACAAAATTTCATCCAAATTGGTGCAGTGGTTTAGGCGCGAAGTAGAGACAGACAGACAGAGTTACTTTCGCATTTATTTATTTATTTTTAGGGATAACAACAGCTTTCAACTCTTAACTTATAAAATACTAGCTGACCCACGCAACTTCGTTTGCGTCACATTTTCCATTAATGCTCGGCTCCTTTTAATCTTAGCGTGATGATATGTAGCCTATATCCTTCCTCGATACATGGGCTATCTAATACTGAAAGAATTTTTCAAATCGGACCAGTAGTTCCTGAGATTACCCCCTACATACAAACTTACAAACATACAAACTTACAAACAAATGTTACCTCTTTTTAAATATTATTATAGTATAGATATCTAATAACAAATAAATATACTTACAAATAACATATTATGCAAATATGTACATAAATATATGAATAAAAATAAAAATAAAGTATATATAGAAATGAAAATATATATATTAATTATAAAACCAGCTATTTACTGTAATATTGATGAGTAAGGATTTTAATTTTTTTTTTAACAGTCCAGTTCAACATATTAGTGTGTACGGCACCCGCTCTGTAACCCGCCCCGCAGCCGGCTGGATTACTCAGACTAACTTGTTGCCCGCGCCGCAATCCGCCATGTTTGTGCCGCGGTACTTCTACACCGCGTCTCGTACTTACGAGTACATACCTACTGAGGAGGAAGTTAGCCATTGAAAGATACACTCGTAGATAGAATGAAGACTTTTTATTTATTATTTGTTGTATGTTTGTGCCGCGATACGTACCTACCTACTGAGGAGGAAGTTTGTCCCATTTTGGATGATATCGATAGAAGAAGACTTATTATTTTCCAGGTATGAACTGAATTGCCGAGCTCGTGGCTAAATAATAACAGCCGCACAGATCGATCTTCAAGGTTAAGCAACGCTTGCCGAGGTTGGTCTGTGGATGGGTGAACATCTTAACATACCCAGTTTCCCCCATGCCTCGGAAAGCACGTTAAGCTGTTGGTCCCGGCTGTCATTTGGAGATCTTTGGCAGTCGTTGGCAGTCGTTACGTAGTCAGAAGTCAGAAAATAATATAATAATAATAATATATAATAATATATCCTTGGACATTTCACACAACGCCATATAGTCCCAAGCTAAGTAACCTAATGCTTGTGTTATGGTAACGAGATGGCTGATAAACTACTTATATACATTTTTTTTTTGTAAATACATACATATTATAGATAGAAAAACACCCAGACTCGGAACAAATACTTGTAGGTCGTACAAATATTTGTTCCGTGCGGGAATCGAACCCGCGACACGCTGCGCAGCAGTCAATCGCTCAACCACTGCGCCAACCGTGTCGTCGAAAATCTGACACCAGTCTTGCCAAGGAGAACCGTGTTACTTAGTTAATGGGTTGTGGAGGTTTTACTTTCACAGTATCATGTCTTACGGTATTTGACTATGGTGACGGGCTGCAGAAATCGAGTCTATTTTTATTCTGCAGAAAAGAGCCATCAAAGCGATATATAATCTCCGCCGGCGCGATTCTCTCAGGGAACTGTTTAAGATTATTAACATCATGACAGTACCTTGTCAATACATTTACGAAAACATCATGTATGTCAGAAAGAATTTACATCTTTTTAGTAAAAGAGGCGAGAGACATAATTATGGTACTAGAAATAGGGACCAGTTAGTTCAACCAGGCTTCAGACTGGCTAAAGTAGCCTCATCTTTCATGGGGTGCTGTTTAAAGTTATAATAAGATACCTCCCCATATATTACAACTAAATGAGACGAAATTCAAGACGCACACTATGCAGGCAAGCATATTATAAGTTGGGGGATTATATTGAAGATAAAAATGCTTGGCTGGTCCTGCTCCACAGCCACTAGGGAGCACAAACTAATCTGTAAATATTTCGGAAACATTGTTGGATCGGCTGAAGATTGTAAGAAAAATGTGCATTGTTTAGAATCAACTTACTTAGCATTGTATAATTTCAGCTAATGGCTGAAATAAACATGTGTGAGTACTGCGTACCTTTAACTTAAACTTTAATTATCAGTTTTAGGTATGTTTTTGACTTGAGTGTACCCTGGCGGTTGGGAGTGTCATGCTCACTCAAAAGTCTAGCTGATGGGGCCGTATGCGTTTGATCATTTGGCTCCCTTCAAAATGGTTGAGCCGAATGGTGCTGGCGCATGCGTCATGTTCGTGAACGGGCGCCATCAGTCGAGACTGGTCATTTCTCAGCTGCCATGGTTGATTTTAATTATTTCTTTGAATTGTTTCTCTTTTATTCCGGACGCTTTTATCCTGCTCGTCTTTTACATCGTTCTCACATGTATGTATATTGTATAGGTAATTTCAACCCGATGTAAATAAATCTTTGTAAAAAAATATTATTTTTAAAAGAGTGTCCGTGGAGTACCTGTACCTTACAGCGGAGCGGAGAAACGGATAAATTTTAAACAATGAAATTTAATGAAGGTGAGTCACTGACAATTTTACTGACACGATTGTTTTATATTTCTCCGTTTCTCCGCTATGCTGATTCACTCTGCTGTAATAGACAAGCACTCTTATGCTCTGAGACGCTATGCTGTAAGGTGTTTTTTAATAACGCCTGTCCCTTTTTACTCTTTATACAGGCGGTTTCAGAACAGTGTCATTATATTCACAGAGGGCCTAGCACGAATGTTTTCACGTATATTGAAACTACAAACCCGCTACCAAAAACTACAAACCAATAGTATTTTTATAGTATAATTTTATGCGACATACACTGTATGTCATCATCTGTCTAGCCTTTTACCAACTACATCGAGGTCCAGTTAAAACCGTTTTTTTTTTTGAAATTTGACAATGTGATGGGATGGGGCGATGCTTGGTCTGGTGACGGATGCATACATTTCTTTCTTCAGCGTATCGTCTTACCCACAAAGCAGAAACTTATTTAATGAGATCTAATTCAAATGAGGTCAGTATCAAATAAACTGAATAAACGAATGAAAGTATCATTGTAAACTCATTCGTCATTTTTCAACCTCTGTGATAAGACCAATTATTAGTAGGTAATTTGTCAACTTGTTGACGAGCATGCGGGTTGAGTTCGTGTTTAATCGTGTAACCTCGTCAAAATAGAGAAGTTTGAAAGTGGCCCATCAAGTCCATGACTGTACAGTAAAGAAACAATAGCAAATTCTATCCGCAATAAAAACGACATTTATTTAAGTACAATACAGATTTGATGACACCTACTGCATCTGACTGTTTTAAAGTTGGTTCGAGAACGGTCGAGTTATCGAGTCTAACATAACATACCCACAAAACTTACAACTATAATCGCAAAGTACCCTTTTCATTCAGAATCACCTTGTACTTTATATCAGGGCCGACGACCTTTCCTAGGCTAGGTACCTATGTTTCATTCGGTCCAGTTTCGTTACCTGCCGCCCCCGTCACCCGCCCCCGTCACCCGTGGCCCGTCACTCGTCACAACCCTTTACAACATGTCGCTCTTTATGACGATGTGACACTTGTCGCACTTGTTACATGACGACTAGTTAGGTCTTGTCATGTGTCTGAGTTAACACATAAAAGGAAAATGCTGAAAGTAACAGTTATACTATTCGTGTCACCAAAATATAGGCTGTGACTAGTTTCAGACTTGTCTATTACTTGTCAAGGTCATTGTTAGTCGTTATTTCTTACCTATTTAATCTAATAACGTCTAAAACTGTGTATTTTGAAATAAATTAATAAAATGATGTTTATACAAAGTGAAATGAACTTACTCGTAGTTTCTCTTCTCTATCTCTAAATAGTATAAAACAAAGTCACTGTCTACTTCTTCGCTTACTTCTTCTTAAACACAACTAACTAGAAAATGATATTTGAAATAGATACAGTTATAGAAGAAGACCGCTATAGGGAAAAAAATTGCACCCGTGCAAAATATTATGTACGGGTCGATATATTATTCAAAATATAAGAAACAATGTACTTTTCCGGGATAAAAGAGTTAGTATTCGAACCGGCACGTAGGAACAGAAGGCCAATTCTTCTGATTTTTGAACAAATATCGCATTCGCATGTCCATCACAAACTGTCGAGAAAGCCTTAATTTTCATACACTTTTGACTGATTACGACAGATGCGAATATGAAAGTTGCTTGAAAATTAGTAGAATTAGCACTTAGAACCTATTTAGATAATTTGCTTTGAAAATCGATATAAAAGATGAGTTGACCTCCGCGTAGCAACGTGCTACGACTTCGTAGCCGTCGTAGCATTCCCATTTGCTACGCCGTAGCAACAGTTTACGTAAGTAATTGTAGATTTTAATGGGGATAAATATAATGACCACCATAAAATGCTTTGATACCCTTAGTTTTGTAACCAAAAATCACTCTACTTAACACCAGAAAAATAAAGTCTAAAAATACAATAGTACCAGCTATTTTAGTCACGACTCCACTTTAAATTGTATTCGACCACCAAATTTAGTAAATGATCACCAAATCTTAGCGAGCACATTAATATTCAGTTAGTATAATATTCAAATTCTATAGTAACGTGTCTGCGTCAGATCCCCTCTATGGCTGGTGAAACATGTGGGTTAGGTTAGGTTAGAACCATGACCATTAGCGCGCGAAGGCGAGCGAGCGAAGCGAGCGTGCCGCGGTAGCGGCCGCCGATCGCCAGATCCCTTCTATTGTTGGTGAATCATTTGGTTTAATCGGATAACGAGATGTTATTTTTTTGCGTATCATTTTAACTATTTTTGGGTTAGAATATTTTTTTTGGAGTTGGTTTGCTTAAATAGGATAGCAAGATGTTATAACTTTGGTTATAAGTTTACATTAAAATGCGGGTTTAATTTTGGTGATCATTTACTATTTTTGACTGCTAAATGTTACTATATCTGGTGGTAAGTTAAACATAAGCCGATTTTAATGATAATTTTATTAATGCAGAATCTGGGAAGCTACCAAACCTGTATAGTTGTATAAGGAAACGGTGTAAAGATCCTAAATAGGTATAGACATCAATAGAAATACATACCTCTATATCGTAAGTAATTTCCTCCTCTCGCCTCAGTTAAATTGACGGTTGTCATTTATTGACATTTATCGGAGGAACTGAATCTATCAGCGTAGAAAAAGTCTCCTTAAAATATTTACGCCTGTATTCCTAGTCATTTTCTACAACTCAACACATTACCGTATCATCAAGTTGGCAGTAAGTTATTAGTCATATTGAAGGACCTCCACAGGATTTGGTCGCCATGACATCGAAAAAATCCCTCGATTAATAACAAAAAATTTAAAAGAACAATAGTCAACTAGGTGACTCAAGGTGGAGTGGATTGGAGAAAGAAAACAATTAATCAAATGCCCCACACTATATTTTTATAACTTCAAAGTAATATTATAACAACTTTCACAATAGGAGAAGTACCAACTACTTCTCCTATAGGGAAAGTTGATCAGAACGATGATAACGATGCCCTTTTCTAAAAGTATAACGTTAATTCAGTTACATCTTGTAGACATTATTGCTGTCGGTACATCAAATAAACTGGACCATGAATTAAAGATCACAACTTTAATAATGTAAGTTACTTCAAACTAATTATATGAACTTAACTACGTCTTACACTAAGACACATTTGCGATGCTGACATAAATTGTTCAGTGTACGTCCCGCGGACGTAGACGCCTGCAAGTAATTGACGCCGCGTAATCGATACCATATACACATACCGATACCGCTAACACACTCCACGGTATCGAGCAGTCGAGACCATTGTTTCTCGATACATCGTGATTGACGGATTACAGGCTGGTTCTGCATAAGTATGTATGCCCTGTTTGCAATGAGGCGAGATATCGTGGAGAGATAAATAGTTGAAATGATTATATGTTTAGAGACATGATAAAAGATAACAGGACATAATAAGAGGTCAGCCGTCGAATCCTACTCGGCTGGGCGGCTTTCGGGAAGTTGCGTGGTATCTTCTCAAACTCAAATTCAAGCATTTATTTCAATTAAACCATTTACAGGCACTTTTGAATTGTCAAGGTCGGTCGGTCCAAACAGATGAAGCTATTTGCACGTTCCAAAGCGTAGATCTCTATGGAGAAGAACGTGCAAGAAACTACACGGACACTTTTAAAAATAATAAATTATTACAAATTTTTGTTGACATCGTGTTGAAATTATACATACATGTGAGAACGAGGTGACGAGCATGATAAAAACGTCCGGAATAAGAAAGGAACAATTCAAAGAAAGAATTAAAATAAATGAAAATAATCCATGGCAGCTAAGAAATGACCAGTCCCAACCGACGGCGCCATGACATGCGCCACGCCCATTCGTCTCGTCTCACAAATCTCAAGACGAAAGTCTATGTAGTGTCGCGGGTCGCTTACAATGGGCCTCATCAGAAGGCTCGAATTCACCGAAGGGCAGCGTTGAATGGCCTCTCTCACGGTGGACTGATGACCTGGTGAGGGTCGCGGGAAGCCGATGGATGCGAGACGCACAGGAGCGGTTGTTGTGGTGACGCTTTGGGGAGACCTATGTCCAGCAGTGGGCGTCTTTCGGTTGATATGATATCTATGAGCAGAAATACCAGACCATCACACGCAACGATCTTCACATTTACCTTTTATTTCACAATGGTACAAGGTGGACATCCCACCTAAACGCACAAAACGTTTTGGGAATACAGTCATTGTGCGTACAGCTAAGGAGTGGAATTCCCTGTCTGAGTCTGTGTTTTCTGATAGTTACAACCTGGGAGTCTTTAAGTCAATAGTGAATAAGTTGCTTCTAGGCAAGCGTGCTCCATTTTAGACCGCATCATCGCTTAACATCAGGTGAGATAGTGGTCCATCGTATGCTTATGAAAACTTAAAATAGAAATAACGGGTTGCACTCCAAGAATGCCGGCAGAAGTGAAAACTTGAACATTAACGTTGTGCATGTTTTAATCATCCGTCTTACGAATTTTCGATCAGGTCAGGTGTCCTGACGCGAGTTTAACATTTTATACCCGTCCCAAGAATAGTGCTCAACGCCGCTAAAGAAGTTTTCACATCAAAAATATTTTTATACCACATCGAAACGATAAATACAACATAGTGTATGTAAAGCGTGTGTCTGTAATAATCGTGCTTCAGACCATATTTCGGTCACTGCAGTAAATCAAACTGAACACACAGACCAGGCGATGCAGTTTATTATTATAAAACGCCACAGTTGATCATTACTTGGAAATAATAATAAAATGCACAAGCTAAGGGCAATCTCGACAGCTGCACATTTCACACGTTCGGAACTGGAAAATCACTTATAAAGCAAGAACTTACCTCAGGGGAACTTCTTTTAGCAATATAGAGGTGCAAATAAAAGAGTATCGTGGAATCTTTTTGTTTAAAATTAGCGTTTTGAAAGTAGTGCTGATGAAATACATTACACAAAATAGCGCCTGCTTGGGATTGAATCCAAGACCTTCAACTAATGAGCTGTAACCATCGAGTCACTACTGTTCTCTCTCTCGGTCAAGATTGATTGATGTGAATAGAGTTATATTCTATACCATACGACAAAGTAGGGTCGGCAGTGATTATTGAATATGGATCGATTTCCTATGTGAACTACATAACAAACACGGACACACAAGCCAGGTTTCCTGGAAGATTAATCTGAATCTGAAATAATAATCTTCCATTGTATGTTTGTTTTTTAGAATTTGTTGAATTGTATGTTTTTTAGTTTAAGGTTTCCTTTATGAATTTTTTTATTTGGTGTACAATAAAGTACATATAAATAAGCCAGGTAATCTGACAACAGTAGGTATAACCAAGGGGTCTTGTTAAGACTGACGTCAGATTTTCTGGCTTTTGCTTATACATCATAACGACTATCGAACGTCTACAAATCACAGCCAGGACCATTACTAACTTTCTTTCTGAGGCACGTAGATGTCTTGAGATGTAGGTAATGGACGGTCACCCAACCTCGTACTAACGTCGGCAAGCATTGCTTAACCTCAAAGATCGAACCGCGCGGCTGTTACGATTAGCCCTGTAATATTCCTAATTATGAGGAAATCGAGCGGCGCGCTAAACTGCGTATAAAACACATCATATCCCCGGCTGAGCCGACAAGCGGATTATATTGGATTAATTAAACTGTAATGATTGACACATAATAATGTTACATTGTCGCGCACAGGGTGCTGCCGAATCTGTGCTGTCTGCTGTACAATGGTGTACAAATGTCTTATTTAATTATCATCTTAATCTAATCTAAATTAACCCGTTTTCCCACTGTTGAGCTAGAATGTTATCAAACCAAGTCTTAGAATGAATAAGTTGACGTCGATCGATATTCCATATTCCACTCCTTTCTTCGATAAGCTATAGCAACCACCAATTGGTCGATGGCATCAATCCGGCGGTCGATCAATTGTTTATCGCCCGCTATCCGTAGATCAGCCAAAGCTACTACCCTAACACCCTAAGACCTCTCTCTTCCTCTTCTACACACGATTGTCCGCTACCATTGCAGGCCAGTCCTTTCGAAAAGAGTCAAGTTCTCTTCTCCATTTCTGCCCTGATATGTCGCGATCTTGCTTAGCATTCAACCGGACCCAATGTATGGTTCTTTTAGCACACATCTAACATGCAACTACGTGTCCGGCCCAATCAACAATTTGCCAAATTACATCTGTGGTTTTACTTTTGGCGCGCAGTATTATGTTCCGCGTACCGGAAGATAAATGCGAGACGCACAGGACCGGACCTGACGACACTTGTCTCTCGGCTGATATGTTAATTATTGTATTCCCAACACGATCTAACATTTGAACACCTATACTGAATACTGCATTCCATTGCGCTGTCTAACTGACTGTTATTCCATATGTCTTAATCTTAAGCTTATTATATACGTACGAGTAAGTTGTGTTGCCGGGGCAGGCCTAAAAAACACTGGCGACGATCTAGTCTCATTCTGATAGAAGCGATGATGTGGTCGACGATGGACCACATTTTCATAGAAGTAACCCATTCACTCTTGACTTAGAGACGGCCAGAATGTAGCTATCAAGATACACGGACTCGGCAGGGAAAACATATTTCTTTTAGTGAAAAATAAAGAACTTTTTACAAAAAAATACAACCGACTTCCAAAAAAAAAAAACACTACAAAGTTCGGAAATCGGTGTCAAAATACGAAGAAACTGACAAAAACACCGACTTCCCAAATTAAAGTTATTTTTTACTTTGTAGTGTTTCTTTTTTTGGAAGTCGGTTGTATTTTTTTGTAAAAAGTTTTTTATTAAATTAAGTATAAGTGATTACCTGTTTTTGCCGGAATTGTAAATATGTCGTTGGTGTGCCTTACTTAATAAATAAATAAATACCACTATACCATTCTGTACGCGCATTAAAATACTCCCTAAACGTTTTGTGCGTTTGTGTTGTAACGCATCGCGTAGTCCGATGGATGTAGATAAACATTTTAAAGTCATTGACACAAGAAACCTGGCACGTGTTACTGATCGGTTTTGACTTTATTAGGACAACTAAAGTTAATAGTCAATTTGCTTTACAGACTCTGAAAGCTAATTACAATTTTGGTATAACTCCGTAACTAAGGTCAGACAGTCTAGGTACTCAATAACGATGCCACGTGCCAGCCAGGTCAGATTGGGCAACAACAATCGAGCTTGGTTAAAAGGCAAGCAGCCGGGCGATTCCGTTGACATCTCACCGTGATCACTTAGGTGGAGTGAACGACAAGTGAGCTGTCATGCCATCTTGTTTGTATTGTTTGACAGCTCACTTATCGTTCACTTCGCCTAAGTGTACACTTCGATGTGTTTACAGAATCGAACTGCGACTTATTAGCACCTCGCCCGCGACTTCGTTCGCGCGGTTTTAGTTGGTACTCCACAAACTTCATCTCCCCTCTACCCTCTTAATAGATTAATTTGTAAATGACTTATTAATATATTAAAGGTAGGGCAGTTCGCTCAATCCGCCACATTTTTCGTTCTTAGAGTATTTTTTAACCCTTCGACACTTTTAAACGACAGGTCCGATTAGAAAAATTAAAGTGTAATTTACATGTTCATAACCAACCTTAATTATCAGACAATTTAAATGGATAAGGATTAATATCATGATACCAAAATCACCAATATTTCATTCCACCCGGGTTTTGATTTAATAATTTGCATAAAAGAGGACATTGTGACTTAAACATAATAGTTATACTCTCGTGTACTTTTTTGTAGATTTTGATGTCTTCTTTAAAACTGTAGTTCATCACTTTGGTCTATTGTTAAAAGTTTCCGCAAATTTCAAATCGGTTCAGTAGTTTCGGAGCCGATTCATTTCAAACAAACATATTTTTTTTTTTTATAATATTATAGTAAACCACGCTTCAGATGGAAATGTCCCAGTGACCTTTTAAGTGTTTAATAAGGAGTAACTTAGGCTACGTTTATTAAAAAAAAAAAGAATAGACTGTTAGGCGGAACTAAGGTCAGCTGGTGTCTAATATGATGACTGTGTAAGTACATATCACTCCGGTGGTCCATGTCTCGCACAGTACACTTTTCCGGGAGTCTGTTCCCATGGGACAATTTCCGACTGTCACGCGGGTGGCGCTTAAAGGTTAAAAGTCTCTACAGTTAGTTTAGGAAAACACATTCTAAATAGTTGTTGTTTTAGCGGCAATAGAAATTTTCAACTCTACCTATTACGTTTGTTGAGATACAGTCCGCTGACAGACGGACGGACGGAAGGACGGACGGACAGCGAAGGCTTAGTAATAGGGTTCTGTTAATTACCCTTTGGGTACAGAATCCTAAAAAAATAACTTTAATTTCGGAAGTCGGTGTTTTTGTTACTTTCTTCGTATTTTGACACCGACTTCCGAAATTAAAGTTATTTTTTACGTTGTAGTGTTTTTTTTTTGGAAGTCGGTTGTATTTTTTGTAAAAAGTTTTTTATTTTTCACTTTTTAGTGGTGCCCCACACCTAACAACACCACTACAAAATCGCAGAAAAGCAAAATACGCAATTTCGATTATCAAAGAATCATCTAAATAGTCAAATTCCAGCTATTTCGATTTAAAATCCAAAGTTCGATTTTGATATGATTTAAATGGAACCAATCTGCAAGTATATCCTTTCAGATAAAACAAAAAAATTTCATATCGGTTCATAATTGTCGGAGTTATGAGGTAACAAACATAAAAAAAAAAAAACATACAACCGAATTGATAACCTCCTCCTTTTTGGGAAGTCGGTTAAAAGCAAGAATAAATGAACTTTGACAAAAAACTTTTCTTAAATAAATGGAATCACTAATTGAAAGCCTCCTGTATAATAAGTAGTTGATACCATTTGATTAGTGTATAATTGACATTTATATCTAATAGGAACTGATTATATATGGATTATTAAATTAATTAGCGAAGACTAGTGTTTAATTATAAATACTGTTACAATACAACTTCCTATAGAAGGTTACGACTGGCAAAAGTGAAAATATTTGAGGTTAACCACATGACATATAGCGCATGTCGATCATAAACAATTTGGACTCCTTGTTTATTTTATTTTTTACTAGTGGAAACAGTCTATAGAAGTATGCGGAACAGGGTAGTAGTCCGGCAAAGCTCTATAGTAAATGTAGGATTTTCTGACCAGACGGAGTTAGGTTTGACGGGCAACAGCCGGACGGTTGATATTTTGGGCTGTTGTATGATTGTGTTCTAACCGCTAGAAAAACTCTGAAATCGCGATGCATGATTTCTTTGACGTAGTTCGTTGCTGGCGGTATAGATGTCGCTGCGATCGTTTTTTCTGGCGTTTTTTCGCGGCATTTCAGTTTTTTTTCAATGTCAATGTAATTAAAAAAATATTGCTGTTAATTATGTAGGTACCTACTAAGCACTACTAATTAAATATAATTATTGCGAATAGAAGCTGTCCGAGCAAATAAAACATTTTTTTTATTATTGCTAAACAATTTAGCAGGCCGCCAGTCTCTTGGGCACATTACCAGCTTGAGGAAGAATTTTTAATGCTATATTTATTTTGTTGTAAGTTTCGTGGATGTGTTAATTTTATTTATTATTTTTGTCAATTTGTTACTTTATTCAATTAAATCTCTTGATATATTGTACTTTTTTATAAATTCTTCCTTGAACTCGCGTCCCTCTAGCACAGATTTTTCAAATCTCTGTGCGCTTGTTTCTTCTGGCGCTTTCCTTATAAATGACCAATGTGAGACTATAAATTTTTTAATGTACTTGAAAGCATCTTTTTTCGGTCTCTCTCTTCCAATATTTGACGAATTTACATTGACTTCCGAGCTTAGCAATGAGATTGATTCACTGTCATTGATGTTAACTGTGATTTCTGTTAAATCGTCGTCCATCAACTCTCTTAGTTGTTTTGTCAACTTAACGCTCTCTTCCGGATGTTTTTTCTTTTGTCTTTGTAAGAATTTTAGTACATCTTCTGCTTTAAAGGTCTTTTGTAACTGTTTTGCTACCATAACGTTTTTTTCTTTTGGTTTTGTAGTACTATTTCTTTGAATGATCTCTGTTGCATCACCAATCTTCGTGGTACGTCTTTGAAGGACTTTACTGTCTTCTTTAATTTCTTGTTTTATCGCATCTACGGTTTTGTTGACTTCACATTTTATTGCACTGGCAATATATACTGTTAGAATGAACACTGTACTTTTCATTTTTGCATTACTATCGAACGAATTTCAGAGCGTGTGGCTAAAAATATTTTATTTTGTCGAAAATTGTTGTGTAGCTCATTCTCAATATTTTATTAGCTTTCGTAACGTTTTCAATTTAACCATTTGTTTATTGCTTTTGATTTTGTGCTTACTGGTAAATATTGTTTTATATGGTTGTGTTTATCTAGTGAATTTGTATTTTATCGATATAAAGCGTACATATGGATAAACTTAAAAGATAGTGATGGTAAAAAAAGAAAGATTAACCTAATCCAAGTACTATAAATCCTAGTAATCATGATTAAATTGCCAACCGATTTTGACAAGTTTTGTTAAAGAAGACGGTACTAGGTTCACATCACTCACTAGAACAGTTGCTAGTATCTCTAAAGCAACGGAACTTAATGGACAATATGGCACTATCCGATAGAAATCAATCTTGTTGCACACACTGTCGTTACATCTACCACTTGTTGGTTTTCCGACTAACGCTTTGTAGCATAACATAAGCTGCCTGAATTCCCCGACGGGTTATTTGTTTGATACATATATCACATAATAATATGTTCACCTTATATTAAGGCAGGATTTACATTAATAAAAACACAATTGACCGTCTTATCGCAATAAGACCGTCCATGCCCAGCAAGCAAAGGTAAGTGGTTGATTTTAAATTACATTCCAACGTATTCGGCCGAACTTCGGTCGAGTACCTTCGATATAGTGTTTTTAGACACTTTCAGACAAATTTTGGATAGACTGAACGATAGGAGATGGAGGAAGATGGAAGAGTATGGACGGATACAAGACGTTACGTTTATACAAAGCCTATGTAAGAGGGGCGTTCAATTTCAATATTTTATTTTGTAACGTTTTCAATTTCCATTCGTTTTATTGCAGCTGATTTTTCCGATTACTAGTAAAATATTTTATATTTGGCTGATTCAAAAAAATAATATATTTAAATAAACAAATATTCAAATGGTTGACTGATAGTCAGAGATCGGATGCATATTTACTAAACACGCTATAACAGCCAATCAGTCTATTCTGTCGAAATCGCACCGCGGTACCGTGATCTCTTTGGTGGAGTGAACGACAAGTGAGCTGTTATTCCAGCTTTTTTGTATGGTTTGACAGCTCACTTGTTGTTCACTTCGCCTAAGTTTTCACTTCGACATGTTTATAGAATCGCACTGCTATTATAGAACCCGCCTAATGCCGCCATCTAGTCAATACCTGCAACGTAAGGCATAGTAAGGCATATTTTCTTTTTAGGATCCGTACCAAAATGGTAAAAGGAACTTTTATGGTGTGACTAAATCTGTCCGTTTGTCACAGCTGGATATCTCAAGAACCACTAATGCTATCAACTTGAATTTGGAACAGGTTAAGATGACGTTTATTTTAGTATTTTGCAATTAAAAAATTAATAAATAACAAATGACATTATAAAACATTTCGCTTTTTAAAGGATGGTACTTAACCCTTGGTGCTTGAGTCCGACTCGCTCTTGACAGGTTTTTTTTCTGATGAGGATAAACAATCATAATTATATTAAAAGTGAGAAGCCTTAACCTAATGTGTGTGTGTTGAATAAGCGATGGTATACCTCAGCTTAACCCGTCATACACATTTCATTATTGAGTACGTTTCTTCAAATGAGATGTTTTAGAGATATTATTTAACTACTAGCTGACCCGTGCAACGTCGTCTGCGTAACATTTTTCATTACTGCTCCGCTCCTATTGGTCTTAGCGTTATGATATATAGCCTATAACCTTCCTCGATAAATGGACTATCTAACACTGAAATAATTTTTCAAATCGGACCAGCAGTTCCTGAGATTAGCGCGTTCAACCAAACAAACAAAAAAACTCTTCTGCTTTATAATATTAGTATAGATTTGGATCCCGGTAACTAGGAGCCAAATTGAGTTGTTTTAGAGAAGTATTTTTTTTTTTGCCTTATCTAGGAATATGTCTTGTATCGTTGGTGCATTAACAAACACGAGTTTGTAAACTCACATACACAAACGGCCAGACCCAGAACAACTATATATCTGTAGGCCATACAATTATTTGTTCCGTGCGGGAATTTTACCGGGACACGTAGCGCAGCAGCCAATCGCTCAACCACTGCGCCAACCGGGTCATCAACGCTTTCCAAAGTGCTGGTCACAAATTTTTGACCATATGCCTCGGAAAACAGGGTATATAAACCTAATACGATTTATCAAATATACTATATATTCACGGCTGCCATACCCCTAGGGGAAACTGGCGTTCTTTTACTTAGCGTATCGACAGCAAGTACACTCATCTCCATAGTTTAATAGCTTATTCCAAGGATATTTATTTATTATTTATTTATTCGACCCAATATTCAGCTTTGTAACACCATTTGCTGACGTAGTCATTAAGTCCTCACGTGTGCAAGTTACGGGGCATGCCGTGCAAGATGAAATATGAGCCATGGTTTGCGGAGTGACGCGGCATGAATATTGTTATATTATGAAAACATTATGGATACAGTACAAAAATCTGCACAGATTTGTGTAGAACTTAACTCCATACTGTAACCTTCCACACAACCATAACTTCTCCATATAAAGCAAGATGATCACAGCTCAACTCTTGGCCCAGTATCCGTAGCTTACATTCACTTTCCATGCACTCTAAAACATTGCCAGCTAAACATCGTCACCGCAGGAAGTGTAAGGCTTAAAACACATTCCATGCACAGCATGCTCAGAGCAGCAGATTAACGGGTTCTCTAAGAGACACGTGCAAAGGACTTTGGTCTCCTATGCACAAGACCTTACTGGTTGTGATGTGGCCGTTTGCTGGTTCTAGTTATACACAAAGCTTGTACTTTAGCTCTGTGTGTGACTAAGATTGAGGAAGTGAGGTAGATATGACAAAAGAAGCATTAATGTTGATAAACACAAATTGTGCCCTTGCCCGGGAAGTAGACGGCCCGTGGTCTGACTCGGCCCATCATGGTCTGAGCACGAAGTTGCTAGAACGATTTCATTAAATAATTATGAAAAAAGTCGAAGTTTTAGGAAAAAACTCAACGGTGTTAGTAGCTTTTTATCGGCGAAATTTGCAATTGAATTAGTTGCTAGTACTAGAATTATCTCTTAGGGTATGTATATAGTTTTAGTTCTTATAATTTCCTAAAGCTAAGAAAACAAAGATAGCTGAAATAACAAAGGTTCACGTTATAAGATCCATGTCGCCAGGTTCCAAGAGGTCCCAAGCCAATAGTATGATATCCTAATTCGGGCGCCAGTTGTGAAAGGTTTCAGGTTGGGCGCCAATAGGGAATATGCATGCGATTTTTTTAATTGAAAAATAAAATACTTATTCGCTCTAGTAAACAATCACGAAATTATTTTTTAAATACCTTCATCATTTATTAAGTTATAAAGCTTCAAAGTCTACAGTTAGAAAGAGAAGTCCGATACGTACTGTGACGTCAAATTACACGACGACTATACAGATGCCATAGAAAACAGCGTTTTTGCGAGAAGGACAGATATATTTGTTTAAAATAATTGTATCTCGTTCGTTTTTCGAGCAATTTAGATTCTAATTTCACAGTTAGTATTATATTTTCCAATACTTTTAGATAAACTGGTCAGATTATAAATACTTTTTTCATGCATATTACCCTATTGCAAAAGGTCTCAAGCCGAGCGCTAGATATTAGAGGTCCCAATTTGGGTGTCAATTGTAAGAAGTCCCAGGTCAGGCGCCAGTTATAAGAGGTCCCGGGTCGGGCGTCATCAGTTGTAAGAGGTCCCTGATCGGGTACCAGTTGTGAGAGTTCCCAAGTAGGGCGCCAATTTTCAAGAGATAAAGAATATTCGTTTTTGATTTGGCCCCCACTGGGAATTTCTCCTGTATCGAGGGCGCGCCAGACCCGGAGCAACTATCCGTAGGCCAAACAAGTAAATGTTCCGTGCGGGAATGAAACCCGCACCGCGCAGTGCAGCAGCATTTATTAATACATTTCGCAGCAATGGAGATTATGGCGAAGACCCTTTGTGGTTGCATATTTATATAAATAAAATATTATTAACGGTAATTTCAAGGACCTTAATAAGCACATTGGTAATTTTGTGAGTAACATACGAAGATTCTTCGTTTTTATGCACAATTCAGTCATACCAAAGTGACACTATCACATTTTGTTCGTTTCTAAGATCTCAGTTTCATACCAATCGTGTTTACTGGGATTTGAATACTAGATGTATTCACTATTCAAGATTGTTCCTTTAAGAGATCAGGGGAGATTTGACAGGCTGCAGCCACAAACGGTAGATTTGTTCTCTTTACCATTTCTATTGTTTTAAAGTTGGCGTTTAGAGAAATAGCAATTTTAGCAACAGAATTTTCGTGAACATCTTCGACTCTTTGTTGAATTTTTTAGATTTGACTACAAATTCCACTATTCATTTTTATTATATTGAGTGAAATATTATGGACCGGTTAAAATAGTATTAGGCCGAACAGGAAATAGAAGGCAAAAGTAAGGCAACTGTCAATGATGATGATCTATCAAGATCATACCCTTACCAAATCCAAGCAAAGCATGTATTTCAGAAAAAAAGGCTTTCATTAACCGACTTCCCAAAAAGGAGGAGGTTCTCAATTCGGATGTTTGTATTTTTTTTTACCGACTTCCCAAAAAGGAGCAGGTTCTCAATTCGGATGTTTGTATTTTTTTAATTTTTTTTTTTTGTTTGTTCGGGCATAACTCCGTCGCTTGCCAACCGATTTTAAAAATGATTTTTTTGTTGGAAAGGGAATACTTCCCAGATGGTCCCATGATAAGGAAACCAGGATCTGATGATGGCATCCCAGAGAAGTCGAGGAGAACTTTCGAAAATCGTATCGGCAACTAGTGCGTTTGGAGTGTTGTTAGGTGTGGGGTACCACTAAAAAGTGAAAAATAAAAAACTTTTTACAAAAAAATACACCGGACTTCCAAAAAAAAACTACAAAGTAAAAAATAACTTTAATTTCTTAAGTCGGTGTCAAAAAAAAAAACAAATTAACAAAAACACCGAGTTCCGAAATTAAAGTTATTTTTTACTTTGTAGTTTTTTTTTTTTGGAAGTCGTTTGTATTTTATTGTAAAAAGTTTTTTTTTTATAACAAATTAGTAAACACAGCTAAAATTAACTTACCCGATACAAAGTAATATCAACAAAGGTAAACTAATTTATTTGCTAAAACCGTTATACTCACATACTTACAATTATTGCAACCATTAACAAAGTAACTACCCCAATTCATACCGAACCACAGCCTAAAAACCCCCGCTTCACTTCAGCAAACAAACTGGTAGTACGTCAACACAACTCTGTAACTTGTTACTAAGCATCGGTATAAGACTCGCACCTGTCCTGTGGGTTTGGGCTCTGTCACAGAACCGCTTGTTCTAATTGCATTCCAGTAATTGCAGTCCCCCGCGCGTCTGTGCCCCCCGTCGACGTCTTCTGTCACTAGGTAGAGAATTTGTAGAAGTTTATTGAATAAAATTAATTTAGTTAAAGAAGTGGCAGCTCAGAGTCTGAACGGGATAC
This sequence comes from Ceramica pisi, assembly GCA_963859965.1. Classification (NCBI taxonomy): domain Eukaryota; kingdom Metazoa; phylum Arthropoda; class Insecta; order Lepidoptera; family Noctuidae; genus Ceramica; species Ceramica pisi. The sequence continues at coordinate 405,765 of OY982551.1, forward strand.
CTAAAGGCCAATTCTCGTACTTCAAATTTAATTCTCAATACCATCACAACGACAAACAATGCCAAGTTGACAGGGAAAATTTGAAGTATTTTTTTGATATATTGCGAGTTTGTGACTATGATGCAAGTGCGAACACTCTTTAAAATACTAGAATTCTCTGGCTTAACATACAGTACGTATAGAGTTAATGTGAATGTGATTCATTTGCATTAAAACAGTACAAAGATAATCTACTTAAATGTTAGCACAATGACACACGACTCGCTTTAGATTGACATCTAATAAGTTGTTGCTTCTAAAATGACCAAAATATCTATAGAATTTAACACATTACTAGTTTACAGTAAATCAATATCCTATTAAGTTTAGTCAAATCTAATCGTAAAATTGTAATGCGGGTTTTTAATAAGTGTCTTAAATATTATTGTATATACAGAAGGATGCTCGTCAGAAACAAGGAATATTTTAAGTTCACCACTTCTTCCATTTAAATTCTGTAAAAAGCTAGATCAAAAGGTATTTTTGTTACCTATCACACCATCTACTGTACACACGCCGAGCCCGTTTGTTCAGCTGAAAAAAATTCATTTCAATCCGAAATTTTCTGGCCAATTGTGAAAATAAATAGTTACTTACACAGAATGGAATGTGTATAACTGTAAATTGAAACAATATGTACATAAGCTACGTATGTACATTGGGAAAAACTGTTTTCACAAAACACACAATTTTTATTTGCATATTAGTTGAACAGAAAAAGTACTTCATTATAATATATGTCTAGATGCATTCTACAAATGTGGCCTGCCCAATCCCACTTCAGCCTTGCGGCCATGTTGCTTACATAAACTATTCTTGTTTTGGAGCGAATAGTGGTATTCTGTATACATACTTAATGTGGAAAAATTAAATATCGGTCTTAAATATGCATTTTGGAGCAAAGTATTCAAAACTCCTTTCCGACATGTATTTCTGCTTACCCCTTTTACAGTCATTTACCTAAATTCATCTAGTCATAAGATAACGTGGTTCTTGTCTCAACAGAGCTGGTGCTACACTAGACTGTTTTACTAGCCGCTAGCACTGGCAGATAGCTACTGGCGCGAGTACTACGCGCTATCGTGCTTCAATTTATCCCAACTAATGCAATTTGTTAATTAAGATTTACTTAACGTGGCTTAGAATGTTAGTGGCACCTTATTTAAACTAATATTATGAAGGTAAACATGTTTTTCTATGTTAGTTCTTATCTTTGAAAGTTCAAATTGGATTTCATACAGTATTTTATGTGCGTAAATATTTAGAGACTCCTAGCTATAAATTTTCAATTTAACAAAACTTTAACATAATCCAGATGTTACGATTCTTTTGCACCATCATACAATAACATAAAATAACTGCAAAGTCACAACACTTAGCGGGTCTTCACAAATTAACGAACACCGTCAACAATGAGTGGCGCGCTGCAGCCCGTCTGCTGAGCCGCGTCGTCGCGCCGAGCGCGGTGCAGTGGGGCCAGCGCTCAATTGTTTTCCAGGCATTTGCATCTCAAGAGTTGCTTCGCCGCGTTTGGCCGATCTTGAGACACGAATAAGAATGTTTTGACTTTATTATAAGAAATCAGGGAATCATAATAAGCACTGTAAGTAATACATATTTAATCACGGCAGTTAAAATAGTGACGAGATAAATATCGATTGTTCTATCTTATTTTCTGAGCTGTAAAAATTATTATAAACTTAGTTACAGCAAAAAGAATACAAATGATAAAGTATATTAATTCTAAACATCTTAGATCTAATCGCCTCAACCCTCAATCACCGAAGGCCCATTAACTTGTTAAGTCATAAAACGAACAAAATGTCTAGTTTATTAAATAAGGCTTCATGTCAATCTTGCTTAGACTCGCCATTAACCATTAACTCCGGACGCGGCACTCAGTTAACAAATTAATATCGACGATGATTTATATGTTCCAATGTAGACGGTCAACTTTTTATTTGCATCATGGACACCGGAAATTGCTCTTAAAAGTGTCCGTATACATATTTCATCTGAGGGCCAAATCTACAAATTTTTAAACAACTCTCGCAAACTGTCAAAAACGCCTTAATTTTCATATATTTTTGACAGTTTGCGATTGAGATGCGAATTCGCGTCTTGCGAATGTGAACATTGGTAGAATTGGCACATTGTTGTATTTTTTAGCATCATTTTAAATCAGTTTTTTTTTGTAATTTCTATTTAAATGTAATTTCATCATTGCCTATTTATGATTTAAATTAAATTAAACATAATTGTTTTATTCACTTACTAGCTGACCCGTGCAACGTCGTCTGCGTAACATTTTTCATTACTGCTCCGCTCCTATTGGTCGTAGCGTGATAATATATAGCCTATAGCCTTCCTCGATAAATGGGCTATCTAAAACTGAAAGAATTTTTCAAATCGGACCAGTACCTAGTTCCTGAGATTAGCACGTTCAACCAAACAAACAAACAAACTCTTCTGCTTTATAATATTAGTATAGATTACATTATCATTTTAGCTATGATGATGTATTTCATACGAATTGGATGGAAAAGAAAAACGCGAAATCATATGTTTGAATCATCAATTCCAGCAGTGGAACAATATCCTACTAATATTATAAATGTGAAAGTTTGTATGTTTGTATGTTTGTATGTTTGTATGTTTGTATGTTTGGATGTTTGTCCGTCAATCACGCAAAAACGGCTGAAGGGATTTGGATCAAATTTGGCACATATGTAGGTCACATCCTGGAATAACACATAGGCTACTTTTTATCCCGGTAAAATACATGACCTAATGGAGACAGAGGAAGAAGTGGAAGTCCAAAGTTTCTGCTACCTTAGTACTTCAGATTCAAAAGTACCAGGAGTACAGAAACATGACAATTTTTTTTTACCCGGCTAGAATTTTATTACAAGCCCTAAAAGATTCACAAGAACCAGGAGACCAGCAACATGTCAAATTATTTTTGGGCAAGATTTTTTTTATTAGCGGAGCAGAAACGTGTCAAAGTATTTTCGGGACTGGAATTCCGAACGCTACCGATTCACAAGTACCAGGAGAGCAGAAACATGTCGAGGTATTCTGGGGCTGGAATTACAAGCGCTACAGATTCACAAGTACCAGGAAAGCAGAAACATCTCGGAAGTTTTTTTGGGGCTTGAATTATGAGCGCTTTAGATTCCCAAGTAGGTACCAAGAGATCAGAAATATGTCGAAGCATTTTCCGCGATGGAATTGTGAACGCTATATTTTCATTAGTACTAGGAGAGCAGGAACATGTTAATTTATATTCGGTGCCGGAATTGTGAACGACTAAGTTTAAAAAATTCCAAGAGAACAGAAACATGTCGAAGTTTATTTTCGGGCTAATATAGTGAACTCTAAAGGTTCACAAGTACCAGGAGAACAGAAACATGTCGAAGTATTTTCGGGGCTGGAAATTGTGAACGCTATAGATTTTCAAGTACCAGGAGAGCAGAAACATGTCGAGGTACACCGCGGCCATATTTACGAGCGCTACAGATTCACAAATACCAGGATAGCAGGAACATGTCGAAGTTCTTTGGGGCTGGAATTATGAACGCTATTGATTCACAAGTACCAGTAGACCAGGAAAATGTCGAAACATTCCGGGGCCGGAATAACGAGCGTTACAGATTCCGAAGTACCAGGAGAGCAGAAACATGTCGAGGTATTCCGTGGCCATAATTACGAGCGCTACAGATTCAGAAATACCAGGAGAGCAGGAACATGTCGAAGTTCTTAGGGGTTGGAATAATGAGCGCTATTAATTCACAAGCACCAGGAGACCAGGAACATGCCGAAGTTTTTCAGGGCTGGAAATAGAGAACGCTATAGATTTACAAGTACCAGGGGAGCAGAAACATGTTGAGGCATTCCGGGGCCGGAATAACGAGCGTTACAGATTCAGAAGTACCAGGAGAGCAGAAACATGTCGAGGTATTCCGTGGCCATAAAAACGAGCGCTACTGATTCACAAATACCAGGAGAGCAGGAACATGTCGAAGTTTTTTGGGGCTGGAATTATGAGCGCTATTGATTCACAAGTACCAGGAGACCAGGAACATGCCAAAGTTTTTCAGGGCTGGAAATTGAGAACGCTATAGATTTACAAGTACCAAGAGAGCAGAAACATGTCCAGGCATTCCGGGGCCGGAATAACGAGCGTTACAGATTCAGAAGTACCAGGAGAGCAGAATCATCTCGAGGTTTCTTTGGGACTTTATTTATGAGCGCTATAGATTCACAAGTATCAGGAGACCAAAAAACATGCCGAAGTTTTTCAGGGCTGGAAATTGAGATCGCTATAGATACACAAGTACCAGGACAGCAAAATACATGTCGAGGCATTCCGGGGCTGGAATTACGAGCGCTATAGATTCACAAGTACCAGGAGACCAGAAACATGCCGAAGTTTTTTCAGGGCTGGAAACTTCACAAGTATCCGGAGAGCAGAAACTATGTCAAAATATTTAGGGTAGGTTTTTATACTGGAAAGAAGATGGCTTTCATTGCAAGCGATTCAAAAGTACCAGGGGACCAAAAACATGTATTGTAGTTTTTTCCGTGCAGGAATTTTGAGTGGATTGGATTAATAATACCAGGAGAACAAAAACATTGGAGTATTTTCGAGGCTGCAAATATGAGCGTTTAAGATTCACAAGGGTCTACCAGGAGACCACAAACATGTCGAAGTAATTTCGGGGCTGAAATTTTACTTTCAGCGGCACCGCAAAGACACAATGTCTGGATACCCGAATTATGAAGATGCAATTCCAAAGATGAGACAATGAGGCAAAAAGTTGCGCGGCAGTTCTAAAGTCTACGCAGAGAAGTCGCGGGAGGAAGCTAGTAATATGTATTTTGTTTTATAGTATCATAGTGTGGTAGCTGTTTTTTTTTTTTTGTGTCACATATTAATTACTTTACATTCTTCTCAGTGTATAAATTCTAGTTCCTAAAACTTAACAGACAGATATATTGTTTTAAACTTTCATGGTCACTAACATTAGAATAGTTCATATCGGGATTGCTACCATGTTGTTGTTGTTGTTCATGTCGCTTGCAACAGTGCCGAAATAACGGAAACTCGCAAATAAAAAGGTACATGGTAGCAATCCCGATATGAACTATTTTAACAGACAGATGTGTTGCTGGGGAGTTTGTTGGCCACTTGTTCTCCACAGCTAAAATACTAGGAAGTGCATGGTGACGGGCGGGCGTTTAGGGGCACTGTCTTTTGTAGAACTTGAAGTTTAAAAAGTGCCTAATTTAAATAAATGACTTTTGAATTTTTGAATATGCTCTAGTAATAGAATACCTAATCATTTTATTTATGCTTGTTGATCAAATTTCTGAACCTAACACAATTTCCTAAGTCATTCTTGTTAACCGAATCGAAATCGAATCTTAATCTTCTAAACGACTAAGAAAATATTAAGCAATTTATTCATAGCCCATCACACGATCTTCAAAAGCTCATTTATTATTAAAATACAGCATTATGCAGATGAGTGGCCCGTCTGCCCGGCCGGCGGCGAAGACTCAACCCGTTCGCGCCGATCACTGCAACGTCGATGTAACTCGATTAGCGACGTCTTTATCGATGGCGATAGACGCAAGATTGGGTTTTGTTGTTGATGTAGGTAACATCAACAACAAAACGTTGGGCCATGAAAACTGCTAGTTTTATATTTGACAAGCTGTCCCTCGCGGCTTCGCTCCCGTTTTACCCGCACAGTTCCCGTTCCCGTGGGATTTTCTATCTTTGTACAAAATTTCATCCAAATCGGTCCAGTAGTTTCGGAGCCTGTTCAAATCAATCAAACAAACAAACAAATATTTCCTCTTTATAATATTAGTGTAGATTTGTGTAGACTAGCTGACCCGTGCAACGTCATCTGGGTCACATTTTTCATTACTGCTCCGCTCCTATTGGTCTTAGCGTGATGATAGCCTTCCTCGATAAATGGGAATAATATGAACATGTCAAACAAACACAAAATGTCAAAATAAAAACAAAAACCTGTCCGGTTTTCTCCCAAAAATTACCTGTATATCAAACGAATTTGCAACTAAAGGCAAACTATTCATTTAAATAACATAAAACTCTTAAGTCGCTGTTCTAGTGGATGCAGATGTCCATTACAAAGGCAAAGTGTATCCGCGGGTGGAAATTAAAGATTTGCTAACGACGCCATCTTGGATTTGCATTTTTCAATAGAAACAGTCTTGTTCAGGTTTGTTGTTTGTTTGGCGGATACTCTAATCATGTCTGTCAAGCGAATTTCAAACTTGTGTGGCGCAATTATTACTGTCTGCTTCACCTACCTTGCAAACGGGAATGGTTCAGACTCTGTATTAGTATTCAAAACTAATAACATTTACTTGGAATAACTTTTCTATCAAATGATAATCAATTAAATTGTGTGTGTTCAACTGCGTTCTAGAATATAAATAAACGTAATAAATCCAAGAAACTATCCAACACGGTCAAACAGGAAAACATTTCAATTGTAAAACAAAATCATCGACCATAAAAAGAACTGTAAAATTGAAATAAGTAAATAAAAAATATTGGTATCGAGAATGAGTAACAAAGAAATTGTTTAAAGAAATACAGTCTTATTGAACTCCATATACGACGATAATTTACCACTCAAGAATATAACGGAAATGAAAACTATTCTGTTGATTGTAGTTATTCACATCATTTGTGCAATTAAATGTGCTAATATAACAACAGGAGCTAAAGTTAAAGAGGATGAGACAAATCAAATACAAGACTTAGAAAAAGAAAAAACAAAAATCTACAACCAACTCAACACAGCAGTTGAAGATACAATAAAAACTTTAGAGAAATCTAACGACTCTGATGCTAGACAAGGCATCACTTTCATGAAAGACTTGATCGCACTTATAGACAAATTTAACGGCACAAAACTTGCTAAACCACAAACAGTTTGTAACGGAAGTGAATGCTCAAATAAAACAACCGTTTTAAATTCTCCAAATAGCTTAAACTTTTCTGGAGATGGGAGAAGATCACTAATGGACGAATTCAAGAATACTGGCCATGAACTCGTCAAACATGGAATCATAAAAAGCGGGATATTTAAAAAAACTGATGAATTAGATGCAAAAAAAGACGAAAAGGTACAAAATCTAATCGTACTTCAAGCGAAGTTGGACAAATGGTTGAAAATGAGAGAAGTGGAGAAGAGGAAGATTAAACAGTACAAACAAAGACAAGTCACTGCAAGATACGTGTCAGTGACTGAAGAATGTCCAAACTTTGGAGAAAAGAGGGAGAGTGGGAAAAAAAAAGGAAGTGGAAATTCTAAGTATCCTTGTTGTAGAAAATGCTGTAAGACATCTTATTTGGGCTGCTTATAGTAAGGAATAGAATAATGGAGGATGGAGTACTTCATACATTATTCGTTTATTTATAAAATAAAAAGATAAGTGGAATTAATATCTTACTTATTTTATTTGCCTGTATCATGCGCTGGAATGAGCGTGTGCCGGTGTAAAAATAAATGATTGCTTTCTTCTTTCTTCACATCTTCTTATTTGATCATTATAGAGGCGGATGGCTCAATTTAGGTTTGGGTGGACATTCACGTCACCCTATGAAACATCAAGCTCCTGTCTTCAAAATAACAGTACACTTGCAATTTTTACTAATGTGTAGCCTAATATGATGAAGAATAACGTTAAGTAATAAAATACCAGCCAAGTGCGAGTCGGACTCGCGCACCGAGAGTTCCATACAAACCTTTAGGTAAATAAAAGCATAAGTTGCGGTTTACGACATATAAAAAAAACTACTTTTTAGATCTCGTTCAAACCAATTTTCGGTGGAAGTTTACATAGATTAACATGTAAACTTCCACCGAAAATTGGTTTATATTACATATTTTTTTTAGATTGATCATTCTCTTATTTTAGAAGTTAAGGGGGGGGACACATTTTACCACTTTGGAAGTGTCTCTCGCGCAAACTTTCAGTTTAGAAAAAAATGATATTAGAAACCTCAATATCATTTTTAAGACCTATCCATAGATACCCCACACATACGGGTCTGAGAATTTTTTTTTTTAGTTTCAGTTCTAAGTATTACCCCCAAAATTTCAACAGCGTCGTTTTTATAGTTTCGGAAAAAGTGGCTGTGACATACAGACGGACAGAAAGACGGACGTCTGTCTGTCTGTCTGTCCGTCCCGGAACCCTTCTAAATTATGGCAAAAAACGGAACCCTAATAGATTCGTCATCTCTCGTCATCGTTTTTTGCCATTTGGCTACGGAACCCTAAAAAGAGCTTCGCAGTAACATTGGTTAAATCTGTGTTAGACGGGTCCAGATTTCTCCCAGTATACAAATATGAAAAATAAAATAAAAAATCTTGTGTGTACATAAATAAATAAATAAGTATGCATGAAAATTTATGAAATAAAAGGATAATTATATTTCAGACAGAAGTGCCTTTTATCAGCTGCATGTGCAGCATAGCGTGATATTATTACCACGCTGTTCATTCCAAAATAAATAGTAGCGACGATCTGCGTAAATGGCATCGCGGACTTCATTTAACCCTCTGTAGGCACCTAGGGGTCAGGTGGACCACTTTAGGAATGACTGCGGTGTTATAGCACTCTATGACTATAGTAATTTATTATAGTAGTAGTATATGAATCTTACTGACTAAAACCCATCCGTGTTCCTCCTACTGCTCTTTGCGTTCCAGGGTCATGGTGACTCTTTCGAACAAATTCCACAACATTGGTCCAGGCGCGCCCCGTCTACTATGCTGACATCTCTTTGAGGTGCGCTTGGAACCCAGCGCCGTTGACCCGGGCCTAGTTCTGATCGCACGATGAACCACCAACGCTCGCCGTCCGCAGACCCGCTCCTACGGTGACCAGAACTCGCCCTGCGATCCCAACCCCCGGGGCGTCTTCTTCTGTTGTGGCGGCAGGGGCATGACGTTTCCCTCTCTCTCACACGGTCCACTTCCTCCATCGTTAGCATTACTGTTTCGCCAATCAATAATTCAGTCTCTCGGCCTTTTCTCAGTTTTTTTGGGTCGGCTCCTAGTTTAACCAAACTCACCTGAATGAAAGTGTTTTAAATGCAGTAACTACCTACCCTTTGTCAAGACTGGTTGTCAAGTTTTCGCCAATCTGACTAAGTGATTTCCAGTAACAACTGTAAAAGGTCTATTAATGACAATCGAACTGTCCGCATGACGTGCTATCTGAGGCAGGTATGTATGCGTTCGTAGATAGTCCGGACCAACGACTTCACTTGTTTTCTGAAGTTTGGAGGAGTACTATCGTTTGAGCCTTACATCATTACAAGCATACGTAATAAGTGTGCAGCCACATGAATGCGACCACAGAGTACGCGCGCGGCTTACGCGACACTAACAAGCTCGTGTTTCAGATAAGCCGACATCAAACGGTGATTAGGCTGCGTGCTTTGTTGCGGTTGCGGGGTCATTGGCGATGACGTCATATTGACGGCAGTCAGGAGAAGCAGAACTAGCTGTTTCAACCGCTTTGGTGAGATTGCGTAATGAGAGGGGAGTGGAATGGTTTTTTTTTTCTCCAACTCGTGGAATTCTACCCGTGTACCAAGTTTCATCAGATTTTTTCTAGTTGTTTAGACGTGACAAAATAAGACAGAAGGATCAGACGGATAGACAGACACAATGATGTAGGTATTAGATATATAATACAGACGCGTTTTTCACCTATATAATCCCCCGACAGAATTTTTATCACGGTGGTAATCTTAACGGAGATTAACCATGTCCGCAGGAGATTGTATTGTGCACAAGTGCATGCGTTAACACAGGTACACCTGATCCTTTACTCTCATAGCCCGATGGAACAACAATAAGACACGAGCGGAGAGATCCGGTGCAGGACCAACTTCTAAACTTTACGTGCTTTTTGGGCATGAGGGTTTCACCAACTTCTAAACTCTTGGCTGCTACTGAGAAAAATACCTTTTACCTTAGCTGGGTATCGAACCAAGAATCTCTGTCTGTAAATATCAAGTACCTACATACATTTCCCAAACACGTTGGACTCGTCTTCCAGTATAACTTAGTTGACCTCCGCCACTCAGCAACTGGGCAGTACAATTGAACACTGATGTCAGATTTTCTTGCTTCTTACTCTTAGTAATGACTGTCAAATATATTCAAATAACAGCTGGGACCAACGGCTTTCCGAGGCACGGACGAAACTCGATATGTGATGAATGGTCGCCCATCTTCAAAACAATCTTGACAAGCGTAGCTTAACCTCAAAGTTCGACCCATGCGAGCCATGTAGTCTAAAGTAACTTTATTTCATTTCATAATGCGTTTCGATGCGCTTCGTCGCGCTTCGTCAGGTGTGAATCGAACTCCAGGGAATACTTGCAGGCAATAGACCCCAGAGACCATAAATTCATTACTGAATTACAGCTTGGTTTCCTCATTATGCTATTTATGAGCACATGATGCCTCGGTAGTCTAGTGGTTATAAGTGCAACTGCTGGATAGGGGGTCATGGGTTATATCTCCAGGTCGGTAAAATTTTATGAGGATTTTACTGTTGGAATCAGTAGCAGTCCATAGTCTCAATTTGTTTACAAGGGAGGAAGGCTAAAATTAAAATCATGGAAAGGAAAATTATTACCGATGTTGAAACCTCTAAGGGTCAGCCATTTACATTTATAAAATTATTCATCAACAAATTTACATTTATGTCGAACATGGTTTTAACAATGGATGTATCACAAACATCTAATAATTTAACTTAATATTAATTCAATTCAATAAATGTATGTATGTTACTAAAATTCATTCTTAATGTCATAATTAATACAAGTTAGATAACTATTTATTCTTAATACTCATTATACCTAATAATTTTAATTGATTTTCATTAAAAAACAAATACAAATCAAATTCAATGAACTGGTGTCATTTGTTTAAATTTGTTAATTTTGTATCCGGTTTATGACAGAAAACTAGCTCCCTTTTAATTGAAACTCAAACTTGGCGAAATATATAGTTGTATTTATTGGACAGGCATTTTTACAATTAACTGGCCTTGAATAGTTAAACCAACACTACAATATTATTGCATGTTTCATCTTATATTTAAGACTAGCTGTTGCCCACGACTTCGTAAGCACATATTCATTTTCCCCGTTCCCGTAGGAATTTCGGGAAACCCTAGCTTAGTGCTCCTTAAACTCCCCAAGGAATCAACACGCCAAATTTCAGCTTTCTAAGACCAATCGTTTCGACTGTACGTTTTCTGTCAGTCGCTCAGTAACAGAAGAATTTTATATATTAGGATTTTTTCGCTTTTTTCACTTAGCTGTAAGTCACAATGCAATGCAATAAATCAATATCAATACGAATGGAGGCTCATCGCCGCAAGGTTGCCTGTTTGTCAGTCTTCTACAGATTGTACTTCGGAGAGTGAGCCCAGAAACTCCATGACTTCATCCCACCAGCTTCCTTCTACCATCGGACATCCAGACGCACTGCAACTTGCCATCCCCACCTTGTTGCTATTCCACCAACTCGCACTAAGCGCTTCCAAGCGTCTTTCATAATGCGCACAGCAAAGGAGTGGAACTCTTTGCCTGCGTCTGTGTTTCCGAATGCTTACAACCCTAATCTTTTCAAAGTTACAGTGAACTAGCTACTTCTGAGTAAGCTCACTCCATCGTGGATTTTGTCTCTGTCATCTTTGACCAAGACTAGAGTCAAGAGCAAACCCATATCAAGTAAAAAAAAAAAAAGAAAAGGTGTTCTTTGCTTACTCTTTTGTTGTAGTTTTGGATTTGTTAACTCGCTGACAGTCCTAAAATTAATTATATAAATATACACGTTCGTAGAATCCAAGCGTGATGATACGGAACAAAAGCAAAACATTGCGATAATCTCGTCACCGTTGGATTCGTTTCATGTATTGTCAAATGGCATACATGCCATTTGCATCGTCTGCGGCCGACGTGGACCGCTCCGAGGAACGTTCCGTTGACGCCGAATCTACATTGTGTGACCGCTTGTAGAGTTCCTTACCAAAAGGGTGAAAACGGAACTTATATTTGGGACAACGCTGAATGTTTAAAAAATAAAAATAAAATCAATCTATAGATCTTCAGTTGGCTGACACGAAAAAAAAAAATATTTTTCCTGCTAAGGAAATTCTCTTGCAGAGAATTTCGGTTCTACTTACACTGTCACGCTAAACCGTTGGTATTGGCTGACATCAAATGGCCTCTGAGAGTCTTTTCAGAAGCCAGACAATCTAACATCAGACTTGCTAAAGCAAAAGATAGGCAAATACTGGTACTCAGCTGCTGCATCCGGTTACTGTCTACCGCTAGCCGACCCCATATTAGTTTGGAAATTATTACGTAGATTGATATCGAAATCGCAAAACAACCACAGAAATCGTGAAACAAAAATACAACAGACTTTCGAATTATAAAATAACACTACAAAGTAAAAAGTAACTTTAATTTCGGAAGTCGGCGTTTTTAATTTCGGAAGTCGGCGTTTTGTTAGTTTCGTACTTTGACACCGAATTCCGAAATTAGGTTGCATTTTTTGTTAAAAGTTATTAATTTTTCACTTTTTAGTGGTACTGCACAACTAACGACACCACTGCAAAATCGCAGGAAAGCAAAATTCGCAAGCTATTTTGATGTAAAACCCAAACTTCCTAACCGATTTTAATAAAAAAATTCATGAAACTAAAAGAGAAGTATGTCCTTTTAAATAGAACAAGAAATTTTCAAATCGGTTCATAAATGACGGAGTTATGAGGTAACAAACAAAACAAAATACAACCAAATTGAGAACCTCATCCTTGTTTGGAGTCGGTTAAAGGTTGATAATCTCTCTTTTTTACTTAACTACGATAAAGAGTCATCGTACAATATTTACTTCTAATTACCAACACAAAATCACATTTAGGTACAGAACCAACAACTCCGCTCCACTCAAACAAAACCGCTTTTTTGTTTAAAAAAACATCATGCCCTTATCTATTTAAGGGTGGATTTTCCTCAATACGTACATCCTCTGTTATCTCGCCCGGTTTCGGGGTTTTTTCACACAAACGGACATATCGACACGGTGTAGCGATATCATTTGTACGTGGAGCCCGTCTGTGGGTAGGCAGATGGGTAGCTGATAGACGGATGAGATACGTCTCCTTGAGCTCGGGAAAGGAATTTTTTATTTGAGGTTTGACTTTTGTTCGTGTGATAAGACGCAGTGTGTGTGCGGAATTCTGAGGTGGATTTTTTTTAAGAATGATTCATGTAAGACTAGTTTATGCTAGCGGCTTTGCTCCAGTTGCTCCCGCATTGGAACAGTGCATCATCATCATCTTTCTACCCTCATCCCATGTTACTTGGGGTTAGTCGGTCCCATCAGCCGTCACGCTATCACTAACTCCCTTTTCTTTCATATCGCTCCTCACACAATCCATTCATCTTTTCTTTGGCTTTCCTCTCTATCTCCATCCAACTACGTTTATATTCATAACTCTTTTAGTTACATACATTTCATTCTAACTATTCACATAACCATACCAAGACATTGGAATCGAGCAATATTCAGGATTTAAAAGTAGATTACGTAACTTTTAAATCAATAAAAGATTCATAATCGGTTCAATCAGCACTTTCAGAGAAATGGCTGGAAACAAACAAACTGACTGAAGAACTTATTTGATTTAAAAAAAGCGAACCTATTTATTTCCGACATTTAAATAAAATACGTTCGATTTATAAACGTCGCAAGAGCCTGTTATTAACTGGCACACATAAGAAGGAAATCTAAACTTCTCATTAGCTTTTCTTTTGGCTTTCTTTGGTGGATGCAGCTTCATGTTAGCGCCTCGCCTCGTATTTTTTGACATTTAATTTTATGATTATTGTGTAGGTATTGATTGATTAGCACTATATCCATAGTTACACTTCGCCAACTGCTAGGTAGTATAGTTCTCTCCGTTCTTGTGCCAATCCTCAGGCTCTCGTGCCAGCCACAATCAAGTTCTGCCTGCGATGGTAAATAATAATGTCATCTGCCGTCCATATAACACATAGGCATAATAAGAATTCACTACTTAAATAATAGGGTGACACGTGAATCAAACCTTTGACTCGACAAAAACGTAACTCTTTTACGACTAACAGGCTATTAGATAATCTGAAAAGTGTGTTTATTCATTGTAACCCACAAACCCAAGTAAATTGATAAGCACGATACAAATGTTGGGTCCAACGGTGCAGCCAACCCAGCTGATAACGTGGCCCACTGCTTTCCTGTATTTGTATTGTTGGACAGCGGAAGATCGGATTTGGGCGGAAATCTTCGGGTGCGCTCGTACGAATTCGGGATGTTTGATGTTATGTTAAAAATGGCTGAACTTTGTTTTGATGAGAAGAAATGTTTTATTACGCAAAAGTTACGAATCAATAAAAAAAAATTAACAAAATTTTAGACTGTCGACTGCTTGTCATATATGATCTACAAGTGAAAAAAAGGTTGACTTAATTAATACTATATCTAATTAATATTATAATTAATCAATACTATAATATATAATATCTATACTAATATTATAAAGCAGAAGAGTTTGTTTGTTTGTTTGGTTGAACGCTCTAATCTCAGGAACGACTGTCCTATTTGAAAAATTATTTCAGTGTTAGATAGCCCATTTATCGAGGAAGGCGATAGGCTATATATCATCACGCTAAGACCAATAGGAGCAGTAATGAAAAATGTTACGCAAACGACGTTGCACGGGTCAGCTAGTTATAATATGATATGATAATTGAATGCTAAAATTCTGTTTTTTTTCTGTAATAAATATTTCGTTCTTACATAATTATGTTAATTTTGTTTATTAATTTTAAAATATTGGTTAAAGTAGGTACGTTACTCACTCACTCTCACTCGTTCGAGACTCACACAATAAGCCCCTTCATTTGATATGTCACACGATACAGTTTTAAAAACTGTTTTTGCATCGCCCCTAAAAGTGTTTGCGTGCTATTTGTTTTTTTTTTTAAGTCAGGCGCCGCGTTTGAGTAACTATAGACAAGTTTTACAAGTATTATGTGTATCTTCAAAAAAGTTAATTGGTATTCTGGATTTGGAGAAACTTGGCTGTGGCAGACGGCCAAATAGACATACGACTGATCCTATTAGGATTCAGTTTTTCTTACGGACTTTCGAAAGCCATATAGTATCTTAACCTGAAAGCTTCAAGCCAAATTACAATAGCAAATTACGTAGATACGTATTACCTAACCAGGCCATCGCCCCATACTATTAGGATCACAACTACTTAGCCTAGATTTATTCGGGCCTATCTAGATAAGTGAAGACCACTATACATCTTAGCTGTCCTCCGTCTCTTTGTGAAACTAAACGGGTCTGATCCCTTTCAGGTAGTGTGGGTTGAGGCTATTTCAATTTGTACCTACCTACCTTTTGTGTAAACTGTACATAATGGCAATGAAAATAGTTTTGTGACTAACTAAGAAATGCAGCATGAACCATTCATGCATTTTAATACAACATTTTTGAACCACTTAACATGGAAACCGTCGTACGAGAATCCGACTCGCGCTTGACCGGTTTTCTGCGTTTGCAGTCAGGGTTTTTGGATTACTACATAAAAGGTAAAGCCAAGTTGTCAAGAATCACAAAATCGCATAGAAAATAATAGATTATAGGTATCCCAAGTTAGCCGCTGAAATCAAACACTAATTGTTTTGACACTGACAGCCTACTCCAATTGACAGCGTAACGTTCCACTCTACGTTATCACAAATAATCGTAATGATTTTAATATTGTACATTTTTGTATAAAAAATGTAAATGCATTTTTAATATTAACTTTTGTATGATTTTCTCATATTTTACAAGTTTTGTTTAAAAAAAATAATTGACAAGCATAAACAAGTGTAAGAACGTAAATCATGTAGGTAATGAAAGAGTAAGTTGGAATGTTATATGAAACACGGTGCGTTAAGTAACTGCATGATGACTTATTTTTATGGAAATAAAAATCTTTTCTAACTTATAATTCCTACCACGCAGTGACTCAATATTTTTTATATAATCCTTTAACAGACTCTTAATTATAGTAAATACGAACTTGCAAGTGAATGACACTTAGTTAATTTATAAATAATGTGGGTCCAAATTCGCCATCCTCCTTTCACACCCAACATTTTTGATCCGAAGGTTGGCAGTGGCACTAGCGTCAGCCAAACCAAACATGCAAGCTTCTAGATTCATTGATCATTAATAATTTTCATTTATCGGAATCGTAGCAGCTTTCTATATTTACTTTCTGCCCTATGGTGAGAGTTTATGTTAAATAGTAATATTTCAACAAAAATCATCATATAATACGTCTATCAAATCATCTAATGAAATTGTGCTGAGATACTTTTCGAAAGTCAAAAATCTACATATAGACAGATGTCCAACACGACCGCTCGTCACTACTTCCTAGTGTTTAAGCCGGAAACAAGAGGTAGCGCAATTAGCTCCCCAGTATAAAAACGGTTTCTTTTTCCTAGCTACATCTTCTGCCTGCCTTTTACCAACTACATTAGGGTCGGCTTCCAGTCAAACCGGATTAAGCTGAATACCAGTATTTTACAGTTCACCACCCATTAATTGGGTAACACGGTATTTCTTGAGAAGATTGGAGTCAGATTTACTGGCTACTGACAATCCGTAACGACTGCCAAAGCTCTACAAATATCAGCTGGGACCAACGGCTTAACGTGTTTTCCGAGGCACGGAGGAAACTCGATGTGTTAAGATGGTACCCGTCCACACACCAACATTGCCAAGCGTTGGTTAACCTTGACGACTAACCCGTGTAACTGTTTTTATGTAGCCACGAATTTCCTAGCTACAAATCTACATAATTCCTCTACTTTCTTTGATGACTGTGTCCCTGGTACCTCAATAACAGTAGTGATACATTACGCTATGATTGCGAAGATCAAAAGGGTGAAAACACCGAATACCGTCCGACGCATGTGATTTAAATATTCATTCTCCAGCGACGGCCGGACAAAGGTACGCTGTTCCTATTGTGATGTTGTTACGAAAGGTTTTTATAAGGACCTCATTTTGTTTGTGTTTGCAAGAAACGTGTTTTGAAGATACTTGTACTAGTTGAAAATTTTTGGGTTCCGTACCCGAAGGGGCCAAAGGAATCCTGTTGTGAACTAAGTTTCCGCTATCCGTCTGTGCGTTCATCTGTCTGCCAGCGGGTTTTATATCAAGAACCGTTGTTGGAAGACAGTTGAAATTTTCAGAGTGAGTGTATTTCTATTGACCCTTTTATTTAAAAATCAGAGCAAGTCGAACTAATTTTTTTTTTTAGTTTTTTTACGTAAAATTTATTAAATTACATTGTTTACAGTATCGCTGTGGGTGAATGGGAGTCGGGTCTTTGGCTACAGGCACTACCGTCACCCAACATAGGTACTATGCTGAGTGACAGTACTTTCCGGATCGCTACGTGTCTGCGTCTGGGTGCTCCTAGCGGAGCCCCACAACGGTGTCAATGCGGTGAACCAGTCGACCGCCTCGGACACCATGGCCTGTCCTGCATAATACTGCAAACATTGTAATTAAATAAAAAAATAATTGAAGGGGGCTTACACTGGAAGTTCTTGAGATACAGCCCGCTGACAAACAGAGGGACGAACAGCGAAAGCATAGTAATAGAGTTCTGTTGGTTTTTCTTCGGGAAAGTAACTCTAAAAAGGTTTTTTTGGTATCATACACTATCAATGGAGTTAAATCAGAGAATGAAATAGGTAGTTTTGGGCCATAATAACCTAGAAGCCGGGAAAAAGTTACTATTTCTTAGATTGAAACTATCTCTAGTACCCCACTATGAACGGTTTATAAATACCATGACAATAGGTACGTTTGCAACCCCTTTTGATACGACTCGCGATAGTAATATCATCGTAACGACATCACTGTGTCTTTTGAAGATTGTAACATGTTATTCTGATAATGATATTCCAGAAATTGAAGGAAAAAAGTGAATAAATTAAAGGTTGTAGTGGGGCAGGTAACGACTTGAATCAAAATGGCCAAGATAAGATGCACAAATTATAATATTGTTAGTCAGTTACACGGTATTCAAAAAAAACAAGACATTCGAGAAAACTCAAAAAAATAACAATACGTGACCGTGTACGACAGCGATGCGAGCCGGACTGGCGCGTGCGCGACGCCGCTGCGACGCGGCGTGGGGCGGCGCGCGGTTTGTACCTATGTAGGTACCTACGCGTGCTAGGTACCGAGAAAGCGCGGGCGCCTTGTTACTATGCCCTACATACTCCCCCTTTTGACAAACATTGGTGACCTCACCGTTGGTCAAACATCAACAATGACACGTTTCTTACGCGGCCGACCACGAGAACGCTTAGGAGCAACCGGCTGCGGAACCTCAGGGCACTCACCATCCCGAGAGTGATACCTCCTTAACGCTGAAACGTGGTACTTCCCAATGACTTCATCCGGTGAATCAGGGAACGTTAAAAGGTAAGTAGTTGGGCTAACCTTCTTCTGTACCAGGTAGGGGCCGTCCCTTTTAGGCACGAGCTTAGAGCTGACTCCTTTGGCAGCACTGCTAAGCACGTGCGTCTTCATCAGGACAAGATCACCAACGGCAAACTGCTCAGCCTTTCGGGTCTTGTCTTTGGCAGCCTTACGAATGTCTTGCTGTCGTTCTATGCACTCCTTACTGTTGCTGAGTGTCTCCGCTAGCTTCAAGAGATATGGCGTAATCTGTGGAACATAGTTTTCAGCCTCTATTACAGCACGAAGATCGCTCTGTACTACAATAGGTGAGCGGAGTTCACGAGCAAAGGTTAGATAAGCAGGTGTCTGTTGAGTTGCTTTGGTTATTGAGGTGTTCAATGCAAATCGGATGAATGGCAGAGCTTCTGGCCATTGCTGGTGGTGTCCTTCTACCAGGATCGCCAACTGGGTCTTGAGATCGCGATTTTTACGCTCGACTGGGTTGGCCTCCGGATGATAAAGTGGCACGAGACTCTGCTTCACACCAAGCGTGAACATTGCATGTTGCATGACGTCGGCAACGAACTGTACGCCGTTATCAGATATGAGACGCCGAGGAACGCCAAAGCGTAAGAAAACATCTTCAATTAGTACCTTAGCGCATGCTTCAGCTGTGGCTTCGGAGAGGGCGAACAGCTCAACCCACTTGCTGGCTGTGTCTTCCACTATCAGCACCCATCTCTCTCCATTAGCTCCTTTGGGCAATGGCCCAAAAAGGTCGACAGCGATGACTTCGAAGCGCTGAGCGGGAACCGGAGTCTGTAAGAGTCCCGCTGGTTTCTCATTGGAAGGTTTGTAACGCTGGCATTCTATGCAGGTTTTCAGATATTCTGCTACATAACGTCGCATACCGGGAAAATAAAATCTCTGACTTATACGGTGCAGGGTTCGGTCCAGACCGCCGTGACCTGAAGTAGCTGAGTCATGACATTCAAAAAGTACCTGTTTCCTTCGATTTTCAGGAATGACGAGCTGCGGTTCTTCTGTCTCCGCTTCAGTATATCGGTATAGTACACCTCTGCACGTATGATAACCTCTGTCTGTCCATCGAGTAAGTTCTAATTCATCCTTGCCTTCTAGAGCCTTCATGATCTTCGCCACTTCAGGGTCTGCGAGCTGATCCTCACGAAGAGTAGCGGCATCCCAGTGCGGCGGGTCGACGAGCACCATGCAGACTCCACAGGAACCGCGAGCCTCCTCCTCACACGGCGGACGGCTGAGCGAATCAGCAACTACGTTTGCCTTCCCAGGAGTGTAGTCGACTTGTAGATCAAAGGACTGGAGTTTCATGGCCCATCGTACGAGGCGTCCAGCAGGTGACTTCAAGGTAAGCAGCCATTTCAGGGGCTGATGGTCACTGCCGACACGTACTGGATGGCCATCTATATACCCTCGGAATTTCTCGACTGCCCAGACAACTGCCAACGCCTCGCGCTCGGTGGTAGAGTAGTTCCGCTCCGCCGGCGTGAGGAGGCGACTGGCATACGCGATGGGTTTCTCTTCTCGCTGCGACTCCCCCTGGAGCAGAGCAGCACCCAGTGCGTAATTGCTAGCATCAGTCCTGAGAACGAATGGCACATTATAATCTGGCTGAATAAGAATCGGAGGTGAGGTAAGTAATCCTTTTAGTTCTATAAATGCCTTGATCTGTTCTTCACCCCACAGCCAGGACTGATCCTTACGCGTTAGCATAGTCAGTGGCTGTGCAACCTGTGAGAAATTCGGCATGAATTTGCGGAACCATGAGCAACTCTGTAGAAAGGATTTTAGATGCTTTACATTAGTTGGTTCCTTCATATCTAAAATTGCAGTAACCTTATCCGGATCTGGGGACACTCCTTCTGATGTGATCATGTGTCCTAAGTATTTCACACTCTCTCGAGCAAATGTGCACTTATTGCGATTCGCGTGGAGATTGAAGACACGTAAGCGGTCGAATACCGCACGTAAGTCCTGGAGATGCTGGTGAAATGATCCAGATATTAATATCAGGTCATCAATGTACCCAAGGAGGGTCACCCCCTTAAGGGATGATGCAGAACGAAATCGGTCGATTAAACGTTGAAACGTTGCGGGCGCATTGCGCAGACCGAACGGCATACGGGTAAATTTGTGAAGTCCAAATGGAGACACAAAGGCAGTTTTATCCTGGTCTTCAGGCCTCACTTTAACCTGCCAGTACCCTGATCGGAGGTCAATAGTACTCATAAAACAGCTCTTACCAGTATATTGAAGAAGGTCGTCGATCACTGGCAGTGGGTACGAGTCACTCTTGGTAACGGCATTCAGCTTACGGTAATCCACGCAGAAACGGTAACTACCATCCTTCTTTGGTACCAGAAGAGCTGGTGCTGCCCATGGAGATTCACATTCCGTGATGATACCTTCGCGCAGCATCTTTTCGATCTCCTCTTCCATGATGGCTTTCTTGGCGGGAGTGAGTCGGTATGGCGGCACCGCAATCGGCGGGTGATCACCGCAATCGATGCGATGCTCTGCGAACGGTGTAGGTTCTCCCCCTTCAGTGAAGATATCCTCATACTCTTGCAGCAGCTGAGCGAGACGTCCCTTCTCTGGAATTGACAGCATCGAACCTTCATTACTACGTAAGACATCCGCGGAAGCGCACCCAACGAAGTCACGTGAAGTCTCACACCGCAAGGGGTGAATGACCTGAGGCCGATCAGCTGTGAACCAAGTATTGTTTGAAACGTTAATAACAATACCAGCTTTACGTAAGAAATCAATACCGAGTAACGTGTCATTGTTAACTGAGTTAGGAAAAATGACAAAAGTAATAGGTATCGTCAACCCCTTAAGTTGTATGTCAACATCTACGAGTAAGACCTTGAGTTCCCGCACTATGCCATCGGCTAATTTTACCGACATAAAACTACTACGAAACGAATAGTGTAGTTTACGAAGCAGTGCGTACAAACTCGAACCGGCTACACTACGCTTAGCAGCCGTATCAATCAACCCGGTACCACGATGACCGTCTATCTCGATGTCGAGTATTGGACGACCGTCAGTACATAAGTTCGACGCGGACAAGTTACCTACTCTAATCGGCAACGCATCGCAGTCGAGGTCGACATTACACTTATAACTACATAAACAAGCGGATTGAGACACATTACATACATTACTATCAAAAGTTCCGCTATTCAAAGTTACGTTACACTTACAAGTATTATGATTACAATCGTGTGAAACAACATTAAGATTATCTGTATTAACACAACTTCTAGTGGGCTCTAGCATGTTAAATTCAACAACAGAAATAGATTCTTTCGGATTTACCGAACACTTAGCGCAATTAGATCGAATTACACCAATAGCGCCACAACCGTAACACTTCACACTAGACTCGGAAGTCGTTTTCTCGATTTTATTTTTAATACTCTTACAAAAGTCACGGGTATGTCCGCTTTTGCGGCAATAAACACAGAAAAGTTTTTTACCTTTGTCCGAACTGTTTACCACAATAGGCGCAGCGCTGCTCGTAGCCGACGCTGTAGTACTCGGTGGCACCGGCGCGCTCGTCGCGGAGGCGGCGGGCGCGCGCGCGGGCGTCTGCGGAGGCCGGGGCTGCGGTGGCGGCGCGTGCGGCGTGTGCGCGCCAGCGGCGGGGCCACGCGCGTCGGTCGACACCTCAGAGAGGGACTCCTCAATGTTTCGCGCCTTCTCGATTAGCTTTTCCAAATTCTCGATTGATTCACGAGTTACCCGTTTTCTTATACGTCTGTGTAGTAGCCCGTAAATCATGTCGACTTCCATTTCGTTTACGACTTTATATGGAAGTTTAGCAATAAGCGCGCGAAGTCGAGCAACGAAGACCTCCGTGCGTTCTTCTGTTTGTTCCACGGCAAATATTTCCCGGAATAATTTGTGTGGCGGTCGGGCTGCACCGAACATGGCGCGAAGTCTCTGTAGCGCGTCTTCCCATGACGTCACTGATGATTTTATGCCGCGAAACCACACAGCTGCCTCTCCTTCTAGCAGCATAGGTAGGCCGCGAAGCGCATGTTCGTCACTGATGCCTGTACACTCCTTGTATATTACTATCGAGTCGACGAATGCTTCGAGGGTCTCCGAGTCTCGGTTGGCACCGCTAAATCGCGACGTACAGCGCGCGAAGTTTCCGTGATTTGTGGCTGGTGCAGCAGGCGATGGAGACGGTGAAGCTGAGCCGTTGACGGCCGACGTAGCCAGCAGGCTCTGAACCAGTTGACGGTTCGATTCCGCTTGAGCCTTGGCGAACGCCTCCAAAAACGACGTAAGCGTCCCTTCCGATAGCGGCGCGGGCGTCGGGGACGCCGGCGGCACGCCGAAGTCGTCATCGTTGCTTCTACTTTTGCGACGAGGCATTGTAGTACACAATAGTCATTAAAACACAAGGAAACACTATTCACGTTGTACGTAACGTGCACTAAACTTGTATTGTCCAATAAGAAAAACCGTTACTATGCACATAGGTATTTGAGTTCGCGTCGCGTCGGTTAGGTACGCGTGCCGCGTTGGAGCGCCAGTTTGTAGTGGGGCAGGTAACGACTTGAATCAAAATGGCCAAGATAAGATGCACAAATTATAATATTGTTAGTCAGTTACACGGTATTCAAAAAAAACAAGACATTCGAGAAAACTCAAAAAAATAACAATACGTGACCGTGTACGACAGCGATGCGAGCCGGACTGGCGCGTGCGCGACGCCGCTGCGACGCGGCGTGGGGCGGCGCGCGGTTTGTACCTATGTAGGTACCTACGCGTGCTAGGTACCGAGAAAGCGCGGGCGCCTTGTTACTATGCCCTACAAGGTTACAAACAAAAGCACTTGGGTTCGATTCTTGGGAAGGACAATGTTGTAAATTATGGGGTTCTGTGAAAAGATTTTTACAAAAATACAGAGTTAGTAATATATCTGGACGACAAAGGTTTGGTTTTTCAAGGAAATTAGTACGTTGAATGTAATATCTATGGACATCACGTATTTCCTTGAAAAGTTGTTACCTAGTTAATGGAATATAGAGCTCTGGTAGGCAGCCGCTCCACGTAAAATACTGGCATTCAGCTGAATACGATTTGAGTGGGAGCCGATACCAATATAGTCAGGAAAAGGTATTTATAGTGTTACCTAGTTGATGGGATGTGGAGCTCTGGTAGGCAGCTGCTCCACTAAAATACTGGTATTAAGCTGAAAAGAATTTGACTGGAAGTCGATCCCAATGTAGTCGGGTAAAAGCTAGGCAGATGTTGATTTAGTTATGAGTTATATAAGCAAGCTGACCCGAGCGATTATTTTGAAAATCATCTTTAATTTTATGGCGTACTGTAGTAGGTACCTTTGATCTTTAAGGTTAAGCAACGTATAAGACCAGTCCGTGGATGGGTGACTAAGGTGACCAAGACCACGAGAACATATTATCGAGATACCTCTGTGTCTCGGATAGCGCGTTAAGCTGTTGGTTCCTGCTCCCATTTGTAGATCTTTGACAGTAGTTACGCGTATGTACTCAGAAGCCAAGAAATTTTACAGCAGTCTGGCCAAGGCGTTACTTATTTTCCAGTTACTGGGTTGTGAAATTCGGATAGGCATTCGCTCCGTATCCCGGCCAGCTGAATCCAGTTAGACTGGACCCGTACATATTTGTCACGTTTATTGGTTTTGATGGACAAAGTCATCAAAGTTAGCATAAAAAGTAGAAAAAAATATAAATAAACCTCATTTATTACGTAAGCCACAAAAATAAACTCCAGCAATTTTATCAATATTACCCATCAAGAGAACATCTCGAAATATTTTGAATGAATCAGGAGGCCCCACAGACTTCCTTTATTACAATAAATATTCAAAACAAACAGTCCAAGTGAGAGTTGGACTCACTCAGAATGGGTTCTGTACCCCCTTAGCTAGGGGCGGATCCCGTTTGTTTGCAAAATGATCAATAAAAAGACACAAAACATTTTATTTTGGTTTACGCAAAACAAGCCGCCTAAATTCCGCAATAGCTTAATTAGGTTGTAGATTATCAAAGAAATTCGAGCCTTTTGGGGGGGACTTGAACCTTCTTGCCCCCTACCCCGGATCCACCAATGATCTAAACTTTCTCAGCTCTTTATTTGTATTATTAGAGGCCGCCCGTGACTTCGTCCGCGTATAAATTATCGTTATTCCCGTGTAAATCCCGATCCCTCGGGAACTCCGAGATAAAAGTAGCCTATGTGTTATTCTGGGTCTTCAGCTACCTACAAACCAAATTTCATCGTAATCGGTTCAGTAGTATTTTCGTGAAAGAGTAACAAACATCCATACATACTCACAAACTTTCGCATCTATAATATTAAGTAGGATTTGTTGGGTATCTTCACTAAGACCATCTCATCATTTCATCTTCATGGTTGTAAATAGTTTCCTTAAGTTACAAAAATCTTTTTTACACTTCTTTTCGGGTTGATTAGATACATTTTTCCATAAAATATGTGGCTATATGGACTGTTCTGTTAACCAGGTTAAATCCTGAAAGGTTCACGCGCGTCGTGTATTTTTAAGTACACGCTTAGCGTTACACGTTAATGACCCTTCCGCAGGTTTCCCCTACGAAAACTTTGTTACTACTTTTAGTTCCTCTAAATGATCAAGTTTGGTCAACTTCCCAGCAACGCCGACGGCCGTGAAGTCACCGCGTGTCGGCCCGAAGGCGAAGACCTCACTAAGTCATTCAATCAGTAGTAGCGACGGGCGGTGTGTACAAAGGGCAGGGACGTAATCAACGTGAGCTTATGACTCGCGCTTACTAGGAATTCCTCGTTTATGGGGGATATTTGAAAACCCCAATACCCAGCACGAAGGAGCTTCAGCGGGTTGCCCAGGCCTCTAGGCCAGCGCGCGTGCGGCCCAGGATATCTGAGGGCATCACAGACCTGTTATTGCTCAATCTCGTGCAGCTCAAAGCCGCCGTCCCTCTATGAAGTATTTTAATACGTCGCCAGCGAGTTGCGTGACGGAGCCACCCACACCTAAATGACGACTCCTATTTAGCAGTGACTAGTATAAAGGGCAAGATTGTATGGGGATGGTCTATGATACTCCATGTGGCCTAAGCTGTTTTTTTCTACAGCAGCTACGCTGGACCCGCAACCGGTTAAGAGATTTTGGAAACTGCAGGAAGTGTCACAGGGGTTGACGCTCGGCCGGATGCATTTAAAAGGTACACACTTAATAAAAAAATGGGTTCCACTAGGCACCTTCGAACACGGAACCCCAAAAACATGACAATACCATCCAAAAAGGGAGAGAAATCACTCAAAAATCTGTCCTGCAAATAGGCAAACAAAAACTAATTTCCTTATTTATTGCCAGGGGTTGAGAGGTGTGAAAGGGGCGTAACAGGGGTGAAAGGGGGTTGTAAGGGGGTGAAGCAAAATATTTGATTGTTCGATCGTTTTATTGTCAATCGACAATCGACGGAAGTGAGGAAATTGAGTAATAGCTTGAACGACGCTTTGTTTGTGGTCAGTACGGAGAGTTGGGAGTTGAGACAAGTTTTTCGACATATTGTTTTAGTATGAAGGTTTTTATATTGTTTTTAAGGAATATGTTTCATTGATAAAGTGTTTAATTTGGTTTTTTTTTTCCCAGAACTATTTATTAATGTTTTTTAGTGTTCCGTACCCAAAGCTAATCAACAGAACCCTATTACTAAACCCCCGCTGTCTACCCGTACGTCTGTCCAACTTACCATCCCTACCTTGTTGCTATTCCACGAATTCGCACTAAGCATTTCCAAACGTCTTTTAAAATGCGCACAGCAAAGGAGTGGAACTTTCTGCCTGCGTCTGTGTTTCCGAACGCCTAGCCTACAACCCTAATATCTTCAAAGTTAGAGTAAACAATCTCTTTCTAGGTAAGCTCGCTCCATCGTAGACTTTGTCTCTGTCATCTCTGACCAAGACGAAAGTCAAGAGCCAACCCATCTCAAACAAAACAAAAAAAAAAAAAATGGTCGTAATCGATATTATGTCATCCTGCTTCGCAAATATTTGAGGTTCTTCAAACAATTTTTCAATCATAAAATAAGTGTACATTATATTTTGTACTTACTTTTCCTATATTAGTAAGTTGATTAGCATTTACTCAATGCTCACTTCTTAAAATTCTGTCCAAAAAAATAGTCAGGCCAAATAAAACAATACATGCTTAATTTCTTTTCAAAGTTTAGCATTAAGAAGTCAAATTGTTAATTTCCTTCCCCTCTCTTACCTAATTCAATGGTCCCTTCTCAGAATTTGTCCCAAGTCCATAGCTTACTTAAGGCCCTGTCTGCACTCGCTCGCGAGACATCATAGGAAATGAGAAGCTGAGTAAGAACGACTGTTTTGACTGTCTGACCTTCGTCTGACGCTGACAGCCAGAGAATTGAAATCACTGTAGGCTTCGTGGACGGTGGGCGTTATTATTTATTTATTTTTATGAAACGTTGCCCCACGCTAGGAATTTCTCCTGTATCATGGGTGCGTTTACAAACATACAAAGTCACATACACAAACAGCCAGACCCGGAACAACTATCTGTAGGCCATACAAATATTTGTTACGTGCGGGAATCGAACCCACGACACGCGACGTAGCAGTCGTTCGCTCAACCACTGCGCCAACCATACCGTCATCGCTTTAGTTCGCATAAATAAATAAATTCACGCTTTTTAGCGTTTCGTACCGGAAGAGTAATCAACGGAATCCTATTAGGAAGCCTCTGTCTGTCTGTCCGTCTGTCTGTCTGTCTGTCCGTCCGCCTATCTGTCAGCAGGCTGTACAGATTGTCAAGAACCGTAATGGTAGACTATTAAAATCTCGATAGTTTTATTAACGCTATAAAAACAAATATAAAAATTTAATTACATAACGTCGGTGATAGTCCAAATCCGCGGAACTAGCATTTACAGAGGAAGTTTATAAATTAATTATTTTTCTTATATAAACGGATTTTGACCTCATTTTCACGAGAGTAAATAATAATTCATGAGTTTCAGGAACTGTTAACAGTGGAAACCTAATAAAGTCTATATTGTATATTAGTAGAAATCAATTAGTCTTGACTATATTGTATGGCTACATTTTTCAGATAAGCGGAATTGTCCAATGTTAGTTGCGCGGATTTGCACTATAACCGACGATAAGTAAAAAAAAAAGAAATTTTGTCGGTTTTCAGTACGGAACCCTTCGTGCGAGAGTCCGACTCGCACTTGGCCGGTATTTTTAAATGTCGTACACAGTGGCACATTAAGTTATTGGTTGCGACAGTAATTTGTAGATCTTTAACAGTCGTCATGCAGGCAGAAATGAGAAAATACAACTCAAGGGTACTGCAGTACCCAGTTACTGGGTGGTGGAGGTCGGAGAGGCAGTTGCTTGTTAAAAATATACTGGCATCCACTTAGACTATAAATCGACTCCAGCATTTATGTAATTAGGAACAGTCTAGGTAGATTGCTCTCGCTTATAGAATAACAATTTGTCTCGACCCTTTTGGTGGTGGAAATAACAGGGAAATATATACACGGTTTGTCTTCCAAAATTCAATAAAACAAACAGTTAAAAAAACAGCGGAGCATAAACTAAACAAAAAGAGCCACAAATAACCGCTCCCCGTTAATAACGAAACATTAAAATCGAACAAAAAAGTGTTGTTTTCACAAATAAATATGACTTTGTATTCACACAGCGTGGACCTACAGCCTTAGTCAGAGCCGTGGAGCAGGAAGGTAAACAGAAGGTACACTCTGCATCCCTAAAAAAAAAGGTACACTCTACATCAAAAGTCTTGAAAAGCGTTACAAAATTAGATTTGTATGACATCCTATTGTGGATTTAGAGTCATTCACACCTCATAATTTTTTTTACTTGAGATGGGTTTTTTCTTGACTCGAGTCTAGATCAGAGATGACAGAGACAAAGTCTACGATGGAGCGAGCTTACCCAGAAGTAGCCTGTTCACTCTAACTTCAAGGTTAGGGTTGTAAGCGTTCCTGCCGGAGTCGCGGGATTATTCGCAAGAGACACCGTGGCTCCGGAACACAAAGGGCAATGAAGGAACATGGATGGGTTTTAGTCAGTAGAAGAAAAAAGGCGTTCGGAAACACAGACGCAAGCAGAGTTCCTCCTTTGCTGTGCGCATTATGAAAGACGCTTGGAAGCGCTTAGTGCGAGTTGGTGGAATAGCAACAAGGTAGGGATGGTAAAATTGCAGTGCCTCTGAATGTCCGATGGTAGAAGAATTCTGTGGAGTTCTAGAATTTCCTAGAGGAAAAAAAGGAAAAATTGCCTCGTTATGTTATAAATGTGCTGCGACAGTTTTTTTTACAAGCGTAGGTGTATAATTGCTATGGAGACAATTGTTGCGTTTATGTGTTTCAGCGTTTATAGAGGTTTTTAATCATTTGTTTCTTACTTCTGTGAAAATATATTTTGCATTTTTTTGTTAATAACGTTTCTATAACTTATTAGAATCTGGATTACTTCCACCTTTTCATCCGACTGCGCGACGCAAAGGAGTGTAATGTGTGCCAGCCTGTCTTTCTTCATTTTATTTTACTTCTTTGATAGACACTGGTTTTACACATATTATTATGTATTTTTTTATAAAATACCCACCTCTTGAAGGTTTTATTGAATATATTGCTTCGCACTAGCCAAGTGAAAATCGTCTTCTCGCAAATGATACAAACGACCTTCTGCACGTTACCTGTTGTATGTTACCACCCTTTGTCCTACATGGGCAGCAAAGGTTTGATTTAATGGCACCCGCGGCAATAAACAAATTTATTAAGTGAATATCCCCAAATGGCATTCGGAATTGGATTTTTTTAAAAACAAACACGGAGGTAAATCGAAAATGTCGTTGGCAGGTATTTTCTAACGTTCCTGTATGGGAAATAGGATATCCAGTTATGAAAACAAACGGGAAGGCGAAATATTGCTTTTTAAATATTTGTGGGTTTTGGTATATGTTTATCTATGAAATTTGTGGCATATAATAACAGCCACACGGTACGATTTTCGAGTTAAGTAACGCTGGCCGAGGACGTCCATGGATGGGTGACAATCTATTACATACCAAAAAGGTGATTTGTAGATCTATGACAGTCATTACGTATATTCAGTAGACCGAGACCGTCAGAGAAGTGGGTACCGTGTTACCCAGTCGCTAGGTTGTTGAGTCAGAAAGTCACTGGATGTTTATACTACGGTAACACTGGAAGCCGACCTACGACAGTTTGGAAAAAACATTGTTTGGCTTTTGTTTAAGAACTTATCTGTTATTAATTAGGTACTTATTCTGAAGTATGAACTTTTTTGTGAAATATGCATTAACATTTTTTTCTCAAACATGCTTGGAAATGTGAGCATTAAATTGACAACCTTCTTCGAGATAAATCGAAATTGCTGTACTGGCCGAGCAGCGGCCGGCAAAAGTTTTATGAAAATCCATATAAATCGTGTTTTGCTGCCAAATAAATTAGATAGTAAACTCATATCTTTCGTGTAATTTAAAAATGGAACGATCCTGTATTCCGAGACATGGCAACCAAGGAGGTAACTTATCAAAGGTTTTATTTAAATTTCGAACTGGCATGCAAATAGAAAGCTGTTTATTGAAATAAAAAATGAATCCATACTTTTACGCGGGAATTATTATTTTTGTTGGTTATTGATGGTGGCATTGATGGACGTCGTCCATCAATGCCTCTTTTGCTGGCCGCTGCAGTAACGTACTATTTTAAGACGGCGTCCCGCCAAAAACGATCTTTTCATTTTAATAACAACAACAAGTGCATATCTGGTGGAATAGGTATTGGCGTAGAAGAGGTCTGGAATGTACAAACGAAGCGACTACCTCCCTTAGGAAACCAGTTAAATATGTTGCCTATCCATCACCAGGGTCAAATGACATGACTAGAAACATCTCTCCCTCACCAAAATAAGTTTAATTGCGAACCAAGACATAAAAGCCAATAGCGGACGGTAAGTGCTGATTGGAGCAACATTAGATCTGATCCCAGATTGTTATAGCGTGTGTGGTTTACACCAATCTACGAGTAGATAATTTGAGGAAATACACACAATTAGCGGGATTGTGGGCAGTTTCAGTGGTATTGGGTTATTATAAGAGGTTAGACAACATTAGCTTTCAGGAAGGATGGAAACTGGACACAAAGCCAATTGTAGCGGTGATAAGAATAGGTTTAAGGGAGAAGGTTGGATACTGAACAGATATCAAACCATGCCTGCGTAGGGAGTGCAAGATATGGGAAAATTTTGCCATTCATGGAGAGTTTGTAAAATGCATGCAGCAGGAATCAAGAACAACTTGTCTGCCACTTGACACTAGGCAAGTACCGAGTGTCTAGAGTCTTATCCCAATTAGTGTAATAATGGTACTTTACAGAGAGCAACTGCCTACCCGACCCCCACAACCCAGCCTATTCAAAGGGCTCTCCTTTTAGCAATTCCTTTGACAAGAGTGATTGTTTAACGGTCAGGCTTTTTAGTGGTATTTAATTAATTTATTTCTTCGTGGTATCTGGTGGGTAACTACCGGGTGTATGGTATAATTGACGATTCATTCCGTATTATAAAACAAAGTCCTCCGCCGCGTCTGTCTGTCTGTCTGTTACACGATAAACTCAAAAACTACTTCACCGATTTTCATGTTGTGTTCACCAATGGATACAGTGGTTTTTTTATACGAAACGGGTTAAACTCTTGGCCCAAATCTCACCTGATGGAAAGTGATGATTAGGCCGAAGATGGAAGCGAGCTTTACCCGGAATCCTCTAACACAGAGGAACTGGCTATCATACCTCTAACTTCCGGAACACAACAATGCTGTTAACATTGTTGTTATGGCGACAGACTTAGATAAGATGGTGGTAGCTTGCCAGGCGGACTTAGAACAAGTCCTACCACCAACCAAACCGAGCAAAAAATTTACCCCCGCTGGGAATCGAACCCGGGACTTCCGGGTCTGAATCGGTGGTATAACCACTAGACCACGGAGGCGGTTAGTGTCACCTGTTTAGCACCACCCGGGGACCACGTGTAGGGATTCGCTGAAGGGTATTCTTCTACGGACGCGGGTGACTTGGCCCCCAAAAGGTTTTCGAGGAAGGTATTAGTATATAATTTGTCAAGCGGACGAAGGTGCGGGCATCAGTTAGTTGCTGATAAATCCGACTTCTTACTTTGCCATGAATTAAAGTGAGATTACGTTGCAGTTTTACCAATAAACCGGTCTACACTAATAGTGTTTAACATGCAATATATTTGAAGATAAAGCCACTTGCCCACCGTAGCGCCGCGCTCGCTGCTCGCGTCGCGTCCACAAAACGCAGCGCGACCAATTTGCGTGACGGACGGCGACCAATTAAATTGTTGGACACTCAGTGTTACGCGGTCTGGAAGTTGAAGAACTTTTGTAAGCTTTTTTGGGCTTTGATATTTTAGGTGCAACATAGATGACTTATATATAACACTGAAAATAGTAACACAACTTACGGCGGCATTAGAGTTTTGTCACAAGCAGATCGCTATGGAATCTATGAAATTAGGATTAATTTCTAAGGAGACCTCTAGTGGCTCAAATCGTATGATTGCACCCTTTTCTTTTCAATCCGAAGTGTTCCACTTTTTTATATCGCCAAAAGTTATCCGAAACACCAAAAGCAATGGTTGTTAAATATTTACAACTGAACTTTAATGCAGAGAACGAAACAAGGATCAACTCAGATCCCTCATCTGCCTAGCCTTTTCCCAACTAAACTGGGGTCGGTTTCCAGTCAAAACGGGTTTAGCTAAATACCAGTGTTTTACGTGGAGTAGCTGCTTACCAGATCTCC